>JAABKJ010007493.1:0-20920 GCA_011634705.1 Andricus grossulariae | reverse complement strand
AATAATGGAATTCACGGAATTCATGGAATTTAAGGAATAATGGAATTCACGGAATTAATGGAATTCGTGGATTTGAAGGAATTCACGGAATCAATGGAATTGACGTAATCAAAGAAATTCATGAAATTCACGAAGTTCACGAAATTCATGGAATTCACGGAATTCGTGAAATTCACGAAATTCATGTATTTCACGGAATTCTCGGAATTCACCGAATTCTCGGAATTCATTGAATTTGCGAAATTCACGGAATTCCTGGAATTTAAGAAATAATTAAATTCTTGGAATTTATGGAATTCGTAGATTTGAAGGAATTCACGGACTCAATGGAATTCACGTAATAAAGGAAATTCATGGAATTCACGGAATTCTCGAAATTTATGAAATTGCAGGAATTCACGAAAATGAAATCCAAGCAATTCTTGATTTTCAAGGAATCCATGGAATTCATGAAATTCAAGAAATTCACGGAATTCATGAAATTCGTTAAATTCATGGAATTCGTGGAAATCACGAAATTCATGGAATTCACGGAATTAGTGAAAATAAAGAGATTTATGGAATTCGTGGAATTCACGAAATTCATGGAATTCGTGAAATTCACGGAATTCTCGGAATACATTGAAATCAAGGAATTCATTGAATTCAAGGAATTCATTAAATTTTCAAAATCCAAGGAATTCATTGAATTTGAAAAATCCATGGAATTCATGGAATTTAAGGAATAATGGAATTAACGGAATTCATGGAGTTCGTGGATTTGACGGTATTTATGGAATCAATGGAATTCACGTAATTAGAGGAATTCATGAAATTTACGGAATTCGCGAAATTCGTGGAATGTAGGAATTCACGAAAATGGAATCTAAGGAATTCACGAAAATGGAATCCAAGGAATTCATGGAATTCAAGGCAGCCATGGAATTTATGGAATTCAAGGAATTCATGGAATTCAAGGAATTCATGGACTTCAAAGAATTCATGTAATTCAAGGAATTCATGGCATTCAAAGAATTCATGGAATTTAAGGAATTCAAGGAATTCATGGAATTCAAATAATTCATGGAATTCAAGGAAATCATGGAATTCATGAAGTTCACGGAATTCACGGAATTCACGAAATTCTAAGTAATATTAAATTTTGGAACAAATGAAACAGTGCACCCTCTGAATCAATTTAGTTCGCTACCTCGGATCATTTATCAATCTGAAGTTAGCAAAATAAACAAGACAAACTGGTACTAAAATATACTATTTGTGACATCATATTAGGAGGCTGCCGAAAAAAGGATCCCGAATCAAAATTAATGCCTAGTTTCTACTGTGTGTTATAGTTTACTTATTTATAGTTTTAATTGGGTGTCTGACCGTCGTAATTTTTTCCTATGAGGGTAAGTAGGAGAAGTGAGAGGTGGGAAAGTAGAGAAAGTCAGGGAAGAGAAAGTGAAAAAGGTAGTGATAGGAAAAGTAGGTGAGGAAAAATAGGGGGGGGGTGGGATTGTAGGACAAGAGATGGGAAGGAAAGTAGAGGAAGTGAGGGGAGGAAAACTAGTGTGAGTGAGGGAAAATGAGTGGAGGAGAAATAGAGGAAGCAAAAGGAATTAAGGGGAGGTTTTTCAGGGGAGACAGGGCAGTGAGAAGAGGGAAAGCAGTGGAAGTAAGTGTTGGGGAAGAAGATGAGTTATGAGTGGCAGCGTGAGTGGAAGTAGTGGAAGTATGTAGAGTGGAAGGAAGAGAAGGTCAGGAGAAAGGGAAGAAGGGAGGTGAGGGTTGTAAGAGAAAGAGTTAGAGAAAGGGAAGCGAGGGGTGATAATGAGAGTTAGGACAGGCGTAGTTAGGGATGGAAAAGAAAGTATGGGAAGTGAAGGAGGGGAAGTAGGGAAAGTGATGTAAAGGGTAATAGAGGATAGAAAACTGGGAAATTAATGCAAGGAAAAGTACGGGAAGTTAGGGGAGGAAAAGTAGGCGTTGAGAAGAGAAGTAAAGTAGCGGAAGTGAGGGGAGGAAAATTAGTATAAGTGAGGGAAAACGCTGGGAGGAGAAATAGAGGAAGCAAAGGGTTTAAGGGGAGGGTTTTTAGGGATGTATGCAGGGGAAGTATGTAGAGCGGTAAGAAGAGGAATTCAGGGGAAAGGGAAGAAGGGAGGTAAGGCTTGTAAGGGAAGGTATTAGAGAAAGGGAAGTGAGGGGTGAGGATGAGGATAAGGATGAGGAGAGGCGTAGTTAGGGATGGAAAAGGGATTAGGGGAAGTGAGGAGAGGGGAAGTAGGGAAAGTGAGTAAAAGGGTAGTAGAGGATAGAAAACTGGGAAATTGATGCAGGGAAAAGTATGGGATGTTAGGGGAGGGTATGTTAAAATATGATCGAAAAGGATAGTATCTGATAGGACAGGATAGGATAGAAGAGTGGTGAGAGAGGGGAGAGATAGGAGAGGTGAGATTGCATGGTGCATACTTTCACTAAGTTTGTTTTTGTGAATTATAAAATTTGAAGAAATTATCGATGAGTCATGAAAAATGGATTTTTTTGAAACCTAACAGACTTTTACGGAACAGATCATAAATTATGCATCCAAGCATCTGACGGAGGGAAACTGACAATGTCGTACCTAATCCTACATGGGGAGAAGATTCGCAGTGAATATTTTTCCAATAACTTTTTTTGAATTTAAAAATTTTTCCTCAATCCTTATTTAAAGATACAGAAGATATTCATAAAAACAAAAATAATTAACATCGAAATTAAAATCTTAAAAATAATTGTTTAGCGATTTTTCAAGAATTTTTATGATTTTATTGACATTTGTCTGCATATTCCATTCTAAATAAATAGAACGCTGAGAATATCAATATCGGCGAGAGATAAAATCTATTTCTGTCTGCAAAACTGCAAACCGGTTTTAAAAATTTATGCATTGGATGTAATATGCTTTGATCGTAAATGTGAAATGGATTGAAAAATAAAACGTCGAAGCTGTAATTAATTTTATATCACCCTGTTCGAAATTTTTTTTAATCAAACTTCAATTGAACGAAATGTATAATGAGTAAAATAATTTTAAAAATCCAAAACTAGGAATTAATAATCAAGGTACATTTTTTTACAGATTTCTATCTACTTTTTTATATTTGGAACCCTTTGAAAACTTTCGCTCTGATTTTTTGTTGCTGATGTAGCCAAAAATAATATTCTGAAAAATTAAAAAACCAGTCTGTAGAAAAAATTATTTTATCTCAAAATCCTCGTAATCTATTAATAAAATAATATTGTTAATGTTGGGATAATAATAATGCAATAAAATATGATTTTTCGTCTAACCTCATTTTAATTCTGGATTGTTTAAGCAATTTAAGTCTGAACAATTTGTTTAAAAATATAATTCGCGACCAACCAAATGGCATCATTTGATTCTACGGAAAAAATTACATAGAGTTCATGTATTTGAAAATATTTTTCTCAATCCTATTTTTTATGTAGTATGAGTAAACAATTACATAGTACGATAGCAGACATTGTTGATCTAACTGTTCAAATGAAAATTGTTTCAAAAATCGTAAATTTAAATTATTTTTCATTTGAAATCGTCTTCTTTTTTAATTTTCTCATCGCAGACCAACTGCCTATAATACTTAATGGGTTGAAAAATTGTTTATAACTCAGCTAAACATTGCTAAATCCGTGAAATAAATTTTCTTAATTAATTTGTTTATATCGCAATAAGCCATCTTTCAAATTATTTTTACGCAATAGAAATTATTTATATATACATAATTTTAGCACAGATATAAGAATTCCCGTCACCTGGATTCAATGCGCAGAGGTATAAGAAAGAAAAAAGTTAACTTGTAAAGTTCATTTTTATAAACAAATTGTATTGACAATTAATTGACATAAGGGAATATACGTCTTGAAAGTATATTTCTGCTCTAAAATTGTTTGCATTTATCGTTAGGATGATACGCGGCAATTAAAATTTAGGATTGAATGTTATTATTAATTCTTTGAACAAATTATATGAACAAATGTACATCGCAGACATTATTAGGTAAAAGCAAACCGTTTTTTCTCCTAGTCTTATTGTGATTATATCACCAATGATATTTTCTAGAAAATTTCACCATCCGTCAATATTTGTTTATTTTATAAACAAATTATATAAAAAATGCATATTTTAGGCGTTTTTCAGCCAAATGAAATCAAGTTCTTCTCTAATCTCATTTCGATTATATTGTCACGGATGTTTTCTTGAGAAATTTTGCTGAATACTAATATTTTTTAATTTTATAAACAAATTATATAAACAAATGCACATTTTAGGCGTATTCAAGCGAAAAGAGTCGTTTTTTCTAAAACCTTTGCTAAATTCTATTGCCCATGATGTTTCCTGAAGTCATTTTGCTATGGATCAATATTTTTTTATTTTATAAACAAATTATAAAAACAGATTCACATATAAGGCGTTTTTAAACAGTAAGAAATAGTTTTTGTTCTTATCTTGTTGAAATTATATAGCCAATGTGATTTTATATATATATATATATATATATATATATATATTGCCAAGCATCGCTAATTATTCATTTTATAAACAAATTATGTAAAAAAATGTACATTCCAGATATTTATAGGCAGAAAGAAATCGTTTTCTCTTTTATTATTTTTTCAACTATATTGACAATGAATTTTCTAGCTGAAAAATTGTTATGTCTTACTATTTGTTTATTTTATAGACAAGTTAGGTAAACAAATGCACATTCAAGACTTTTATAGGCAGGAAAAATCGTTTTTTTATCTAGTCTTGTTAAAATTATATTGCGCATGATGCTCTTTGAAAAAATGTTGTGATAAAATGTAATTCGTAAAATTTATAGACAAATTAAATAAAAAATACAAAATTTGGGCGCTTATAAGCAGAAAAACAATTTTTTTTCTTGTAGTCTCGTTGAAATTATGTTGGCAATATTTTTATATTAAATCTTGCCAAACAATAGAATTTATAAAATTTATAAACAATTTAAATCGGTTTATGTGGTAATTTCTTCTTTTCTTCAAATTACTTCGTCAATAATAAATAAAAAGAGAGAATTTGTTAATAAAATAAACAAATAATTATGGGTAGTAAATTATTTCCAAAAACATAATTGGAAAGATAATGTAAGCAAGGTCAGAAGAAAAAACGATTTCTTTTCAGTCGCAAACGCCTAAAATGTGAATTTGTTTATATAATTTGTTTCTAAAATGAAAAAATATTGATAGGTGGTTAAATTTTTTCAGAAAAAAATCATGGGTAAGATAATAAGAACAAGATTAGACGAAAAACGATTGGTTTCTGCCTATAAATTTCTGAGATGTACATTTGTTCATATAATTTGTTCACAAAATTAATTATTAACATTCAATCCAAAATTTTAAAAGCCACGTATCATCCATAGACGACAGCAAACAATTTTAGAGCGGAAACAGACTTTAAAGATGAATATCCCCTGATGTCGATTATTTCTTAAGATATTTATTTATAATAATTGATTTTACAAGTCAACACTTTTTTTTTTTTTTAAACCTCTGTCCATTGAATGCAAGTGACAAAAAGTATAAGAAAAATTGTTTCTAGGAGATAAAAAATTAAATAAAAAAATCGACACTTTTTTCCCTGTTTGCATTAATATAAAAATTAAGTAAACAAAAAATAAAAAGTCTGCACTCATCATTTTCTGGAAAATTTTGTCCTGAATTTTTCAAGAAAGAATCCGAAATCGCTGCATAATTGTTATCTAAATGTCATTTTTAAGCTTTTCTTTATTTCACCCCACTGTGCGTAGCCACCAAGTTATTAATAATTTTTACATTTTTTAAAAATTAGTTTTTCCAGAATCTCGAAAAATACTGATTTTAGAAAAAAATATTTTCCATAAAAGTTGTAGATCTCGTTGAAACACATATTTTTTATATGCATACTTTTTTTCTAAAATTAATATTTTTCGAGAAAAATAACCAAAATGAATTTTCAGATTTTTTGTTGGAAAAGGGGGCATTAGAAAATGGGTCGGCATGAGTGGTGAAAGGGGCGTGGACTTTTTTCTAAAATTAATATTTTTCGAGAAGAATAACCAAAATGAATTTTTAGATTTTTTTTTGGAAAAGGGGGCATTGAAAAATGGGTCGGCATGAGTGGTGAGAGGGGTGTTAGCTTTTTTCTCAAATTAACGTTTTTCGAAAAAAATAACTAAAATGAATTTTCAGATTTTTTGTTGAAAAAGTGGGTGTTGGAAAAGGGGTTCAGCGTGAGTAAGTGTAAAACACACCCTGTTCACCCACTTACGCCGGACCCCTTTTCCAACGCTCCCTTTTCCATCAAAAAATCTAAAAATTAATTTTTTTCATTTTTCTCAAAAAATATTAATTTTAGAAGAAAAGTATTAATATGAAAAATATGTGCTTCGACGAGATCTACAACTTCTGTGAGCAACATTATCTTCAAAATCAATATTTTTTAAAATTTTGAAAAAAAACTAATTTTTTTTTAAATAAAAATTATCAATAACTTAATTCATATTGATATGCGCCAACAATAATTTAATTGCGTTCAACTAGGCCAAGTATCAAGTCAATATTCTTGGATGACCTTTTCGAAAGTCTATTCAAGCTTTCATTTAACGAAGCTCAAGTATTGAGCTTCGGAAAATTTTGCCGTATTTAAAGTTTCTATTCCGGCAAAATTTTGTGTCAATAGGAAACTTGCTGTTCCGATAACACAGGGTGACCTATTTCAATCTATAAGTCTTGGACATAGGGGGTCATTTCACTGTACCATTGATATTGACCTGGAGGTCAATTTTCAAGGTCATTCCAAGGTCAAGAAGATTTTTCAAAATGGAAACCCCTATTTTTGACTGCATATTTGAATAGAGCGGAAAATTTTACGTCAAAAATGTACCATTGCAGTCTTATTTTTGTGACCTTGGTGAGCTTGAAAATCAAGGTCAAATATCCAAGAAACAGTCAGATGCCCTTTTTTGAATTTACGTCGTTTTTTCCGGGTAACGCTAAAAGTAAGGTCAAGGTGCTTCCATTTTTTGCAACATTTTTATTTTAAAAAGTGACGTTGACCTTCATGAACCTTGAAAATACACTTAAAGGTTAACTTAGTCAAAGTCGTCGAATTTTATGCAACTTATCTTGTACTTGCTAAAGGCACCTTTAACGTTGAAATTGCTTAAAACCCCAGTAAATTTAAAAAAAGCTTCTAAGCGCTTTTTAAATAATTGACCTTGATATGACCTTCCACCGGTCAAAATGAACGATTTTTGAATACCAATTTTAGCGTAAAAATTTCCCGTTTTTTTACGAGTCCACGGTCTGAAATAGGGATTTCTATTTACAAAAATCTTAACCTTTAAATCACCTTGAAAAATGACCTAAAGGTCGAGGCTGACAAGGTGGTCAAGTTGGTTCACACTTTTACATTTTATCGCCTTTTTTAAAGCATCTTAAACGTTCACTTTACCCAGACAACCACGTAAATTCATCAAAAGTTCATCTTATCATTTTTTGGACATTTGACCTTGATTTTTGACGTCACCTGGGTCACAAAAAGAAGATTTCTATAGTACATTTTCAAATCAAACTGTTTTGCTTCATTCAAATCTGAAGTTAAAAATAGGGGTTTCCATTTTTAAAAATCGTCCTGACCTTGAAATGACTTTGAAATGACCTTCAAAATTACCCTCAAGGTCAAAATCAATAGTACAGTTAAAATGTCCTGGTCAACTTTTGTATGAACCGTTTTCTATGTAGATGGGATAGTTTAGAACACTAAAGAATTGCTCATCGCATTTTTTGCCGTATTCTAATTTTTTAGTGTTGTGATCAATACAATTAAAAATGGTACACACAGTTTTGAATTTTATAATTAAAAACTTGATTTATGATCTTCAAATTATCTAGAAAGAGGTTCGAGATATGACAGATCACTCTTCTGTAAAAGTCACTAACACTCGTATTTTTTAAAGGGGGACTTGGAAAAGGGGTTCTAGATGTGACAGATCACTCTGCTGTGACCAGTCACTAACACTCATATTTTCGAAAGGGAGACTTGGAAGAGGGGTTCGAGGTGTGATAAATCACTTATCTGTGAAAGTCACTAACACTCGTATTTTAAAGTGAGACTTGGAAAAGGGGTTTGAAATGTTAAAGATCATTCTTCTGTGACCGGTGACGAACACTCGTATTTTTTAAAGGGTGACTTGGACCAATCACTAACACTCGTATTTTTTAAGGGGAGACTTAAAAAAGAGGTTCGAAATCTGACAGATCACTCTGCTCTGATCGGTCACTAACACTCTCATTTTCGAAAGGGAGACTTAAAGAAGGGGTTCGAGATGTGACAAAAAATCTCTTTTCTGTGAAAGTCACTAGCACTCGTATTTTTTAAAGGGAGACTTGGAAAAGGGGTTCAAGATGTAATAAATCACTTTTCTGTGAAAGTCACTAACACTTGCATTTTGTAAAGGAAGACTTGGAACAATTACTAACACTCGTACTTTTTAAAGGGAGACTTGGAAAAGGGGTTTGAAATGTTACAGATCACTCTGCTGTGACCAGTATTTTTTAAAGGGTGACTTGGAAAAGGGGTTCGAGATGTGACAGATCACCTTTCTGTGAAAATCATCAACACTTGTATTTTTTAAAGGGGGGCTTGGAAAAGGGTTTCGAAATGTTATAGATCACTCTTCTGTGACGGGTCACTGACACTCGTATTTTTCAAAGGTAAACTTAGACCAATAATTAACACTTGTGTTTTTCAAGGGGAGACTTGGAAAAGTGGTTCAAAATGTTACAGATTGCTCTGCTGTGGTCACTAACACTCGTATTTTTTAAAAGGGGACTTGGAAAAGGGGTTCGAAATGTTATAGATTGATCTGCTGTGACCGGTCACTAACTCTCGTATTTTTTAAAAGGGGACTTGGAAAAGGGGTTCAAAATGTAACCGATATATCTTCTGTGACTGGTCACTCACACTCGTATTTTTTAAAGGGAGCCTTGGACCAATCACTAACACTTGTATTTTTGGTGGGGAGACTTGGAAAAGGGGTTCAAAATGATACGGATCACTCTGCTGTGACCGGTCACTAACACTCGTATTTTTTAAAGGGAGACTTGAAAAAGGGGTTCGAGATGTGACAGATCACCTTTCTGTGAAAATCATCAACATTCGTATTTTTTAAGGGAGGCCTTGGAAAAGGGGTTAGAAATGTTATAAATCACTTTTCTGTGACGGTTCACTAACACTCGTATTTCTTAAAAGGAGACTTGGATCAATCACTAACACTTGTATTTTTCAAGGGGAGACTTGGAAAAGGCGTTCGAAATGTTACAGATCACTCTGCTGTGACCAGTATTTTTTAAAGGGGGACTTGGAAAAGGGGTTCGAGATGTAACAGATCACTCTTCTGTGCAAATCACCAACACTCGTATTTTATAAAGGGGGACTTGGAAAAGGGGTTCGAGTTGTTACAGATCACTCTTTTGTGAAGGTGATTAACACTCGTATTTTTTAAAGGGAGACTTGGAAAAGGGGTTCGAGATGTGACAAATCACTTTTATGTGAAAGTCACTAACACTCGTATTTTTAAAGGGAGACTTGTAACAATCACTCACACTTGTATTTTCGAAGGGGAGACTTGGAAAAGAGGTTCGAAATGATACTGATCACTGTGCCGTGACTGATCACTAACACTCGTATTTTTGAAAGGGAGACTTGGAAAAGGCGTTCGAAATGTTACAGATTGCTCTGCTGTGATCGTCACTAACACTCGTATTTTTTAAAAGGGGACTTGAAAAAGGGGTTCGAAATGTTATAGATTGATCTGCTGTGACCAGTCACTAACACTCGTATTTTATAAAAGGGGACTCGGAAAAGGGGTTCGAGATGTGACAGATCACTCTTCTGTGAAAGTCACTAACACTCGTATTTTGTAAAGGGAGACTTGGAACAATCACTAACACTCGTATTTTTTAAGGGGAGACTTGGAAAAGGGGTTCGAAATGTTACAGATCACTCTGCTGTGACCAGTATTTTTCAAATGGGGACTTGGAAAAGGGGTTCGAGGTGTGACAGATCACTCTTTCGTGAAGGTCACTAACACTCATATTTTTTAAAGGGAGACTTGGAAAAGGGTTTCTAAGTGTTAAGAAACACTCATCTGTGACCGGTCACTAACACTCGTCCACAGACACTTTTTTCCCCCACTTCAAAAACCCTAAGGGGGTTGAAATTTCACCTCATCCTAAGTGACGTCTTGAAATAAAAGAACTGGCGCGTCCGCGCGTCGAGGCGCGCATACTTGTAGGAAGTCTGAACTCTCAACTCTGAATCTCGCACCTCGGGGCAACATTTTAGTGCGTGGGACGATAAAAGATGTCTCTTAACAAGTTTGGTTTTTTCTTACACTCTTCAATTGTTTCGGGCGTCTGCGCCTCGTAGGGCCGAGCGCGTGTGAGGAAGCGAGATAGAGTCTCCGAATCGGGTGGAGTAACCGGGGCGGTAAAGTCTGCAGTCACCTCCGAGCCGTCGAGCCGTCGCGATGCGGGCGCCCAGTCCGACATCTTGAACAATACCAGTATCACATTACCATATAAAATAACCACCCCCACCCACCGGTAAAAATTTAATTCCCGAAGCTTTTTCAAAATAATTCTGAAATTCAATTAAAATCTCAAATTGGAAACTTTGAAGATTTAAATTTGAACTCAAGACCGGATACGTCCCTTGCTCATATGATTCGCGCAGGTCACCACGTGACCAACAAAATCCGGTAAACTAAAAATTGTGAAAAAAATCATCTCAAAATGTAACGTAAACATATTGCTTCCGTGTGAAGTAATTCCGAGAAGGTTGCTTCCAGGTTTTATGAATAAAGAGTTCTTTCAAGTAATTTTTTAGAAGTTTCCAGTTTTTTAAAATCGACTTTTAAATTTCGAGCGGTGATTAGGGAGTCACGATTTTTGGCTGCAGATGGCGCGCATGAAGGATTTTCTACTTGTGCAGAAACAAAAAAACCGAAAAGTGCATCGGAGAAATCAAGGTATTAAGAAAAATTAGACAAAAATAGGGAATAGAGGAGATAAAACAAATTAAGTTACATTAAATAAAGTCGAGAAGAAGATAGATTACTTTATCAGAAAAAGGATTAAAAATCAACAAACAAGAAATAAAAAAGGAGGATGAAAATAAGAAAAATGTCGAAAGGGGATAAATTATGAATCCAAAGGAGATTACTCAGATTTGAATATTGACTTAGGAACGGATCCTCTCCAAACATTCCATTACACCGCAAGACAAATCCGATTAGCAAGAGCAACAAGGAAATGTTTGAATTCGAAAGCTCCTTTCGAGAAGGGAAATTCAAGAAAGGTAATTTTCTACTTGAAATTTCAAGAAGTTGAGGGCGCTCGGCTCATGGCCGCCATATTGAAATCATCTCGGCAGATGATATTTATTTTTTCAAGTTTCCGGTATAAGAGAAGAAATTTTTCATAATCCAAATAAAAACAGAAAGCCAAAAAAATTCAACTCTGTATTTACATTTGTGTAGTGCTCATATGATGAGTACTTTATTTCCTCATTAGGATTGATTAGCAAATATATTTGCTTCCTCATAGGGGAAGTCAAAATGAAAGTAGGTCAATCAAAATGTCTCGAATCAAAGAGCCTTTTGTATTCTTGCATGCACCTGAAATTATGGTAATGAACAAAGTTTTTCTGCTTAAAACAGAATTTTCAAATTATTTGAATGACAACTTCCGTATTAATAGCATAGGTCAATCTGAAAAGAAGGTATCTTCTTGAATCAATATTGAATTATGTTAATGAAAAAAGTTTTACTTCATAAAAATGATTTTACAAATTTTATAAATGACCATAACTTCTTTAATCTTCAATAAAATGTATTAATATTAGAGGTCAATCGATTCGTTTCGAATCGAATCAACGAATATTTTCTATACTTGCATCAACTTTGAATCATGTGAATAAGAAAAGTTTGTCTGTTTTAAGATATTTTTCAAATAATATAAATAACAATAACTTCCGTATTCTTCAATACAATGCATTAATAGTAAGTCAATCAATTTGTCTCAAAACAAGGAATCTTTTCTGTTCTTGCATCAATTTCGAATTATGTGAATGAAAAAATTTTTACTATATAAAACCGATTTTTCAAATATCGTAAATAACCATAACTTCCTTACTCTTCAATACAATTTATTAATAGTAGGTCAATTTGTCTCGAATCAAGAAATCTTTTATGTTCGCAAATAGATTTTGAATTCTGGTAATTAAACCAATTAATACCCTATTATTGTTTAATTATTGTAAATATTTTTTGAAATTTAATTATGTTTTCATTATAATGGTGTTTCCACATTGTGTTTACAATTTTATGATGCTCATTTGGTAAGCACTTGGGTTACTCATTATAGTTAATTAGCACATTTATTTGCCT
Organism: Andricus grossulariae; assembly: GCA_011634705.1. Lineage (NCBI taxonomy): Eukaryota > Metazoa > Arthropoda > Insecta > Hymenoptera > Cynipidae > Andricus > Andricus grossulariae. The sequence goes on along the minus strand of JAABKJ010007493.1, from coordinate 8,417 downwards.
TCTCATGGAGAAAGTCAAAATAAAAAATAAAAATAGGTCGATCAAAATAAAAAAATAAAATAGGTCAATCAAAATGTCTCGAATCAAAGAGCCTTTTCTATTGTTGCATGCACCTGAAATTATGTTAATTAAAAAAGTTTTACTATAAAAAAACCGATTTGTCAAATCTGTCAAAGGACCATACACGATAATGTCCATACTCTTGAATTAAATGTATTAATATTATGGGTTGATTCTTATCAAGTCAACGAATCTTTTATATCCTTGCATCAATTTTAACCCTAAATTGCAGCATAGGGTCGAAAAGAACCCAAGTGTGACCAAAACTTATCAGTTTGTGTGATTGATTGTGTGCACATAGAATAATTTACATTAATTATTTTTGAAAAGTAATACCACTTTGTATGTTTTTTAATACGTTTTTCTACATTTTGTGGAATTTTTTCGATACAAAAAAATTAGATTCATTATTTAAACCTAGAGGTGCTGAAATCTAGGGTTAATTCATGTGAATGAAAAAATTTTTTTCTATGTAAATCGATTTTTCAAATAATATAAATAACCATATCTTCCGTATTATTTAATACAATGTATTAATAGTATAGTTTATTCGATTTGTTTTAGATCAAGGAATCTTTTCTATTCTTGTATCCATTTTTTTTTACTATAAAGTCGATTTTTCAAATAATATAAGTTACCATAACTTCTTTACTCTTTGATAAAATAGATTAATATCATAGGTCAATCGATTCGTCTCGAATCAACAGATCTTTTCTATTCCTGCATCAACTTCAAATTATGTTAATTAAGAAAATTTAACTGCAAAAAAAAAACATTTAAAAAATATTATAAAGTCTTCTTTAAGTTATCATGTTGACAAAAAGTGTGACATCCACACACAAATACACACATACATGCGGACAATTTTTTTATAAGGGCTGACGGGACTTTTCTAGGACAAAAGTATTTTAAAAAAAAATATATATATAAAAATATATATTAAGACATGATAGATGTGATTCTCTCAAATTTTTCGAAAAAAATGTAGGGGGCTGAAGTACTCCAAAATTACTTTTGATTACCCAAAAATTGCCAAGCAGTAGTAAATTCAAGCCGAAAAATTTGTAAACAATATATTTCGATCTAATAAAATATACTTAAGGGTATTTACACCCTAGAAAATAATTTTTTGTGAAAATTCAAAAAAAAGTAAAGTAGATTCAATTATCGTAAGCAACGTATATTTTGTCCAAATTTTTTGGACTAAATTTACTCCTGTATTGCATTTATTGTGTAATCAAAAATAATTTTGCAAATTTTTCAAAAAATTTAAAAATATTATATTTTGGATCTCTCATTGTACGGAAATTTTCCTAATTGATTTTGTTTGGAAAAGTTGCTTTATTTTAGAGAAATGTGATAAAATGTACTTAAGGGTGGTTACCCCATAGAAAATATTTTTTCGTGAAAATGCAAAAATCCTTAAGCTTTATTTAATTATCGCGAGCAACATATATTTTTTCCAATTTTTTTGGCCTGAATTTACTCTTGTTTTGCCATTTTTTTATAATCAAAAGTAACTTTCGGGTAGTTCAACTCCCCACCATTTTTTTCGGAAAATTTGAGAAAATCACATTTTTTATCTCTCCTTGTTAGTCTAAACCAAAAATGGTTGCATGACATAAGATTCAATGTTTTTTTCATAGAAAAAAAAATGTTTTTTTTTTATAATGCGTAAATGATATATCATTTCTATCTTTAAAACCATAGAAAACTATTTTTTCCATATACCTGATTTTCGGCACAACTACCTTAAAAACATTAAATTTCATTGAAAAATACAGAAAGTTAAGAAATTTCAGAAAATAGTATAAGTGTTGTAAATAAAAAAAATAATATGAAATGAAAGAATAGTATTAGTTTAGATCGTTTTCCCATCAACAAAAAAATATTTCTTTACCCCAGTGGACAACAAAACGACGAAACGAAAAATTAATAAAAATTAAGAGGACAGATTTTTTTTTCTATAAATTTGTTTAGTGGAGTGTTAATACCAAAAAATAAAAACAGAAAGCCAAAAAATTTGAGAAAATGATAGTGGTGTAAATAAAAAGAATAATACAAAATAAAACAGATTAATATTTACTAGCACCTAATTCTTTATAACCTTTTTCTTCAATTTTGCTGCACAATTTGTTTTTTCCAAGTTTATGTTGTTTTAAAAAATTTACTTTCAATTATTGATTATAAATTGATCAATAGTATTTCGTCGATGGAACGGCGCACTTTAATCTATTTAAATAATATGATGTTCATGTTTTTTGTCTACATTGCCGATAATCAATATTTTTTTAAATATTGATTATTAAAGTTGTGAAACACAACCTTAAATAATATATATAATATATATATATAATATTGATTATCGATCATGTAGGCAAAAAAAATTAACATCATTTTATTTAAATAATTCACTGGCAAAAAAACATAACATCAATTAATTTAATCTATTTAGTTCAAACTAAAAAATAATAAAAAAGTATAAATGGTGCGAATAAAAAGAATAACAAAAAATAAATACGATTAATATTAACCAAGACAAGTATAGTAACTTTTTAAATATGGATCATGTGTAAACATATAGCTTCATAGGTGTAGTTCAAAAATAGATATCAAATCTAAATATAATAATAGCTAATAACGATTAATAATTAATTATTGACTCAAAAATTGATGAATTTTATTTTGTTGATGGAATTACGGGTTTTGATATAATTAGTTTAAACCAAAAATGGTTTCAGTCTTTTATGAAAGACATTTTCTCTCTAAGCGGATCAGAGACTAATATCAGCGGACCTAGAGAAAACATTTTTCTTTTGCAGGTAAAGACTATAACCATTCTTAGTTTAGACCGTCATTTCATTAACAAACAAACAAAATATTTTTTGCCCTAGTTGACAGAAAAACAATAAAACTAAAAAATTAATAAAAATTAAAAGGTCAGGTGTTTCTTGCCTGTCGATGTTTATGGTAGCTACGCATCAACTAACTAGTCTACGCTAACAAGAAGGATGTATCGAGAATCGAAGCACCTGTAGTCAGAATTAATTAACGTTGTCAGGAAGTAATTATTGTTATCGACTCTGTGAATCATGACATAGGAATACTCTACATCAGACCAACAAAGTGTAACTTGACAACATTCAAATTGGGTCAAACACAATGTCCACTAGTGTGGTCCAAAAAATGTTGTTTCGAATTTTTATGAATTGTGTTCTTTTATTGTTTCATATTATGTCTGCTTTATAGGGTCCCAAAAAAAAACCCGTAAGTGAAAAAATGGGGTTCGCGAGTTTTTAGTCCTAACTATGATTTTTTTGCGTTTTTTAAAACGCAAATTGTGTCTAATACATAAAATACTACTTCATACTGCTCATTGGGTGTTCAAATAATTCATTTTTTTTCAGCAATTTTCTCTTAGAATAAAGATCGAAAGTCGCGGTTTTTTCAGAAAATTTCCACTTTTTGTCCAATTTTCAATTATAGTGAGGTAATAGTTCATTATTGTTAACAAACATTATTGTTCAGACAATTTATTATAATTGCGAGTAATAATATTTTCTTAGAATAATGCTGGATAATTGCAGCTTTTTCTGACATTTTCATCTTTTTGTTCACTTACTAGAAAGTTAAGGGTTTTTTTTGCAATTTACAACGATTTGTCTACTTTTCACGTTTGGTGAGTTAATAAATAATTTAATTTAGTGAAAATAATTATTCAAAGGAATTATTATTTTTTGTAACTATCTTCTTGATTAATGCAATATAGTTGCGTTTTGTTTTCTGAACTCTCAAACTTTTGTTTATAACTATCTGGCAATAATATAGATGAAGATAGTTATGAACAATAATAATTTGTTCAAACAATTATTTTTGATCACCTCAAATAATTAATAAGTCACTCCAAGTGAAAAATAGACAAATGGTTAAAAGTTGCAGAAAAAACCGCAACTTTCTACTATTAAACAAAAATAATGTTATTAAAAATAATAATAAATTTTTTGTAATCAATTATTTTTGTCAACTTGAATTAATAATTACTTCACTCTAATTTAAAAACGGACGAAAGTAAAAAAATTCAGAAAAAACTGAAACTATCTAGTACTAATATAGAAGAAGATAGCGAGAGACAATAATAGATTTTTTTTGCTGTATTAAATTAAATATTAACTACTGGGTTGAAAATTTAAATAGTTTGTTAAAAATTCACATTTCTTTTAGATTCATCTCCTTTGTTGAAAATTAAACTATTTTCTTGAAAATTATTTTTGTCTTTTGAAATCTTTTTTTTCAACTAACAATACAAATATTACACTTTTTGTTGGAAATTAATATTTTGCATTAAAAGTTGATCTTTTTTGCTTGGAAATTCTAGCATTTGATCAAAAATTCGTCTTTTTGGTCGAAAATTAATCTTTTTGGTTGAAAATTCATCCTTTTTTTTATTAAAAATGCAACTGTTTGGATTAAAATTAATCTGGCTTGGATAAAGATTCAACAATTTGGTAGAAAATTTTACTGTTCGTTTTATTATACTTGTTGGTCGAAAATTAACTTTTTAGTTGAAAAATAATATTTTTGTATTGAAAATTGAACCCTTTTGTAGATAATTTATCCTTTTGGTTTTAAAATTCAACAATTTTGTTAAAAATTAATTTAGTTTGTTCAAAACTTGTGTTTTTTGGTAGATCATCAATCTTCTGGATGGATAATTATTTTTTGTTGTTGAAAATTTAAATATTTGGTTGATAAAATCTTTTTTAGTTGAAAATACAACTACTTGGTTGAAACTTGAACTAGTTTGATAAAAATTAATTTTTTTAATTCACCTTCTTGAGTAAGTATTTAACTAATATTTTTAGAAAATTAATCTTCCGGGTTAAAAAATCCGCTTTTGGGTCGAACTCTTGCTGAAAATTATTTTTTTAAGATTCATCAGTTTAGTTATAAATTCATTCATTTTGTTAAAAATTTAACTATTTACTTGAAAGTTAATTTTTTTTGTCAAGAATGGATTTTTGTTAAATAACAATGTAACTATTAGATTGACAATTAATTTTTCTGTTAAAAATTCTTTTTTCTTTAAATTTAACTATTTGGTTAAAAATTAAACTGTTTTTACGAAACTTTTATTTTTTTGTATAAAATTGAATTTTTTGTTAAGGAATCGTATTTTCTGGTTAAAAGTTTAATCATTTAGTAGATAACTCGTTCGTTGTCTTTAAAATTCGACAGTTTTTTTCAAAATTGATGTATTTTATTTGAAAATTCGTGTTTTGTAGTAGAAAATTATTCTTCTTGCTGAAAAAGTTATCTTTTCGGTTGAAAATTTAACTATTTGGTTAAAACATTGTACATTAATAAACATTAATTTTTTAAATGAAAATTTGCAACCTTAAACAAATTTTCAAAACTATAAATCTTTCACGAATGTACTTTTTATTTGTTATAAGTAACGAAACTACACTAAACAAGATTTTAAGAAAAGTTTAACATTTTTGAAAAAAAATTGCTGATATAAAAATTTGTTATTGAGAGAAAAAAATAATTAATTATTATAATCAATAATAATAATGATAATAATAATAATAATAATTTATAATTATATTACTTTTTTTCTCATTATAAATTTTATTGTAAATTTTTCCATTTTTTTTAGGAAATTGAAAAGAAAAACTCATTAATTTTTGTATATTTTTTCATCTTGGAGGAAGAGGTGATCTTTCTAGTTTCAAACATATATTAAAATTTTTTTTTAGCAATTTTCTCTGTTGGAAGGAGAAATTGATTTTTTATCCTTTTTTCTAGTTGGAAGGAGAATTCTTCAATTTTTGTTAAAGCACAAAAATTATAAGTTTTAAATTAATCAGAAGTTTAATAAGTTCTAAAAAGATACTTCTTTGAAAATAAAAAAATTAATTATTTATTGCCGTTTAAAAGTAACATTAACAATAATTTGAAAGTTTTATTTATCTAAAAAAAACTCTTTCTAAAATTTTATTAAATTATTCTGAAATGATTCAAGATTTTAATATGTAATAAAAAGTTGCTTTAAAAATATATATTTTTCAAATTGTTTGAAAAAAATAAAAGATACCCTTAAAACCCCATAGGAAAATTTCCTAGAGATGATTTTACTATTTATTGTCACATTTTTTCTTTGTAATACTTTAGTATACTGTATAGCTTTGAAAATTATAATGAGATTAAATCTTGATGATTAAGCTTAATCTTATTATCACTTTCAAAGCTATACAGCTTATTAAAGTATTACAAAGCAAAAATGTAACAAATAGTCAAATCATATCTAGGAACTTTTCCTATGGGATTTTGAGATTATCTTTTATCTTAATGAGATTAAGAGTTAATCTCATGATAACTTTCAAAGCTATATAACTTATTAAAGCATTACAAAGCAAAAATGTAACAATAAATAAAATAAAAAATGATTACATTTCAAAAAAAAAGAATTCAGACATAACACAGATAACCAAAGTTGGCTATCAAAATTTATTAAATAAAAATGTTTTCAAATCCCAAAAAAAGCATACAGGCCTCAATAAAACCTATTGGATCGCTTATAGTAAAAATATAATTATTAAATATTTCCTTCCATCTCAGGAAAAAATCAACAAAAAATATAATCCTTAATTCAAGACAAGAAAATTATTCAAACTTAAATGTTCTCATTCCCAACACATTATAATATAAAAAAACAACGATTCGTCTTTTCAATTTAGATACAAGTAACAGAAGAAAATCATTTCCTTCTTCTTGTACTGAGAAATTTTCAAAAATTGAAGCAGTATATTTTTTCGACTTAGAAAAAAGGTGATCTTTTCGAATTGGAAGGGAATTATCTTCAATTTTTTATCATTCTTCGATATTGGAAGGAGATATATATTTTGTTACGTGTTGGAGGAGGATTTTCAATCTTTTAATTTTTTTATAACATGAAAGCAGCGGTGATTTTTTGTTGATCTTTTTCTGGAGAGAATAAAATTTTTATTATTTTCTTCCTAGTGTGAGGGATGAGTCTTCAAGAAAAAAGTACCTTATATTTTAGATAATTAGTTTTGGTAGAAGAGAATCTTCAATTTAAACAAATATAATATTTTCTCATTCAACCGAACAAAAATTACAAGACTTTTCCTGATTTCAATACCAGAAAAAAATTGCTATTGAAGAAACAAGATTCCCTTCCACCTCAGAAAAAAATATATTCATCCTTCGGAAACAAAAAAATATATTCATCCTTCCGACACGAAAAAAAATTATTCAAGTTTAAATGTGCCTTCTTCCAACACGTAATTATATAGATATATAAAGATTTTCAGTTCTGACAAATAAAAGAATAAAAATTACAAGAGAAAATAATTTTTCAGAAATTGGAAGAGGAACTAATTCATTTTTGTATATTTTCTCGACTTGTTAGAGAAGGTGATTTTTTTGTGATTTTTTTTCCACTTGGAAGAGATCTCTAATTTTTCAACATTTGTGGATGTGGGTAGAAGGGAACGATTTTTTTATATTTTCTTGAGGTAGGAAGAGAGAATGTTTAATTTTTCTATTTTTCCTGTTATAGAAAAAGAGGTGATTTTTGTCTAGTTTGAAAGAGAAATTTTTCAAATTTTTTAACAACTGTGTCTGTTGAAAGGAGAAATAGAAAAAGAGAATCTTCAATTTTGAAGAATTATTAATTTCGTTACCCAACCCAAAATAATACACAAAAAAGTTTTCTCCTTCCAGCACAAAAAAAAAAATTATTGAAGATTGAAGATTGCCTTCTACCTCAGGAAAAAATATTTTAAAACACTGAACATTTTTCAAAAATTAAATATTCCTTCTTTTCACCATGAAAATAATTATTCACGTTCAAATATTCTCTTTTGAAGCATATAATAATATAAAATAATTAAGATTCTGTATTCCAACCCAGAAAAACATTACCAGTTGAAGGGTTTGAAGGAAGATTTGTTTTTGTTGGGAGGATATATTTTTTTTTATTAGAAGAGAAAATAGAAAATCTGTATTATCATCGAAGAAGGGAGCAAATCGAGAAGAGAAATCCACACATAAAATGGAAATCTACAATATTGACCAAAGTTATATTTATTAATATAATAATACAAATTTATTAAAAATTGATTGTAACATCTTGCTAAATAAAGCGTATTTCAGAAAAAAGAATTCTTTTTCTGATCTCTCTGTAGCTCAGTGGTTAGAGCACCTGACCGGAAATCAGTTGACCTGGTGTTCGAGTCCCAGCGGAGCGAAAGGAGAAGATCTTTTTTCTGAATAAAATTTAATTAAAAATATTTATTCTCCATCTTGTCTGAAATGACGTTAAAATATTT
>JAABKJ010007492.1:0-20920 GCA_011634705.1 Andricus grossulariae | reverse complement strand
AAATTTAATTTGTTTATTTTCAACGTTATTTTTTTATGATTTAAACTGAAAATACGCATACTAGTGTAAAGTGGTTCTGAGCAAATTTGTGGATATAATTTAGGCGAAAAATGTTGTTAAATAAAAAGTTATATAAAAAGTTTAGCAGCTTGTGTCGTTTTTCCAAAAAGTAAATTTTTAATTTTTCATGTATTTTTATAACAAGAGTTTATAACAAATTTGTAGATCTTCTTTGGTTGAACAACTTTAAACTTTTTATTTTTTTTCGTCTCTTGTGTCATTTTTAAAAAATTTAACTTGATTTTTACATCGTCTTTGAGTGAAAAAGTTTGCCTATTATTTTTTTTCTTTCCTTGTGTCGTCTTCCAAAACATTGAATTTTTTATTTTTAATGTCATTTTGCACGAATCAAACAAAAACTATGCATCCCATCAAAAAGTGATTTATAACAAATTTGCATATAGATCTTTTCTGGGTGCACGATTTTTGTATCTTCATCTTTTTTTGTATCTTGCATAGTTTGACCGCAAAATGGAATTTTTTAATTTTTATTATTTTTTGTGCGATCAAAATTTGAATTTTCGATTTTCCGAAAAATTTCATAATTTCTATAATTTCAATTCAAAATTATTGTTTTCAATGAAAAATTCTAGAATTATTTAATTTTTGAGGCCTTGAAACTAAAGTTGATAGCTTAGAAAGTTTAAATTCGCCGATATTTGTTCTGAAGTTTCTTAATTTTTAAATGCTCGATCAGAAATTTTACTAAGTTTTCAGTTTTTAGTTTTTTTTAACCTGATAAAACTTATTTGAAATTTATAGTTTTTAATGCTTTGTCAAAATTAATAAATTTTTACGGGCATTAAATTTGCACTTAAGAAGTTTTGGAAGTTTTCAGTTTTTAAATTGCACTATGTAAAAACAAGCATTCGGTAGTTTTCACAATTTGAAAAAATCTTGAAATCTTGAAAATTCTATTCAAAAAATGAATACGCCTTGAAATATTACACGTGAAATCACTTTAAATTTTGTAAAATCGAGTTTTTTAAGATAGTTGAATTTTTAAACAAGAAAGATTTAAAAAATGAATTTCCAGCTAGTGGAACTCAACCAAAAAGACGAATTTTTAACAAAAATAGTTGAATCATCAACCAAAAAGATAAGTTTTTGACAAACAAGATTAAAATTCCAACCTAACTAATGTAAAATCAGTTTTCAACAAAATTGTTGAATATTGAAGCCAAAACGATGAATTGAGCGTTCGGATCGAATAACTCGCCGAGCTCGCAAACACGGGTAAAAGGATTGTCCGAACGTCTCGTTGGACGGAAATTTTAGAAGTCACAAAATTAATTTTTTTATTATAGCTTTGTGGAGAATGACGAGACGCAACTATTTCATATTTTTTCATCAGATAAGTATTTTTAATAATAATTATGAAAAACTGAAAAAAATTATCTCCTAAATTCATGTACTTTTTAAGAAATAAATCGTCGTAAGTTGGGCAAATATTATTATAACTGTTTGAAACTCTAATGAACACACGAAATATACCCTAGCGATGCCTAAAAACTGAAGAAAGAATTAAAACTCGCCTATCGTTTAATAATTTTTAATTGCAAATTGAGACAGATCGGTAACCCCGTTTTTTCAGTTTCGCACACAAAAAGTATCGAGGAAACTTCAGAGTTGATACAACTAGTAAAATATTTGTTCCTCGCTATTAAAGGAAGATTTTTGGAAATTTTCAGATCGATTTGTCAAAAATTGGCGAAAATATCCATTTTACAAGAATGCCTGCTTCGAAGAGTTCCAATAATATTTGCCCAACTTATAACGCTTTATTACTCAAAAAGTAATTGAATTTAGCAAATAATTTTTTGCAGCTTTTCATCATTATTATTAAAAATACTTATCTGATGAAAAAACCGATCGGCGAGTTATTCGATCTGAACGCTGAAGTATTATCTATGTTAAATTTTCAACTCGAAAATATAATTGTTCACAAAAAAATTTAATTAATGACCAGATAGTTGAATTTTTAACAAAAAATATTTCAAAAATTTTCAACAATGAATTCAATTTTCTAACAAATTGTTACAATTTCAAGCCGCAAAGATGAGTTTTCCACGGAATAGTTCAATGTTTAACCCGAAAAGGAACAACCAAGACAGATTAATTTTCAACCATAAAGGATGAATGAATAAAGGCATATTTACATTTTTGGCTCCACAATTTAATTCTCAACAAAAAGAAACGAATTTTCAATCGAAAAGAAGAATTGCCAAATAAAATTATGAATCTTCAACAGGTAGAATCACTTTTTATCATGAGAATTCAAGGGTTCAACCCAAAAGATGGTTTTTTAACCAAGGAGATTAATTTTCTAAAATTATCTAAGTTCGTAACGTTAATAATAAAAGTGTAAAATGATACAAACGACAATTGGACAATTTAATTAGTCATAGCTCTCTATGGGTTTATAATTGTTCGACCCCCCCCCCCTGCCATCGGGTCACTTCACTGGATGAGCGCCAGAATTCAATACAATTATTGAAATTTGTATAGCCAATTACTGTTTCTCGTATTTTCCACTTTCTGTAACTACTTCTCCTCTCAGTCCAACAATTGTGGTAGAACGAAACCTTGAAAAAAAACGGGCTCAAATGAACTGAATCAAGGATTAATTAATCGCGAGAAAAGAACTGCTAGTTGCCCTGAAATTGGAACCATTCCAGAAGTGACTTGTAATTTGTGGTGCTTCAACGAAAAAAAAATAGAATAAATAAATGAAGAACGTTTTAATTCAAAGGGTGCATTCTCGAGGGTGCCACTTGGTATTGAGGGAATTCTTTCAAAGAAATGTTACAGGGAAAACACTGCTATTTGTGTTGAAAAGAATGGAAATTTCTTATAATTGTCATAAATGATTAATAATACTAAATCGATATTTTTAATTTGATTTCAGATGGATACCATCATCCAAAAAGGAAATGAAGCATTCAAATTAAACTTCAAGTGATGTACGCTACTATAGGTATAAATTAGAAATCGATTTCGTTACTGCCTAATTCTCAGCGCACGTGCAAACCTTGTAAAAAGCACGGCAAGAGAAATAGATTTCAAATGATGTAGAAAATAGGAACAAAATTGATATGTAACCAAAATTATCTAGTGAATTGTAAATTAATAGTAATTTATAATCGAGTTTCTTATTTACAAAAATAAAATAGCAATATTTTTTATTATTGAAAAGTTTATAAATATTATAGGTAATTTTTAATTTTGTAATATAATATAAACAAAGTTGTTGTAGTGTGTAAATTATATGAAAAAATCGTTAATCGTTGCAGTTTCTGCTCTAGCGAGAAAAAGAGGAATTTAAAACGTTTGCAATGAATTTCTCTCGGAGGACATATTTATATTTATTTACTGTTTACTATCGCCCGGGTTTTTTCGTTGAATTCGAGTTTGAATCAAAATATATAACAATGACATACAAAAAGGTTTGTATTCATAAAACTTTTTCCTGCGAAAATGTCATTAAAAATGTTTTTTATATCTGTAAAGAAAGTTAATAAACCGAAATAAATGTGAATTCTTCTAGTACTTTAAATCCCTCTCCTATAAAATAATTCTTTTTTTTATGTTTCTTCTATTTGTGAATTTATTCATGATTTTCAATTACGTATGAACCGTCGTTCAAATTCGAGATGCCTATAAAAAATTAATGAAAAAATACACTCAGTATTAGCTGAGGGAAAATAAATTCGTCCTTTTAATTGAAAACGATTGTACATCGACTGCTGCCATGACGGTCGCAGGGAAGTGCTATCGAACAATGTACAAGAGTGAACTTGCAATCAATCCTATAATAAAACTGAAAATAAAAAATTCGAAAAAGTGATTATAATATAAAAAATTATTGAGAACTTTTCTGTCGGTCAATTATTTATAAAACTAAAAATAAAAAATTCGAATTAGGCGATTATAAAAGAAATAAACAAGAATTTTTTTGTCTGTGAAAAATAATTTTTCAAATGAAATTTTAATTTAAAGAAAGAAATGTATGCCTAAGGTAATTAAATCGACCTGGAAATATTGTAGGCGCTATGGCACGCGGAAAACATTGCATTGTCAATTAATAATATACAAATATACAACAAGATTACTATTATTCCAATTTTAAATAGAACTGTTTAATCACTTTAAAAAATAAATAATCTCATGGGCATGATTTTATTTTTTAGGGAACATTTTTTATATTTTTTTACAGATTAATGTGGAAAATTGGAAAGTTACCCAAACAATATTCAGTTTTTTATTATTTCCTCTTGAATTATTTTGACTTCCTTGAAATCTGTTGAATGCCTCCGAATTTCCAAATATGTGAATTCATCAAAATTCTTTGAATCATTTGAATTCTTTCAATTCTTAGAATTTCCTGAATCCTAAGAACTCCATGAATTCCAAGGACTTCAAAATAATACAAAGAATTCCAAGGAATTCAGAAGAATTGAAGAATTTACCATTCTTTTTTAATTTTTTGAATTCAGGGACTTGAAAGAATTCAGAAGATTTTAAGGAATTTAGGGGATTTAGAGAATTCAAAGAATTTCCGGAACTTAGATCATTCAAGGAATTCAGAATATTCAAGGATTTCTGGAAATTCAGAGAATTCCGAATATTAAATGAATTCAGGATAATCAAGGTTTACAGGGAATTAAGAGAATTTCAGAACATTCAGGGAATTCAACAAATTTAGCGAATTCAGAATATTCAAGGACTTTAGAGGATTTAAAGAATTTAAGGATTTTCAGGAATTTAGAATATTCAAGGAAATTAGGATATTCAAGAATTACAGGGAATTAAAGGAATTTAGAGAATTCAGAATAAGCCAGGAATTTAGAAGAATTGAAGAAATTCAGGGGATTTAGAGAATTCTGGAAATTTCAGGAATTCAGGGAAATCAGAATATTCAAGGCTTTCAGGGAATTTATAGAAATCAAAGATTCCAGAGAATTTAGGAATTCAGAGAACCTAAAGAATTCAGAGATTTTCTGTGACTTAGAGAATTCCAGGAATTTAGAATGCTCAAAGAATGAATGGAATTTTCAATATTCAAGGAATTCAGGATATTTAAGAATTTCAGGGAATTCATAGAATTTGTAACCCATTTATTTATTTTACTAATATTTTAAATGGATTACATCAAACATCTTTTAAAGTAGTAAGAATCATTAAGAATCAACTTCAAAATTCGTATCAAACAGTGAAAGATACGATCAGAATTTTTATTGCACTGCATTAAGTATTCGTTAATGTAAATGTCTCACAACTTCAATTTGAATCTACACTAAAAATTTATCATAAGAGTCAAGTCGTTAATAATTATATTTGATCAACTTACAAGAATCAGAAAAAATACGTAGGCAGGTTGAGTGAGATTCAATAGTCAATAAATATGAGCAAGAAATCCAAAAAATATTCATTTACTCTGATAGCTGGTCATATTAACGTCAAAATCAATGAAGGTGTAAAGAGACACAAATATTGACAGACAGACATACACCCCCATACTTAAATATGAAAATTGTTCATCGAGCGAGATTTGAGTAATACGTCAATGGTTAAATCATTTAAGTACTTAAAATGCAAGTTCAAAATCGAATATTGAAATATAAAAGTCGTGAGAGATTAATATAGTATTTTCTAAAATGTTGCAAAAGAGGAGCTTACAAATGATTATAAAAATGCAAAAAGTTCACGGAAAAAATATGCGAGTCCAGATCAACTGGAGATAACATAAAAAAATAAAAATTAGATACCATGATTATATCAGCGTAGAATAGTTGAAGCGCACGAATCTGACGACCTGGGGATCATCAATGGGGCAAATGATCACGACGATGCTTCAGGATGTAAACTCAGCCCTGAGAATTGGCGGTTTTTTGGATATCGCCTCAGTTAAACAAAGATAGTCTTTCCTTGATATTCTCGTATAATTTACATCAATAATCTAATTGCAATCCTCCCTTTATTTCAGCGTGCTTGGACTCGCAACATTTATTTGTTAACTGGTGAAATCCGTTTGATTTTTATATTGTGAGTCAAGGAAATTTGGAATCCAAATTTCCAAATAACCACTACTAAATTGACGCTACACTAGAACAGAGGGTAAACCGAAAAATTTAGGAGATGCTCAATTTTACACCAAGATAGGTGCTTGAGGAATCTCAAATGATTCTCCAATTGGCGCACGTATGAAATAATCAATACCGTGGAAATTTAAATTGATTGGATTAAATCGAGAATCTCGCATTTTTGTCGCTGGCGCAAATATTTCAAATAATAAAAACTCGCTTCATTATCCCCCTTGCTTATGACAGAATACAATTATGTCATAAGCATAAAGAAACATTCTAAATACATACAAACATCATACATCATTAGATCTGTAGTCGGTATTTCACAAATCAATGTTTTACTCTACTTACAATGATAACAATATAAAAAGCTCTTAAATACATGATACACAGAATGTGATAAAGTCTCTTATGATTCATACATTGTACAATTATATATCTTTCGTATCCCTACCTGTAACCATACTGATTTAAGGGATAATCTTTCTTTCTTTCCGCGCTTTCAGTTGATGACCACAGAGTTCTCCCGAGAATCATTCGGTATCATGCCATCACGATTTCCTTATATATTCCTTCAAGTTAAATTGATTATATTTGCCCTTGATTTTAGTTGAATCATCCGGATCCACCAATTTATAAGTGTTATTACCATAAACTCTTGAGATTCTATAGGGCCCATAAAAAAGGTGGAAAAATTTAGGTGTGACTCTCTTGAAGGCGTCCGAATCCTTAGGCTCACAAACCGAAACTAAATCTTCTATTTTAAATACGACAGTAGAACAACTTCCTTGAATTCGTTTCCGTTTCTCGAAGTTTGATTTAAGCCTCTCCTTTGTCAAAAAAATCTTTGCATAATATAATTGATCTGCTATCTTCGGAAATCTAATCAACTTCATAATTTCATCTTTAGGTTTTTTCACAAAATGTAATTCTAACAGGGTAAAGCCAGTGCTGTGATGTGTCGTCATGTTTAGAAAGAATTCAATGTCAGGTAAATATTTTGCCCAACGAGTGTGTACATCAGAGCACAAAATTTTAAAGAATCTCCCCAATTCACGCATCACGCGTTCTGCAGGAATACTTTTCGGATGACGAACTGATGAGTAAACAACTCGAATACCCGATGCACGCAATTTATCCACCTATAATCGTGACGTGAATTGGGTTCCATGATCGGAAAGTATCCTCTGAGGCTTAACGACTTCGGGAATACAAAATTCCAAAAGTTTCTTTACAGCTGTTTGAGGATTTTGATGTTTAATAGCATATAATTTAACATACTTTGAGAATGCATCATATAGAACGAAAATTGATTCTACTCCGCCGATCAAACAAAAAAGAGGGCCATAGAAATCTACGGTGACAAGATCGCAAGGTCGATCTGATTTTACAAAATTCACCACCCTTTCTATTTTTATATTAGGGCTTTTTACCCGTTGACACAGATTACAGGAAATCACATGCTTTTTAGTGTCTTGATTCATTTTTTTCCAATAGGAAAATTGTCCTAGATAGCGAGTCGTTTTATATACTCCAGGATGGCCAAACTTTGAATGTACACATTCAATTATTCTTAGTGTCAGTTCAGAAGGAATAAGCACTTGCCACGTATTCATAATCGAGTTCCACCGAAACAAAAGATCTCCTTCCAATACATACTGCTTTTGATAACGAGAGGAATCTACGTGATCCATTATTTCTTTAATATAAGAATCCCGTTTCTGTAAATCACATACATTTTTTTATTCCTTATACATCTGGTATTTCAGTTAATCTGCAACAACACAGTTCGACATTTTCTTTAATTGTCTCAGCATTCAAGAAATCAATCGATAAATAACCCTGCTTCATTTCCTCCAGCTGTCCCCTGGGATTCCGACTAAAAAAATCCGCAACAATATTATCACGTCCCTTACAGTGGGTAACTTAAAAATCATACTGTAACAAAATTATGCTCCGTCGAAAAAGTCACGTATTTAGATAAATCGTTGAGTTTAGAAAAGTTGTGATCGGTTATTATCTGGAATCTATTTCCGTTTAAATAAATGCGTAGTTTAGTTTCAGAATAAATGATCGCCAAGAGTTCTTTTTCTGTGGTGGTATAAATTTATCTTTGCTAGATTTAAGCAGCGACTTACAAGAGATAGAATACGATGGTTATTTTCCCGATCAAGTTGATATAGAATTCCACTGAAACCCAGGTTACATGCATCTGTTTGCAACTTCAATTGAGCATTAGGTATAAGATGGTGGAGCCTAATGCTATTCGCGAAATTCTGTTTCAAATTTTCAAACGCTTCTTTATGGTTTTTAGTCCAAATCCATTGGGTTTTGTCTTTCAACAGTCCTCTAAATGGATCTACCAATGTCGCATGCCTCACACTAAATTGTCGGTAACGTACATATTCCTAGAAACTGTTGCAATTCGGTTTTATTTTTCGGATCTGGGCAATTTTTTATGACTTCATGACGATCAATATTAGGTCGAATACCTTGTGTTGAAAGTGCATATCCGAGAAAATTTATACATTGTCGACAAAAAATGGATTTATTTAATTTTAATGTAAAATTATGATCTTGAAGAACCTGATAAATTTCACTAATTGGTTTTAAATGTTCAATAACACTTCCCGAAGTAGCCACCAACTAATCGCCACCATACAACGTTATAACATTAGTAAATTGATTCCCCAAAACTTGACCCGACGAACGAATAAAGGCTGTCTCAGCCATCTTCAATCCAAAAGGTATTCGGTAGAATTGATACAGCTTTGAATTATATAGGAATGCTGTCTACTTTCGCGACTTATTTTCCAATGGTATCTGCCAGTAACCATTGGCCAAGTCTGACGTCGACATATACTTAGTTCCATAGAACTTTTGCATCAATTCTTGGATGAAAGGTGGTGACTCATGGTCGGATTCGATAATCTCGTTAATAAACCTAGTATCCAAGCATACTGTAACAGTAAGAACTATTTGAACTCTCAATAATATCTGCTGCAATAATTTCTTCAATAGTTTTTTTTACTCGATCTCGATATACTAAAGGAACTGGATACATTTTCTTAACAAAATTTGTATGTGCTTTGATATTAAGTTTGTATCCTGAACAATTTGCACTTTTGTTTTTCGGTGTATGCAACTTTTCAAATTTAGACATCATCTCAATGCATCTTCCCGCTCGCGGTCAGAAAGTCCCGTTAGTTTATACGCAATATCTCGGACTCCGTCCAAGAAAGTGCCGCGTTCCACCTGAAAATGTTCATGATCCGTTTCTAAAGTCTCAATGCATACACATTTATTTCATCATTCGAATTAAATTCATTTTCGTATGTGATATTTTCACAAACTACCTCGATTGATGGTAAATCTTCGGAAAATGGAAAAATATCCCCCTTTGTCCAAGCATCATCGAATTTTGATTTTACACCCTTTGTTTTCGAAAATAATTCTTTGGCATTCTCAGTACTGTACAAATCAAAAGAAAATAATATCAAAAAATAGTTCAATTCATCATTATCCAAGAAAAAATCATCTTTACAAGAATAGGCATTCACTGTGTTCGCATCATTAGATGTGTGAACATTAGAGTTAGAAGAATAAAAATTAGAGGAGTGAGTTATGTCACCTGTCGCATTACACTCATCCTCTGGTATATCAATACATTTATTATGAACGAAATCAATTATTTGTATATAGGTAATTTTTTGATCTTGACAGATGGGTGCACTCGCTCGGACGAAAGCCGATCGGACGCGACCAACGACCGCGGAACCGGAGAATCATCGATACTCAGGCTATGCCTTTTATAACCTATTTAAACCCCGTTCCGTAACAACCAATGATTTCTGAAAATCATCTGATTCGATAATTAAGGTAACACCAAAAAATTCGAAATCAGATAAATATCTCCTATAGATACTTGCAGTGCGTTTTGTTTTTCAATCGTGGTTGGCTTTTTACCAACAGCAGTGAATAAGACAATATTTGATACCGGAAGCTCAGACAATTTCCCATGCAAAGAAATATATTTTAAAAATTCCTCAGAGACACAAGTCACTTGGCTTTCAGTGTCGATCAAAGCTGATGCGGGAACATTAAATATATGAAGAATTAATCGTGGACAAAATAGTATTTCAATTGATTGATCGGTGTAATGATTCGAATTAGACTCACGCTCTACACTCCATGCAAGGTCCTCATATTGATTACATGACGTATGGTGCGATACTGGACCCGAATTCAACACACCAATTATTAGTTTAAACAGCTTTTGTTGACAGATGTATAAACTTGACTAACTTGCACACTGGTAAAGTAGGAGGGGGTAAATTCATATTAGGCAAATGTACGGTCTCAAAATTTGAATTTTTCTCTATTTGTGACATTTGCATACTTGAAGATTGAACCCCAATCATTAAAGGCATACAATTGCACGAAATGCATTGTTCATCATTTGTTTTCAAATTTCTTGATTTGACAGAATTTTTATCCTCGAGGTTATTTTCTATTTGATCTTTACTACGATACTCAGTTATTTTTTTACTATTATGTGTTTTTTCAATAAAATTTGAATCTAACTGAGCGAGCATTTGTGTGACCTTTTTACCATCCTCGTAATCTACAGTCACTAAAGCTTCGCGTACTCGTAATGGCATTTGCTGAACGACACAGTAACGTAACTCATAAGGTTCCATTTTTTGTTGAAAATATTGAGCCTCTTTAATTTGTTTAAAAAAATACGTCTGGAGATTACCTTGTGAGGGATCAAAGCGTTTATCAGACCAAACTGATTTTATCCTAACTCGAGTGGAAAGGGAAAAGAACTCCTCGAGAAATGCTTCACGAAATGCTTCATAATCAACAAACTCATTTCGTTCAATCTCGAACCAAAACTTCGCACGACTTTCAAGAGCATTTGGCCCAATATTTAATTTATGTTGTGTAGGAACAGATTTAACGATGGAGTATTTATTGAATGCCTCTAAAAACTCATTTGGATTTCGCGCATCTTCTTCGAATTTTGGCAATTTATACTCCACATTAAACGTCTGCAACCCTTGAATGACAGCCTGATACAAACGATCCCCAGCATCCCCCTGTGGTATCGCCTGTGTTCCGTCGACTCTAAAGTTTCGTAATCTTTCTAATTCAATTCTCTGAATTTCATTTTCAACTAAGACACGCGCTAATTCTGTCTGTAATTGCTCCATCTCTGTTGGTATATTATTGTATTTTCCATTAAATATTTAAATTAAGAGATTTCTCCGCGAACAATATTGATTAACTCGAGAATTCGACAGTCGTTTACGTTTTTCTAAACCTGTATACAATGGTTTACCATGAGACCGAGTAGTTATCGGTGTTAACGATGAGTCAGACATAAAAACCATTTATGACAATCCTTCACCTTCATACACATAATATAGCTTACTCATTGAGTATCCAACTCAACCTTCCATTTAAATTTGCAAGAATTATTTTATAATTTTAATTAAAGTCCAAGATTTTTTATTTCTACACAAACAAAAAAAATCATCATTCGGACGCCAAAATATGTAACCCATTTATTCTTCTTACTAATATTTTAAACGGATTACATTAAATATCTTTTAAAGAAGCAAGAATCGTCAAGAATCAACTTCAAAGTACGTATCAAACAGTGAAAGATCCGATTAGAATTTGTATTGCACTATATTAAGAATTCGCAAAAGAGGAGCTTACAAGTCATTATAAAAATGCAGAAAGTTCACGGAAAAACTATGCGAGTCTAGATCAGCACGAATTGAACGACCTGGGGATCCTCAAAGGGACAAATAATCACGACGATGCACCAAGATATGAGCACTCTTTTTCACGGTCTAAATATTATACACATATATCTTTTCGTTTTCTCGGCGAGTACGTAAAGCGTGGCGCGACTTTTGGCCCTCAAGGCTCGAAATGAACAATTAAAGTGAAAGAGGTCAAGATTTTGCTTTTACTTATAACCGCGCTATCATAAGTATCTCGCTCTACGTTAAATTCTTTCTGGCAAAAGGTCCCCGCCGATAGGTGCTTGAGGAATCTCAAACAATTCTCCCATTGACGCACGTATGAAATAATCAATACCGTGAAAATTTAAATCGATTGGACGAAATCGAGAAACTCGCATTTTTGTCACTGGGGAAAATATTTAAAACAATAGCTTTTTACCCGTTGCATTGTCCAAAGTTATCCTCAAAAACTTATTTTCGTGGCTCGTAAATAAATTTTAACAGGTTTCAATTTTTCGATCCCAAGCTCTCTGTAAACCATATTAATGTCAAACAATCGATCTGTTAGATTTGGTATACCTTTAGGTATATCACCCTTGAAGGATTCAAGGTTATGTTTTTAGGAACATGAAAATTCCATATTTTTAAATTTAAATCGCATGTCGGGGCGAGTTGTACCACTTGCATATGGGGCGAATTGAACCACTAAAATTCGAGGTATTATTTGCTTGTTGTACTGATTCTCCTATTAGAAACGAATTAAGAGCCGGAAAAGAACAAAGAAAACGGAAAATGACAGGAAAAATATTTTAAAGGACTTTTGTAACTCAAAAAAGGCAACAGAGAAAAAAGAAATGGAGAAGAGAAGAAGAGAAGAAGAGGAAGACCAAGAAAGAAGTAAAAAAGTAAAAGAACAGGACAAAAAATGAAAAAAAAGGTTCCACTCTGTTCAAATACATTCACAGAATTTCATATATGTATGTCTTGTAATGAATAATTGAAGATTTGAATCACGATTTCAAAATTATTGACTCCGCTAAAGTGGTAAAACTCGCCCCGGGCCTGGGGCGAGTTCAACCTTTTTCGGCATCATGTAATTTCGCTTTTAATAAACTGAGTTATCAAATTAAAATGTCCATACTTGTAGTTATACAAGCCTAAGGTGTAAAAAACAAGGTGACAATAATATGTTTTGAAAAAGTTCGTCACAAAAAATATAAAAAATCGAAAACTGAAAAGTGATTCGACTCGCCCGATCTCCCCTGCGGAATTCAGGGAATTGAAAGAATTCATAATATTTAAGGAATTTTGCGGATCTAGAAAATTCAAGGATTTTCAAGAATTCAGAACATTTGAGAAATTCTGGATGTTCAAGGATTGCAGAGAATTAAAGGAATTTAGAGAACTCAGAATATGTATGGAATTTAGAAGAATTGAAGAAATTCAGGTGACTTACAAAATTCAAGGTATTTCAGGGATATAGGGACTTCAGAATATCCAAGGATTTCAGGGAATTTATAGAAATCAAAGATTTCACAGAACTTCAGAATTTGAACAATTTAAGGAATTCGAAGATTTTCCGGAATTCAGAGAATGCAAGGAATGCAGAGATTTTCATGATTTCAGGATATTCAAGGATTACAATGTATTGAAGTAATTCAAAAAATTCAAAATATTTAAGAAATTGAAAATAATTGAAGAAACTCGGGGGACTTAGAGAATTCAAGGAATTTTGGGAATTCAGAATATTCAAGGATTTCATGGTATTAATAAGAATCAAGGATTTCATAGAATTTAGGAATTTAGAGAATTTAGGGAATTCATAGATTTTCATGAATTCAGAGACTGCGAGGCATTTAGAATATTCGAGGAATGATTGGAATTTCTAATAGTTAAGGAATCTAGGATATTCAAGGATTTCAGGGAATTCAGAGAATTTCAGGGATTTCAGAGCGTTTAGGGAATTCAGAATATTCCAGGAATCCGGGAAATTTAGAAAAATCAAGGATTTAAGTGAATTCAAGGAATTCAGAGAGTTTCAGGAATGTAGGGAAGCTGCCAAATTTTATTTTCTTTAAATATAAAACTCCTAATTTTGAAAAAGAAATGAAAAATTTTTATTTTAAGTTTTGAAATCTGTGAATTTTTAATTTTAATGGCTATGAATTTGATATTGTACCATTTTTTAGCAATTCAGATTCAACATTTTTCAATTTTAAATGCTCTAAATTTGAAAATGGTCCATTTTTTAGTTGTAAAATTAATTAATTTTCAATTTTCTTAGCGTCCAAGTCTTTGAAAGTGTACAATTTTAAGTATTCCTCGTTCGCAGGTTGTATAATATCCAATACTTTGAATATGATCCTTTTTCTTCCTCATAAGTATCAAATCAATTTTCTTCCTCATAGACGGAGATTTTTATTGAACAAAAGAAAAAATGGATACTTTTAATATTTTTCAAGCTTATACCAATATACAAAGGAAAGAGAGATAAGAGTCACTGCAATAATTACAGACGTATCAGCTTATTAAGTACCGTAAGTAAAATATTATTCAAAAGTACTCATTCGTAGGATAATGAAAATAACAGAAAAAAAATTGAAAATGACATTGGTAGGTTGTGGTTGGTCATAAAAGGTTTTTCAATCGGGCAATCGATGCGTGTCGAAGGCGCAAACAACTATAAACAAGGATAAACAATATATTTTGTATTTAAATTTATAAATCAGTATTGCTAGATCATAAGAGGTCACAGAAGGTATGTCAATAGGTCATTCGACGTGTCTTGAAGACGCAAATGAAGCATATCAGATACAGTACTGTAGTATTCTTAATATAAGACAAAGTTTTTTCATATAAACAGAATACACAAATTTTTTTCAAGCACTAGATATCGTTTTGTTGTATTTTGAATATCAAAAAAGTTTTTTTTTTCATATAAACTGAATAAACCATTTATTTGAAACTTCATAAAGCGGTAATGGTAGGTCATAAAAGTTCCAACAATAGGTCGATCGATGGGTCTCGAATATTAAAAAAGTTTTTCTTATATAAAGAAGGTAAATTTATTGTCTGAAACCTCTAAACTAAAAAAAAACACTTATGAATGACCGATCTGGCTTAAAATCCTGTCAGATCTGGACATCAATCGGAGCTACAATTCGTCCAAATTTTAAATTTTACGCTGAAAGCCAATCAACAAGATAACAAAATTTTAATGAACAGTTTTTATATAATTAATATGGGAAAAGTCATAAAACTTTTATAATATTTGAAATCACTCTCTCTTTCTTATATCATAAACTAGGAAGGTTAAAGACTCCACTCACTTTTACTGAAACTTATATCAGAACTCAAAAAGGTTGAAGGCTTCTTCTACTCGTATATTCCAACTATTTTAACCGATGCAAAAATGAAAAACTTATGAACTGAAAAAAAATTAAAGCAACATAGTAAGTAAAATGTCATATAATCATTATTTCCTTTTACACTTATGTGTCTCAAGTTTAAATAATAAAACGAACCATTCAAAGAAAAACAAAAATAAAAGAACAAAAGCATCTCTGAGAACAAACTTCGGGCTGCGAACAGAGTGTATTAGTTGCGAGAACTTGTAGATTATTATTAATAACTGTATTACACATGTTTCCCTTATAGTTGCACTTTTTTAAGATTTCCTGGATATCGAAGAACATGTTACGACCAAAAATAAATGAAAGTTATTTACGTGCTCTTGTACAGAGTCGTTTAGAAGCCGAAAATAAGATTAGGAGTTTGAGATTTATAGCTAGATTGGTTAAATTATTGAACTTTTTACGTGGCCTTTTTCTGCTAAGGTTCCTCTTGCAAGGTGACTTTTACACAATTTATTTCCGAGATCTCTAATATTTTATCACAAATGTTCAAGGAAAAGTAGTTAATTAAATTGATACATTGATTCATTTCGTAAATAAGGACTAAATAAATAAAGTAAAACTGAAGTTAAAGATAAAATAAAAATTTAATAATACCTTTATTTTTCAAAGTAATCAACTAAATTGGATTTAGAGGTCAATCTGATAAAAAACGAATTTCTGCAACATTTGCAGGATTGGAACCTGAGGGTCAAAAGGGTCTGACAAAAGAGGAATTTCAGCTAAAAGTTTTACTCGAAGGTCTGAACAGAAACGTGACCTTAATATAATTAACGACCGCTTAGCTAAATCGGTGCCTTAAAATTCAAAGAGAAATCTCTTTATAAAAAAATTATAGGTTTCAAGAAAAAAATGCTATTTATTCTATAACAGGGTTGCTATAAAATCCCAATTATGAAATTCCCCGACTTTCCTTGACTTTTCCCTGACCAATTTTTCATTTTCCCTTATCGTTCTACCATTTTGTATTAGATATAAAAACAGCCTTACATCTATCAGATCAATAATGTTAATGCAAGAAACATTTTTTGTTTATAAATTTATTTTTAAAACTTTTTAGTGACAACAGTCATGCATAATTTTATAAGGAATTATCCACCAATTTCGTAAGAAATATAAAATGCCTTAATTTGCAACGAAATAGTTGAGTGTTCAACAAAAAAAAAAATGTTTGAACATTAAATGGAAGAATTAAATTTGTAGTTGAAACAATTCATTTTCAATTAAAAAAAAAATTCAACCAGAGTGATGAATCTTCGATAAAAAGTTAATTCTCAGAGAAAAGTGTAATAGTTGATATTACCACCAAAAAGTATTTTTAGTCTCAACAAAAAACAATTCAAATAAGCCAAAAAATATGAATTTTCAACAAATTAGTGGAATCAACAACCAAAACAGATTATTTTTCGAACCAAAAAGAGGAATTTGCAACAGAAGAGTTGAATTTGAAATATTTTTCAGTAAGTAAAGAAGAAAATCTCCAAAATGTAGAATTTTCAAGCCAAAAAGACGAATATCCTGCAAAACAGATGAATTTTCAACGCAAAAATATGAATTTTCTACCAAAATAATTAAATTGCAACTAAAAAAAGACGAGATTTCAACAAAATAAAATGAATTTCCAACTAAAAAGATAAATTTCAAAGAAAATTGAATAGTTGAATTTTCAGTTAAAAATTTATTTTCAACTTAAAAAACGAATTTTCAACAACATGCATGAATTTTCAACTTAAAAAGATAATTTTCCAAGCAAAGTAGAATAGTTAAATTTTCAGTTGGTAAAATAAAATTTCAAAAAAGAAAAATACAATATTCAACCAAAGAAATAAATTTTTAACCAAAAATAGAACAGTTAAATTTTCAGTAAAAAAATGAATTTTGATCCAAATAAAATCAATTTTGAACGACGAAGAATAATTTTTTAATCAAGCATAGTAGTTAAATTTTCAGTTCAAAAAATTAATTTTCCAACAACAAAAAATAATGTGTTATAAGTTTGAGCTCGCCTAGGGCGCGCGACTGTTGGTTCTCGCGCTTCGCGCTCGGTCTTTGTATTTCCCCCACATTTGTGGACAGACCTTTTAGAATTAAAGGTCAAAGCTTCGACAACTGTAATTTGGCACTCGATTTTGTCCAAAGTACGAACTTTTCTACAATACGCAACACTACTATATCAAATGTATATTACATTTTTCATCGCCTGAAACTTGACCTTTACCTTTACCGTGCGCATGTCATTCGCCAATCAAAGTTTCAGTCCATTTCGAGGCTATTTTATCGTTTATATTATTCATTGTTTAAAGTGTACGCGCAACTACCACCTTTATGCTCGAAATTTATTCTGCGAGTCGCAATCATGTCCAAATTAAGTAGTTAGTCGTCATTGGGTGGAGAGTCTAGTTATAACGTCAGTCCCATCAAACTTTGTTTAATCAAGGGGGCGTGTGAGGACATAACTGGAACCGAGAGAGTCATAGTTGTTTGGTTTTTCATACTGAGGTCACCAGCCTTCAGTTGTGTAGTATATTAGATGGGAGTTCATATGCTCCCATCTGCGTCGTTTTTTCAAAAAATTAAATGTCTTATTTTCAATGCTATTTTTTACGAATAAAACAAAAACTGCGCATCCTATCAAAAAGTAATCCATAACAAATTTGTAGATTTCTTTTATATTCATAAGTTTTGTTTTTTCATATTTTTTCATATCTTGCATAGTTTGACCGCAAAATGGAATTTTTTATTTCTCATTATTTTTTTGTGCGATCAAAATTTGAATTTTATATTTTCCATAAAATTCAAAAAGTTGTTACGACAATATTGTAGGGTGTTCAAAAAGCAACGATTTTCTCCTCTTGGCTTTTTATATATCGTGCGTTTTTTGGCTTAAAATGTTCACTTTCGTTTGTTTTTTGGAATTTTGTGAATGCCATGCCTCCGGTAATTTTTCTTCTAACAAAAAAAGTCATTAATATATATTTTGTTGGTCTTTTTAAGTACTAATGATATCAGTCCATAGCATTTTTGAATATTGAAAAAAAGTGTTCTCAACAATTTTCAAAATGTACTCACATTTCGAATTTTTATCCAAAATGGCTGGCTAACGAACCTGACCTTCATTTTAGGACACTAAAAGTGTATAGCAAATCGCAATCCGACATGTTAATTATTTTAAAAGTTATCGTGCTAGCAAACTAAAAATCCACAGACTAACAGACAGACTAACAGACTATCAGAAAGACATAAATTTGGTGAAAACCTGTTTTTTGCGTTCAGGGGTTCTCAAAACGTGGATATTTGTCAAAAACGGGCTGGGGGGGGGGTCAAATTGTACATAAATCTGATACTTTCTCTTATGAGAATGTGAAAATAATCTTCAACAAAATAGTTAAATCTTCAACCAAAACAGATTAATTCTAAACTAAACAGTTGTAATTTTTAACCAATAAGGATGCAATTTCTACCAAAACAGATCAATGTTTAATAAAAAAAGATGATTTTGCAACGAAACAGTTACATTTTTAACCAAAAAGAATGACTTTTGAACAAAACTGTTAAATTTTCAACAAAATAATAAAATGAACTTCAACTTTAGTTCATCGAATATTCCGTGACTCTGTCAGGCGCGGATTCATTCACGTTATCCAACTTTAAATTTTGATATATAATTTGAAAATCATTCATTTTTAACGATTTAGTTTCCATTAGCCTTGGATTCATTATTTTTAAAGCTTTTAATTGGAAATTATATAATTTCAACGTTTTAAGAATAAGTAAACTTTGAAGGTTTACAACATTTGAAATTCTTCAATTTTGACTAGTGAAAATAACAGTGAATGTTTTTTTTTTCCAGAAATCTAATTTTTTAATAATAAAATCTATCCAATCGCTTTGAATATCATTTATGTCATCATCTTGAAAATGTTTGTAATTTTAATTTGAAATTATAATTTTGAATGGGCAATTCAGAAAAAGTTTAATCTGTGAAACCTGGAAACTAAAAGAGATTAGTTTCAAAAGTTTAAATTGGCAAATATTTGTTTCGAAGTTTCTTAATTTTTAAATGGTCAATCAGGAACGTTACTAATTTTTGAATGTTCAGTTTTTTATTCTAGGTTTTTCAACGGGATAAAACTAATTTAAAATTTACAGTTTTTGATGCTTTTTTAGAGTTATTAAATTTTTACGAGCATTAAATTTGAACTTAATCAGTTTTGGAGGTTGCCAGTTTTTAAATTTCACTATAGAAAAACAAGCATTCTGTAGAATTTTTGCGGATATTATCGTCAACAAGAATTTATGACTCTTTTGATAATAATTACAAAAACTTTGTTCTCAAAATTAAAAAAATTAAAAACCCTGTAATTCTTGTAAATCCTATTAAAATTCCTTCAATCTTATGAAATTTTTTTTATATCCTTTGAAATATTATAAAATCACTTCCAATCTTTACAATCCGTTAAAATCCAATTAAATCACTCTAAAAATCTGTGAAATTCTATGAAATCTTATGATATTTCCTGAAATCTTGGAAAATTTATTGAAATACCTTGAAAGCTTTTAAAATCCCTTGAAGTCATTGAAATATTTGGAAATGTCATCAAATCCGTTAAAATCCTTCAAAAATACCCTGGAATCTTTTTTAATATCCTGAAACCTTATATGTAGTTACTATTAAATCCTTCTGAATCTTCTGAAATTCTAGGAAATTCTTTAAAACCGCATACAATTTTTTTAATTACTTAAAATCATCAGACTCCTCGGAAATTCTTTCAAATTTTTTAATCTCTTGAAAATTCCTTGGAATCCTTGGAAATGCCCTAAAATGAATCAAATCCTTTGAAATCTTTTAAAATAGTTTGCAATTTTTAAGGCGCTTGGAAATTCTTGACAATCTTATAGTATAATCTTAAAATACCTTTAAAAAACTTTTAAATTCCTTGAAATCTATTCAAAATGTTTGAAAATATTTAAAAAAAATTTATCCTTTAAAATCCCTCAATTCTTGTGAATAAATTCCTCGAAATCCGTTAAAATATAAAATCCGTTGAAATCCCGTGAAATCACATGAAATATGATGATATTTCTTTAAATATCTTGAAATATTTAAAGCCCTATGAAATCCTTTGAGATCCAGGAAAATTGATTAAATTACCTTATTGAAAATCTTTAAAATAAAAAAATTAATAAAATTTTTAAATAATTTTGTTCAAAGAAAGTGCTTTTGGTACATCAACCATTTTTCTCCTATATCATGATCACATTCAAGGTTGCAATATATATTTTTACGGAAATGATCGAAGCATTACTTCATAGTTTAAAAAAAACTACTTGCTGGCCCCTCATATGTATGCAATTCCATGAGACTGAGGAGCCAATTTAATTTTAAGCTTATGACGCAATAATTTATACGCAATAGTGTAAAAAAACCAAATGCAACAGTATCATTTGATTAAGAACACATTTTCTCGTGAATTCCTCACTCACAGTGTCAATTGATTCTAAGTAGAGTAAAGAGGGGCAGCGCCGTCAATGATTTTTTTAAAGTTAATAAGATGTAGAATTGATCCATTTTTTTTCATTTCGAGTCCTACATTATTGTATA
>JAABKJ010007491.1:0-20921 GCA_011634705.1 Andricus grossulariae | reverse complement strand
AAGCCTTTCCTTGGTTTCAGTGATGGTTTTTTACGCAAAAAATAATGCTTAATCAGCACACGAAATTCACTTTTTTCAATTTTCGTTAACATTCACGAGGTTCTCTCCTTTCAATGGCTATCAAATACAAAATAAATGACTCAGCTTGCTCAAAATTTAACAGTAGTCTATTCATAGATGGCGTTGACGGGATCAGTGGTGCATTTAGAGTTACTGCGCAAAAAATTCAAAAAATCACGGACTTATCAAACAGCCCTCGTAGCTTATATTTTTTGTTCGTAATCAACATAATGTGCCCAATTTTGAAAAATCTGGTATAATTTTAATATTTTCAGTTTTCTTAGGACAAAATCGCCTTTTTATAAACTTCAAAAAACTAAAATAATTATTTAAAGTTTTGCGAACTATTCTAACATTTTGTTAAGCCTGTAGAAACTGTCTCGCGCTCAAATTTTACATTTAAAAAATCGAGAAGACTTCAGCCATCAGTTCAGGATTTGACCATTACTATTACTAAAATCTTTTAATTTTTTTAGGTAAATTGTGAGTACGATAAAATTTATATAGGCGCAGAAAAATTTTAGGATACAGTGGAACCTCGATTTTTGCAAAGTGTTTTTTTTTTCGTTCCTAGAGCTGATAGCCTCCGCAGTTTTGTGATGCGGGCAGCCACGGTGCGAGAGAGAGGCGATTATCAGTATATAAAACGTTCGTTCCGCAACACTGCTTCGACCCAGGTCGCTGATAAATCTCTCTAGTAGGCACCCCAGGCGAAGAGCTTCACAAAGTCATTATGTAAAGCTCTCCACTCGGGCCCATTAGTATCATGTATTTCATATAAGCTATTTGTCACCACACTTTTCTGTCCCTCATACCTTTGTAGCTTCCTTTACCTCCATGCTTCCTCATGCAAGCTCTTGTATTTCTATGGCTTTTTATATCATTTCGAATTAGAGTCTCATTCACACATTTCAACGATTCTTTCCTTAGTCAGCCTCTGCCTCTAGATACCCTACCATTTACTTTACCTCGATATACTTGTTTCCTTAGTCGTTCATCTTTTATTCTCTCAACATGCGCAAAACATTTCAATGAATTTCTGTCACACTTTTCAAACAGTGTCTCCTTTATACCATATTCTTTGAGGATTATCTCGTTACTGACTTTGCCATCAGCGTTTTACCGCACATATTGCGCAGGTATCGCATGCTAACCGCGTTAATTTACTCTTATCCTTTTGTTGATAGATTCAGGTCTTGCTACCGTACAGCACAGTGGGTGCAAGTGTAGAATTATATATCGTAATTTCAGGTTTATTTGTTATATTATTACTTCTGACAATGGCTTTGGAAATGGCTTTGGCACTATTCTTCATGCTAGTATACAGTCTGCTAAACATTCTCTGCAAGCCTTCTTCTAACTCTGCCATAGCTCATAACTTTATTAACTTTCTTAGATACGCTTGCTTCTTTTCTATAACCGCTACGCGGATTTCATCATTCCGCCAAGCATCAACAGTCATTCATCCCACAGCTGCAGTACGACACAGTTCATTCACACTCCTAACAGCAGCCATACGCCCTCTATATCTTTATTGTATATAAGTGTCTTCCAAGTTGCCCTATCTATGCGTTCGTATATCTAATGCTGAAATTCTATGCGTACATCTGGTTTCTGTAAATTCTCTATCTTGATCGGCGTGTGTTTCATCTTTTCAGTTCTCTTTCTTCTCCATCCTTGAGCTAAGTTAATATTTGAAACTAAGAGATAATGATAATGATAATGATTAAATGAGAGTAGCCAGATTCGCGTTGGCGCAGAAGCCGCAGGGACTCCACGTGTACGACAGAGAGCCACTGCTTTTAATCTAGTTTACCATGGGCCAGGAACCACCAAAGGTAGCCAAAATTCGATTTCACGTCGAATTTGTATGAAACTTGATATAAAGAGATTTTCGGGGTCGCGGATTTTGAATTTTACGTCAAAAATTAGAAATACAGAATGGCGGATCCAATATGATGACCATAATTACAAAATTTTATGTATTTGTCTGAAACTTGGTATACGAAGGTTTTTGGTGTCGCTGATTTCGAATTTGGCGTGAAAAATAATTTATAGATTAATGAATTTGTTAATTATTTTATCAATACGCCTGATATTAGCCTGCGAAGTTTAATGTGATTGCAGTTCCCAGGCTCTACCGCGGGGAGGTTACAGGCATTTATAGACCCCACTTTTTATTTGATTTTTTTGGTTGCAATTTTTGAAGTCAAACTCGAAATCAGCGACCCCAAAATCGCCTTATACCAAGTTTCAGACAATTATATGAAATTTTGCAATTTTTGTCGCCGTATTGGATCCATCATTTTGAATTTGTAATTTTTGACGTTAATTCGAAATCAGCGACCCCGAAAACCCTCTTATACGAAGTTTCAGACAAATTTGACGTAAAATTGAACTTTTGCCACTTTTGTTGGTTCCTGGCCCATAGTGGGCTCCATGCGCGTACGCCCACAGTTACTTGTATGCGACGACATGGAGTTTCGACAGCAGAAATTTGAGAAAAAAATATAACTTTTTTCGAATAAAATATGTAAATTTCACGCTTTTAGATAAGTTTCCGAGCTTCTACAACATTTTTTTAAAATTTATCATGCAGAAGTGAATGTCAAGAAATAAAAAACAGTTTTATCAGTTCCATCATAAAATTGTATCACTTTATTTTAGTAATCAAGCATAGATTGATATGGAAATTCAAATACAGATACTTCGAGGTGTCTCAATCACAAAAATATATTCATTTGATTCAAATTTTAATCTTGACTTTTGGCCAAAAAATTGAGATCCTGGCCCATAGTCCTCACGTGGACTCCAACCTATCTATTCATGTATCCTGAATCCGGCTTTCGAGGCTTCCCAAAACGAGCTGGACGTCTTAAAAAATCTGAAAAAATTCACAGACGCTTCTTAAGTTGTCTACAATGCAACTCAGTTTTCCAAGTTTCGAAATATGAAATTTTTGACTATTTACAGACCGTTTTCCACAAGCATATCATCTTGGAAAGAAATAATAATAGGAAGTTGTATGGCTTAAAATGTGCAGTTTTGTAACGTGATTTAAATACACTTTACAAACATGAAATTAGATCAATATTTCGCAAAAAAATTCTTCACGAATATTTCGAAATTAATGAGAGTAGCCACTGTATCAAAAGTGTTAGAAAAAAAGTATCCATTTCACAACAATAGGGAAGGCATTAGTTTTATGTGAAAACTGTTGTCGTTGTCGTCATTGTCGTCGTCGTTTGTATACCGGATAACTTTCATTAGAATAATCGGATAAGGTGGCGCTTTGGCACACGTTTTTAGGGACAAAAAAAAGATCGAGCTCGTTAACCAACACTTTTGACCAACGGTTCTGGTTTTAACCACACACAAAAAATACTGAAAAATAAGAAATTCTATTTTACGGTCAAACTATGCAAGATACGAAAAAAGTGAATACATAATAATTGTTCAGCGCCCAAGAAAGGTCTACAAATATTCTATTAATCTTACTTTTGATACGCTAACTTTAAGCACGCCTACGGCTACGACGCGCGGTCGCGCATCGTGTTCGGTTTCGTACAGGTTTAATAAGCGTGCATTTCGACTGCATTGTTTCAAATATCATAAATATTGTAACTTTAACCGAAAACTGTGATATAAACCCCTGATGAACTGCAGTCATAAATTGGAACTGAAATTATTTTTCAATTTGTTTTTAAAGACGGATCTTATAGCACCTGAAGCTTTGAACATTACAGTCTCATTGCGACACACGCGCTTCGCGCTCAACAATTACTTTATACTGACGGTTCTCTTTCATGAATAGAACGATGTAAAGAAAATGGAAAAATAATATAAGAAGTAGGTATGTTTTTCAAAGTAATTTTAATTTAAAAATATAAATTTTTTTAATTCACTAAGCAAAGACATTAAGCCTAGAATTTCATTCGGTTGGTTCAGATTTCGGTTCTAAGTCAACTCAACAATAATTTGCAGTCAGTTTCAAAAATATATTGAAAATCATTTTACTGCGTTTAAAAATTTCCCAACATAGCTAATCTAATTGATTATTAATTATCTAGAACATTTTAAATTTGTGCGCGATTCAAAAATATCATTAAGATAATTGGTAAATCTTGTTGAAAAATCTACTAAAAGTCACGATTAAAACTTACGGATCTCTTACAAACAAAAACTACATCATTTTTAAAATGATATAACTTTTTGAATTCAGGGGTAATTTAAAAATGTCACTGGGATAGTTTCGAAATATATTTGATTCCTAGTAAAAAGTTTGATTGAAATTTCCTAATCTATCAGAAAAATAATATTTTCTATTTTTTTTTTTTTAATTTTCAAAATGCTGGGAAGCATATAACTTTTTTAATTTTCATCGAAATTGAGGATTTCATGAGGTGTATTTGCCACTCTTTTCCTCATGTAGCAGAAAATTTGACAAAAATTTCTAAAACCCTTAAATTTTTGGTTCATATTTTGAAATTGCTCGAAGTTTTAACATTTTTTTTCGAAAATATCAG
Organism: Andricus grossulariae; assembly: GCA_011634705.1. Classification (NCBI taxonomy): domain Eukaryota; kingdom Metazoa; phylum Arthropoda; class Insecta; order Hymenoptera; family Cynipidae; genus Andricus; species Andricus grossulariae. The sequence continues at coordinate 16,335 of JAABKJ010007491.1, read as the reverse complement.
GCTAACGAATTTAACCTCCATTTTGAGGCCCTTAATAGTGTATCATAGACTGATTTGATTGGACAAATCCTTCAAAAGTTAGCGCGGCCACATAATTCAGGTAACCACACATACGGACATACAGACATACAGGCATCGACTTAGATGATTACATTACACTCTCATGAAAGAGAATGTAGAAATTACATTTTTTGTAAAGCGACACAAGGTACGAAAAAAAATTAATAGACAATACTTGTTCAACAAAAAAGTTCTCCAAATTTGTTCTACATTATTTTTCAATAGGATGCGTAGTTTTTGTTTTGATCGTAGAAAATAACATTAAAAATAAGAAAAATTAAGTTTTGGAAAAACGACACAAACTATGAAAAAAATGAATTGACCAAAATCGTTTTTCAAAAAATATCTGCGAATTTGTAATTAATCCTTTTTTGATAGGAATCCTGGTTTTTGTTTTATTCGTAAAAAATAACATAAAAAAAAAATTAAATTTTTGAAAAACCGACACAAGGTACGAAAAAAATGGATAGGCAAAAGTTGTTCAACGAAAAAAGATCTATTTTGTTATAAATTCTTGTTATAAAAATACTTTAAAAAATTTGAGTTTTAGAAAAACGATGCAAGTTACAATAAAATTTTAATTAACAAAGATTTTCGCCTAAATTATATCGACAAATTTACTTAGAACCACTTCCCGTGTGGAAAAATGTTCTGGCGCTGGCCTGTCCCAGACCATACCGTCTGGTTTCCAGTCTTCACGCTGACCAGACGGTCTGGCCTGGGCCTGACTGAAAGTGTAATGTTTTTTTCGGCTAGTCCCAGGCCAGACCTTCTGGTCAGCCGTTAGTCATGGGCTGGTCACCCGCCAGTTATGGGATAAGAAAAAAAGTCTTGTTTTGATAGCCTGAATTTCTTATTTTCTATCATTTTAAACACCTCGTAACTTTTTTGAAATATGTCGAAAAAAAATTTGCTGATCGAACTTTAAACTTTTTTTATTCTTGGCTCGCTGATCAGCGCCAAACCTGAACTAGACCAGACTGTCAAGGCGATAAGAAAGAAGTCTCGTTTTGATAGTGTAAATTTCTTATTTTCTTTCATTTTAGAAACCCTGTAACTTTGTTGAAATATGTAAAAAAAAATTTACTGATGTAACTCAAGATTTTTTTTGTCCTTGGCTCGCTGATCAGCGCAATACCTGGGCCAGGCCAGACGTTTCAGACCAAATTTACAATTTTTTATCTTGGCTAACTGCACTGTTAGAAGTAAGTTTATGAAATTTCATGAAAATGTTAGTGAAGCTTTTTACACTACGGTTAGTGAAAAACTGATTGAAACTCATGCAACACTGAAATTTAAATAGTCTCATTAAAATTTCAATGTAAGTTTTCAAACTATTTTGAGACATAGTGCATTGCATTTTTTGTAAATGTTCATGAATATCCTATGGATATTCAATGTAAATAGTGAAACTTTTTTAAGAAAAATTCTCTGAAATTACTTGAAATTTTAATGTATTAATGTATTAATGTATCAATCGATAGAAAAATGTATCACATACAAAGCTTCAAATATTTAATTTCATGAATTATTTTTAAATTTTGTTCATATTTTCATTTAGGTTTATTAAATTTATTAAAAAATGTTACTTCATTTTCAATGCATGTTTATAAAATTTACGTAAAGCACAGTGAAATTTATTCAGCCACCAATAATATTTAATGTACAAGCAATTGAAACAGGTTTCAGAGTCAATTTTATGAAATTTCAATAACTTTTGCTTCAAAGTTAAGTTTCGTATCAGTGAAAATTAATAAATATGGTGTGAAATTGATTTTCTAAGCCAAATTTATGAAATTTCAGTGACATATGTCATTGAAAACTGACTGAAATTTCAGGAAATTTCTAACAGTGTATTTTAAAATATTTTAGAAAGGGGAACAATTTTGAACTATGAGCTGCTACTCATCTTTTGAGTCGTTTTCGTGAAAAATGAGATTTTTAATCATTAAAAATAAAAAAATCGTTTTTCTCAAAAGCGCGTTGTACGATTTTTTTTCTTGGCTCAAAAAAAAAAAAAAAAACAAGGACATCTCCAGAATACCTAAAAAAACTGGATGTGCAAGCACTTTTGGGTTGAACTTCATCGAGGCTAGACGTGGCCTTGTATGTATGAACCTTCTTTTTCATATGCTTCATATCGTTGAATGAACAAACAATGTATGTAAATAGCACCGTTAATGTCACATTGTGTTCACGTCAGGAAAAATATTTTGCTGGCGACTAAGGTTATAATGAATGAATTAAAAATTGTATTATGCAGTTGAAAGATTTTAAAAACTTATTTTTTCACGTAAACAATAAATATTATATTAAATATTAGCAACAAAATGTCAGTTTAGGCCCAAATTTAAAACAGATTTTTTTTATGAATGAATTTATGTAAAGCACACAGGTTTCTCATTTTTTTAACGGTACTTTAAGGTATATAAAAAAGAAGTATAAAGAAAATCATAAACGAACTGTCGGAATTAATTGGTACCGCAAAATTTGAATTCTCGAGGGGTTTTCATTGAAAAATAGAGTTTTAGTTAATTAGATTAAAACTGAGCTAACTACTACAGCCTTTAGTGAACTAGATCAATTCGTGTTTTAGATATTCAAAAAGTATCCCAAATAGAAAAAGTACAATAACTTTACAAAAAATATTTCTACTAAAATCTTTGGCAATCTGTAATTTAGTTTAGTAACGGTCTATTATGTGGGGGAAGGAGGGTATTATTTACTCGATTACGTAACATTTTTAATTACCTAGAACAGCGATGTTACTAAATATCTCGAAAATATCGAACATATTGTTATCGAAAAACAGATTGATTGCGGAACTGCGTGAATATAACTTTAAGTGACTGTTTTCAGGTTGTTTATCTATTAATAAAGATTTATGAATTTTCTGCGCCATAAATTTTGTGTATCGAAATTTCTACATGAATAATTCTACTTCATCATGAAATTTATTTCTTAATGTTTCTAAACATTATTGATAGAAGAGAACAATAAATTGTAAATGATTGTATAATATTGGGAAATAATTCTGTTCTTAACATTTTGTTACCATACTATAATTTCTAAATGATTTTTTCATTTTCAAAGAGATAAGAAAAAAAAATTATGTGAAAAAATATTTTGAAGAATTTGAAAGGAAATTTAGAACCTTTTTAATAATTTTGAAAGATTTCGAGATTACATTTCTTAAAGATATCTGGAAAAATATTAAATCGTTCAGGTTTAATTTTGAAAGAATAATTTTTAGTTTCGAAGTTTTAAAAATGTGTGGAGAAAAAATATGGAAGATTTTCAGACAATTCTTTTAATTTTTCAGGATTAAACCAAATTTGAGGTAAATTCAATTTTGCAGCGCGTGAAGGAAATGGAAAAAATATTCTTAAGTTTCATGGGAAAATTTCAAATTATTTTTTTCATAGCGAATGCTAAGAGAAAATTGAAAAAGATTACAAAACATTTTTAATTATTTCATAAAATTTTGAAAAAGAGTGTAAAAGATTTTAAAACAAAATTTTGCCATAATAAATCATTTTAGAACAAATTTGAATAAGTTCAAGAGATGTTTAGAAGTTCTGAAACGAGTCAAAAATAATAGAAACTTATAAGATAATTTAGGAATTTTGTAAGGTTTCAAGAAAATGAAAACAATTCTTTAGGTTCCTAGGAAAAATTAAAATGATTTTTTATTTTGAAAAATTAATTTCAAAAGAGTATTTAAAAAGATTTCAAAAGATTTCAAAAGGTTTCTAAAATTGTCAAAGAAGAATCTGAAAGATTTCAAGACAATTTTTTCAATTGTGCAGAATTAAAAAAAAAATTACAAAAAATTTGAATAACTTAAAAATATTAGAAGGTTTAACAATCTTGAAAGGATTGAAAAAAGATTTTTCTTCAGATTTATGGGAAAATTTTGTATCATTTTTTATTTCGAAAAATGAACTTTAAGAAAAAATTGAAAAAGATTTCAAAACATTTCAAAAGATTACCATAAATTTCGAAAAAGAGTAGAAGAATTCAAAGCAAAATGTTTCAATTTGGTAACATTGAAAAATAAAAAAAAAAACGAATAAATTCAAGAAATATTTAGAAGATTTGAAGAGATTGAAAAAGAATTTTAAACTGGAAAAGATTTCAAGAAATGCAGATTTTTGTTAAAGATTTCAAACCAAAACTTTAGAACTTTCAAAAGAATTTTAAAAGGTTTCAAGTGAATAAACAAATTTTTTTCAATTCCTACGAAAATTTGGAAGATTTTAAGGAAACTTTTTTACATTTTGAACGATTTGAAAAAATTTCAAGAAAAATTTGAGGCAGCTAAAAATATATTTAGGAATTTAAGAGGTTTTGAATAGATTTAAAATGTGTTAAAATTTGGAAGCATTTCCGAAAATTTATAAAATATTTTTTATTTCTTCCAAACTTCTGAAAGTCGTAAATATCTTTTGAAAGGGCTCGAATATTTCCTAATATTCTGTAAAATCCTGTATAATACAAATCATTATTTTTTTTAATCTTCTAGATTCTTTTTTGAAACATCTGAAATGTTCAAAAATCTTTTCTAATTTTTCCAAGTTTGAGTGAATCCATCAATTATCAATGGACTTTGTTGTTGATTTTATAAATCAAGTTCAAAATTGAGTAATTATGTGCTTTATTGTACATCTAGATAAAGTTTGTAGATGATATTAATTTATTCTTCACTTACCAACAGAATTAGGAAAACCCACTAAGGTGAAGACGAGAGTATTAAGGGTCTTAGTTTTCTTTAAATATAGGAGGAACTCATTGTTTCGTGTATATATATACTATTTTGGGATATTTGTGTTTTCCCCTTCCCAAGTGTAGATAATACGTAGATGACTTTTTCCGTGGTTCTTCGTGACATGAAAGATTTTAGTCAACATGACATTGTTTATTCAGGTGTTAATCAATTCCTCGCTCGTGTATTATTATTTTACCTTGAGAACTTAGAATCCGAATAAACAGTGAAAATTTTTCTTCAATTTAAATTGGTTTTCTTAATTTCGAAGTTATTTTTCGTTGATAGAAAACAAATTATGTTAAGGAAACAGTTTCTTCAATTCAAGACAAATATTTTTCTGAATTAATCAATGTTCGGATCAATTAAATCGTGAAGAACTATTAATGAATGCTTATCTAGGAATGTTTATTCAGGGTGTTCAGCGATTCTTAGGAACAAAATTCGAGGTCTTTTCCAGGTTTTCCAGGCCAATAAATCAAATTTTTGCAGGTGTTCTTTGTTTGCATCAAATAATGAAGTAACCGTTTCTTATACATGCAAAAAATGAGGCATTTCATTGTTTATTGGCCGAGAGATTTCCCGTATTTCATAATTCGCGCGTTTTGTAAGTGTTGAGTAAAAATGATTTGAATGTCCTATAATGTTCTATAATTTCAATTAAAAATTATTGGTTTGAATGCGCAATTCTGAAAGTTGAATCTTAAAGTCCTTGAAACTAAAGTGTTTTCTTAAAATAATTTTTAGATTAATTTTTGTAAATTTGGAATTTTAAATTTCACAGTATTTTAGTTCCAAAGTCAAATAATCAAAATGTCAGGACAATTTCGTAATTAAATATTTCAAAATTTCATATTAAAAGCCTTGATATTCAGTTTTAAATTTAATAATTTTAAATGTAAATATAAAGCAATTTTAAATTAAAAATCTTAAAATTGTACGGTTTCAAACATATGTAATATCTTAAAATTGTCCGATTTTTAGTTAAAGATTTGAAAAAATAAATAATTTCAAACTGAAAAATATTTGATTAGAAAATTTCAAGCATGTATAATGATTCTAAAGAAAGAATTGAAATAAAAAAATTAAAAATTGAGTTTAAAATAAAACAAGAAAAAGTTTCATGTTGAACGCTAAATATTTTATTTTTCCCTTTCATAAATTTTAATTTTGCAATCTAAATTTAATGTTTTGAATTTTGGAAAATATAATACGCAATTTATAAGTTATTAATTTTACCAACGATTTAAATTTATTTAAAATAATTGACATTTTAAAGCGTTTGAGTATAAAAAAGTGTTAATATCACAATTTTTGGTAATTCAAATTTTTTTCAGAGTAAACATTTTTTCATTTTTAGTGTTTCCCATTTAAAATTAATATTTATTTTCAACTTTTTTTGTTGAAATTATTCAATTCATTTTTTGATTTTAGAAAAATTTATCTCATCAGCTTTAATGTTAAATTATAATTTTGTTATGTAATAACAATTTGAAATTCTAGAATTTCAGATGCGTTTACTTTGAAAGATTCAATTTAGGTTTAAATTTCAAATTGTCAAATTTTAATTGCTCTGAATTTAAAATGATTCAAATTCCAACATTTCTAATTTTGAACGCTATTAATTATAAATAATACAATTTCAATTTCTCTGAATTTTAAATGATTATTGTTTATTCTTACAATATCTAAAAATTGAGCCGGAGATGTCCATTTTTTTCTCAAATTGGTATCCTATGCTAATTTTTGTTAAATAATTGCATGAATTTGATACATTTCTTCCAATTTTCAACAAATTTCTATTTGTTTGAACAATTTTTATTAGCTCAAGCAGTTTTCTTTCGAAAACTTTTTAAAAATAATATAAAATGGAACACATACAATTGCTTTTCTGACTGGATAGTGTATAGAAAGAATATGTAAACCATTTTTTAATTTTTTCAACAAACTGAATTTGTTTAAACAATTATTTTTCACCAAAAATATTTTTAAAATCATATTTTATGAATTAAACATAATATTGAATGATTTCAATGAGTAGTAAATTCTGCTAAAAGCTTTATGTCATTGTTTAAACAATTAATTTGTTTTCTTAGAATTTCCTCTAAATTGAGTATAGATGGTTTATAGCTTTATTGGCTTACTATTAAATAAATCATAAAAGTCATAATAAACTTTAAATTATGTAAGTATATTTATCATTGCATTCTTCATATTTTCACTACCTTTATAGTGATTATATTATAAAAAAAGTACATTCACGAATAAAAATTATGATTCAAGTTTCATCATTTTCTTTGAAAAACATTTTTAAAGACGAAGTTCTGTATTTTAGGTAATTTATAATAATTAAAGCAATAAAAACATTACTTTAGCCAACTTTTAAAAAAGTTATCAAGAAAAAACTGCTCGAACAAATGAAAATTGCTTAAACAAATAGAAATTTGTCAAATACTAGAAGAAATGTATCAAGATTTTGTAATTACGCAACAAAAAGTAGCATAGGATATTTTTTACATTTTTTGAGAGAAAATAATTGTTTAAATAAGTTACATTCATGTAAACAATGAACAAATTTTTGAAAAGTCATTAGATATATTCAAATTTTGCGTTAGTAATTATTTGTATGAAAAAGACGATAGAAATTGCTGAAAGTTAACAATAATACGTAAAAATTAAGTTTTCTATTTTGGAATCATATTTGGGGCGCAGTAGTGGGCTGGGGTAAGGGTGGGTTAAAAATAAAAGTTATTAGTATGGTTTTATTTCGTAGACACTCCTCTTCAATCTCTAAAAAACATGGCACGTTTCGATCAAAGCCTGAATCAGTTTTTCGAAAATCCAAAATTTCCCCATGTTAATCAAATGGGATTTTGAAGTTTCCGGTGGCACATGTTAAACTTTGCATTTTGAAAAAAAAAAGGATTTTCTTTCTCTGGAAATGAAAATTTTTGAGGGGGTGTCTTGCCCTCTAGAGTGAAAAAAATTCAATGCATTTTTGGTCCACCGTAGTATATAAGTATCAACTTGAGTGCTTAAAGAAGTACATTTTAGTTCTTAAGCGTTTTTGCTCTCTGAATTCAAATTAATAAAATTTACGAAATTGCTAGTGAACTTTTACAGATTTGATTAGTTAAAAGTGAGCCACTAAAAATTAGTACAAAATTACTAATTCGAGCTATTCGAGATATTTCCTAATTCAATAGTGGAAAACTGCTAGGTAAGAAAATTATTTAGGACTATATATAATAATTAAAAAGAAGTTATAAAAATGGAAAATGTGAAGAACGGAAATGTTTGACAAAATGACGTGATGGTGTAACATTCTTAACTCTATTCAACCAATAAGAAGGTCATATTGTGAAATTCTAAACGTGATCTAGCCTGTCTCCAATGTACATAAAAAATTGCCTTCAGATTGTTTGAACAAAGTTAAGAAAAATAAGAATTTTTGACTATATTTGTGTGAAATATATGGAACATATTATCATGAAGTTCTTGCACTGTGATATACAAATTTCTACCCTCATTTTGATAGGCTAGTATGATACTGTGGAAACATAGCTTTAAAATTAGCCTAAGAACATTAAAAAATGTTGATTATTTCAATTATTACCTCAAATTTGAGAAAACTTAAAAATTCACATTATTTTTGCAATATATACTTAAAAAATAGACAAATTGGATTGACCCTGGGCTCATTTTATACAGAATTTTGAGAGTATTCAACCCTTTAAAAAGGAAAAATTTTATCTCTGTCATAATTGAAATTAAGAGAACCTAACCATAAAAAAAGAAGTCAATGCAAAATTCTGACCAGTAGTCTACTTAGGACTGTACATAATAATTAAAAAAAGGCTAATAAAATGGAAAACGTGAACAATAAAAACGTTTAATAAAACGACGCGATGGTGTATCATTGTTGACTCTATCAACACAATAAGAAGGTCATATTATGAAATTTTAAACGTGATGTAGCCCGTATCCAATTTAAAAACATTGTCTTCTGATTGTTTGAACAAATTTAAGAAAACAAAGAATCTCTCACAATGTTAACATGTCTAGGTTATAATTTTTTTAAATTTTCCATAGAAAATTGCAATTATATAATAGCAAACTTTGTAACTGTATATAATAATTTTAAAAATTTATAAACATGGAAAACGTAAAGAATAAAAAAGTTTAATCAAACGACGCGATAGTGTAATATTTTTAACTCTATATGAACAATTAGAAGACCATATTGAGAAATTGTCAACGTGACTTATTCTGATTCCATTTTTAAAATATTGCCTTCTAATTGTTTGCAAGAAGTTAAGAACAATAAGAATTTTTTTATATATAATATATATAAATTATGAAAAAATAAATATAAATATAAATCAATGATGCATATCCAGGGTTTTTATGTCCTACTTTTTCACAGAACTCGATTTTCTAAATTCTTTACGGTTGTGAATTAATAATGACTCGCCGTACAAGAAAATGTCATCAGAGTAAAAAGTTTTATCTTGTATCAAAGATTAATAAAAAAAATGTTCTGATTTATTTCGTATAATTTAGGGTTTTCATTTAGAAAAATTGTCATGAACAATGAAGCGAGAGAATTCATGAAGGACAATCAATATTATTAATATGGAAGGTATAGGTTTTGAAACAGTTTGAGCGAAAATTATGACACTGGTTGACCTGGATCATTTTTTATTAATAAAATGTCTGGCCGATTTTTTCTCCTCAAAATAACAATTCGTTAACAACAATTCGCAGAGAGAAGTTTTCATTCGATTGGAGGATTTCTTTTTTCTTTCAAGAGATCTAACCTGGATATATAGTAGATAATGTACAAGTTTTAAATTTTTCCGAGCAATAGATTTTGTGGTATAATTGTGCCAATATATCCATTTTGTTTGAAAAAAAATTTGTTTGTAACGCTGTAAAATGCAAACAGTTTATACTACAAAAAAATGCAAGAGGCAAACAAGTTTTATTCTTGCTAAGAATGATTTTACACAAATTTTTTGTTCATAAGTAATAAAATTGTTTGAAAAATTGTTTAAGTTCAAAGAAGTAGTTGAATTTTCAACCAAAAAAGATGAATTTTCAACTAAGATTATGAACCTTCAGGAAAAGTTTAATGAATTTTTTACAAATGAGTTCAACATCCGACCAAGTAGGTGAATTTTGAACCACAAAGATGAATTTTTAATTTTTAGATTAATTTTCTACCAAAACAAGAATTTTTAACCAAGTACGTGAATCTTTAACCAAATAGTCGAATTTTCTACTTGGAAAGATCATTTTCTAATTAAAAATACAAATTTGTTACATGAAAGTTGAATTTGCAACTGAAAAATTTGAATTTTTAACCAAAAAAGATGAATTTTTAAAATGAGAGACGATATTTCAATGAAATGGTTCAATTTTCAACCAAAAAATAAAACTTCCGACCAAAAGAGATGAGTGCCAACCAGAATTTTGTTATTGGGTTCTATTAATTCTGTTTGTATTTAAGTGGAAATGATGTTTTATAGACTGCAGAATAATAGTTTAAATAAGCATTAAAATTCATAATTAATACTTTTAAAATATTATGCCAGGAAACTGAAAATTTTGCTTAGAAAATAAAGTTAATTTTCCATTGCGAAATTTTTTGACTCGAACTATGTACACGCCTTGAAGAAATTATGAGATTGTACGTTTGTAAAATTACACACTTATTGTTATCAACACATTTTATTTCCGACGACTAATTCTATTAAGGGTTATATTTATTCAAGTAACCCAAAAAGACATTATTTAAAAAAATTTTTTTTGAAAAGTCTACTATTATATTTTTTGTCCGGAATTCGTCTCGTTCGGCTAAAAATTCTACTATTTGGTTGCAAATTTAATTATTTTGTTTGAAAATGTAACTATTTTGTTAAAAAGTCATATTTCTTCATCAAAAATTAAACTACTTGGTTTAAAGTTCAACTTTCTACCGAAATTTTTAAAAAATTGTGTAAAAACTATTTGTTTTGTTGAAGATTCATTATTTTATTTGAAAATTCAATGATTTGGTTAAAAATTGACTTATTTTGTCCAAAATTATTTTTTTTTTTTAGATGAGGAGTAATTTTTTTAACTGGAATCTTAACTATTCCACATTTGGTTCAAAATTATTCTTTTTTTTTTTAATTAATCTTTTCTAGTTGAAAATTCAACTATTTGGCTGAAAATTCATCCTTTTTGTTTGAAAATGCAACTGCTTCGTTAAAACGTAATCCTTTTTGGTTGAGCATTCAACTATTTTGCTGAAAAGTTGTCTTTTTTTTGTTTGTCAAAAAATCAACTACTTTGTTTAAATTTAAACTAATTTTTCAAAAATTCATTTTTTTTTGTTTGAAGATTCATCATTTTAGTTGAAAATTCATATTTTCAGGTTAAAAATTAAACTGTTTTGTAGAAAATTCATCTTTTTGGATTGGAAACTCAACAATTGTGCATGAAATTGAACTATTTGGTTGAAAATTCATATTTTTGGTTACAAATTTAACTACTTGGTTAAAAATTAAACTATTTTTATGAAAATTTAACTATTCAGTAGAAAATTAACTTCAGTGTTGGAAACCCATATTTTCAGGTTGAAAAGTGAACTGTTATGCAGAAAATTCATCTTTTTGGATTGGAAACTCAACAGTTGTGCATAAAATTGAACTATTTGGTTGAACATTAATATTTTTTGTTACAAATTTAACTACTTGGTTGAAAATTAAACTATTTTTATGAAAATTTAACTATTCAGTAGAAAATTAACTTTAGTGTTGAAAACCCTTATTTTCGGGTTGAAAATTCAACTGTTTTGTAGATAAATCGTCTTTATCAATTAAAAATTCAAGAATTCTGTTGACAATTGATGTATTTTGTCGAAAGTTAGTCTTTTTGGTAGAACATTAATCTCCGTGGTGGAATATTGATAATTTTTATTAAAAATTAAACTAGTTGGTTAAAAATTCATGTTTTTGATTGGAAATTTATCTTTTTTGTTTGAAAGTTTAACTATAAGGTTAAAAGTTGAACTATTTTGTTTAAGGTTCATCTTGTTTAAATTTTTTTTTTTTTTGTAGAAAATCTAACTTTTTTTGTTTAAAAAAGGGGTTGTTTTTTGTTGAAAATTATTTTTTTTTACCTGAAAATGAAGCTATTGAATTTTTGATTGGAAATTTATCCTTAATAAGTTGAAAAATTGACTGTTTAGTAGAAAATTCTTTTTGGTTGAGGATTCAAAAATTTGGTTAAAAATTTGTCTTCTTTGTTTTAATTCAACTGGTTACATGTTTTTTATTGATTTTTTGTTGAATTGTTGAAATTTCAACTATTTGGTTTAAAATTCACCTTTATTTATTGAAAATTCATCATTTTGGTTCAGGATTAAAATATTTTACTCAAAATTAGTTGTTTTCATTTAATTCAACCAATTAAAAATTCGTCTTTCGGTAGATAATTCATCTTTTATGGTAGAAAAGTCATCTTTATTAGTTAAACATAAACATTCTTTGGTTTAAATTTCAAGTTTTCTGGTTGAAAATTCAAATTTTTCCGCAAAATTCATCTTTTCGGCTTGAAATATTAATTATTCGGTTAAAAGATCGAATATTTTGTTTCAATTTTGTTGTTGTTCGAAAGTTCAACTGTTTGAATGTTAATGGATCTGTTTGGTAAAAAATTAATTTTGCTGTTGAAACTTCGTCGTCTTGGGTTGAAAATTGCAATATATTTCGACTTGAAATCTAAGGAATTCAAAGTGTTACATATTGAATTTAATATTGTATTTAGATTAATTTTATTTAAAAGAATTTATTCCTCTATTATTTCCCGATTTTTATGAACAACTACTGTATTTTCCCTGTTTTGAAAGAATTTTTGGCTACGTTACTTTTTAGGGGGGGGGGGGGGGTTAGTTGTGGCAGAATTAAATTTTTTGTTTAAATTATTTTTTTTTTCATATTTCTGCAATTGTTATTAACAAACTAAGCGTTTCATCGGAAAACCAACACCATTAAAAAAGTGCGCAATTAGATATTTGGTGGACGAATCGAAGGGTGTTTTTAGTTTTTTGATATGACTCTTAGTTTGCTTATAATTAATTACAAGTTTCGAATCCATATCTGTGGCAAAGTTCAGGGTTGTAAATTGGGAACGTAGTTTATGGATGGCCCCTAAGGTGGTCTAAAAATGCATCAGAGATTTTTTTTCTCGAATTTTGACGCATATCGCCCAGAAATTTGTTCAAATTCACAAACAAATGAATCCATTTTCTTTGTTAAAAAAAAAAGATATTTGGTAGTGGCGCAAGCCCCATGAAGTTTAACACGTATTTCTCATAAGAAAAAAAATACGTTTTTACCAATTTTATTCAGAATCGTCAATATTAACTGAATCGAGTTAAAACTCAACATTTTTCTTCACAATTAGCTATAAGATATGAATAAAATATTATTTTTTAAATATCACCCCCACAAGTCTCTTTTATAAGGTCGCAAAAAAAAACCCATAAATGAAAAAGTGAGTTTTGCGACTTTTTGGCACTATTATGATTTTTTTGCCGTTTTTCACAATGAAAATTGTTCCTAACACATAAAATACTACCTTATACTGACAATTAGATGTTCAAATAAATTGTTTAAACAAATTTCTCTCAGAATAGAGATAGAAAGTCGCGGTTCTGTCAAAAATTTTCCACTTTTTATCCCATTTTCAAGTAGAGTGAGGTACTATTTAATCAGTGTTAAACAACATAATTGCTTAAACAATTTATTATTATTTATAACAATATGCTCTTCGAATAATGATCGCAATTGTGGTTTTTTTCTGCAATTTTTAACTTTTTTCTACTTTTTACTTGGACTAAGTTGATATTTAATTCAATTTAATTATAATTCAATTATAATATATGATATATAATATTATGATATATAATATATTATATATTAATACCAGATAGTTGCGGTTTTTTTTAGAAATTTTTAACTTCTTGTTCACCTTTCAATGAGAGTGAAGTAAAATAATTAATTCAATGTAACAAAAATAATTGTTTGAACAATTTATTTATATTTTTATCAATATTATCTTTGCCCAATGGTAAAAAGTTTCGGTTTTAACTGAAATTTTCAATTATGCGAGTTAAAAAAAATTGTTGTTCAAACAAATTATTATTGTTTATGACTATCTCCTCTTAGATACGTGCTAGAAAGTTGCTGTTTTTTTCTAAAATGTTTAACTTTGCTTTTTCTTCTTAGTTATGAACAAATAATGAATAATAATGAGAGAGAATTATATTTTAAACAATCTCTTCCTTTATTGTAAATATAGCTAACTAAAAAGTGAAAGAAAAGCTGAAAATTTCGGAAAAATTCCCAACTTTTAACATTTATAATAGGAAAAGATAGTTATGAATAATAATCATTTGTTTAAATCAGCATGTTTGTTAACTTGCATTATTCATTACTTTAGTAAGTGAAAGTAGGTAAAAAGTTAAAATGTTTAGAAGAAACCGTAACTATCTAGCATTAATGAGTATGAAGATAGGTATAAACAATAATAATTGGTTTAAATAATTATTTTTGCTAAATTGAATTAATTATTTACTCACTCCGAGTGAAAAGTAGACAAATAGTTAAAACTTTCAGAAAGAACCGCAATTGTCTAGCATTATTGAAATTGAATATTATTAACAAGAATAATCAAATGTTTAAAGAATTATGTTTGTTGAAAATAATTAAGTATTACCTCGCTCTGCTTGAAAATTGTACAAAAAGTGGAAAATTAAAAAAAAAAACCGTCTTTCTAACTCTATTCTCAGAGAAAATTTCTAAAAACAATAATAAATTTTTAAACAGTTAATTTAAACATCTAGTTGTCAGTATAAAGTAGTATTATATGTATTAGAAACGATTTTCATTGAAAAAACTTCGGAAAAATCATAATTAGCGTCATAAACTCGCTAAACTCATTTTTTCACTTATGGGGTTTTTCGGGGCCCTATCAAACAGACTCATGAGGGTGATATTTTAAAAGTGATATTATATTTAAATTTCATGAATAATTGTAAAGATAACTGTTAAGTTTCAATTCACATATTATTGACAATTCTGAATAAAATGTAGAAAACGTATTTTTTTCTTATGGGAGATACATATTAAAATGCATGGGGCTTGCGCCACCTTCAAATATAATTTTTTCCAAACAAAAAAAAAATGGATATTTTTACATCATCATCCTAATGAGAAGGTATTGGTTTTATGTAAGCTTTGACTTAGTCCGTTTTTATAAAATCTCCACGTTCTGAGACCCTCAGAGTCAGAAAGAATGATTTTACGTAGGTGTCTGTAGTCTGTAGTCTAAAAAGAAAGAACGAGTTCGTTAACCAACTATTTTGGATGAAAATTCACAAAGTTAAAGCATTAAATATAAAGAAAAAACGAAAATTAACATTTTAAGCCAAACAACGCACGATATGAAAAAAAGTCAATCATAGAAAAACGTTTCTTTTTGAGAGCCTTACAAGATTATCATAACATCTTTTTGAATTTTTGAGACAAATATTATGTACCCTTAAAAGATCTACAAATTTTTTATTAATCAGTTTTTGATAGAACGCGTAGTTTTTGTTTTATTCGTGAAAAACAACATTGAATATAAACAAATTACATTTTTCGACAAACAACAGAAGCTATGAGAGAAAATGAATAGACAGAAGTTCTCATCCAAAAAACAGCTACACATTTTTTATTAACAAATTTTCGATAGGACGTTTAGTTTTTGTTTTATTCGTAAAATATAACATTGAAAATAAAAAAATTTAATGTTTTGGAAAACGACACAAGGAAAGAGAGAAAAATAATACGCAAACTTGTTCACTTAAAGAGGCTGCACAAATTTGTTACTTATAATTTTTAGAAAGGGCGAGTAGTTTTTTTCAATCATAAACAATAAGAATGAAAATAAAAAAATAAATGGTTGGAAAACGACACAAGGGATGAAGAAACAATGAAAAAACAAAATTTGTTTAACCAAAAAAGATCTACAAATTTATTATAAAAACTTGTTATAAAAATGCATAAAAAATTAAAGATTTACTTTTTGTAAAAACGACACAAGCTACAATAACTTTTTATTTAACAATATTTTTCACCTAAATTATATCTACAAATTTGCTTAGAATCACTTTACACTAGTATGCGTATTCTCAGTTTAAAACATAAAAAATAACGTTGAAAATAAACAAATTAAATGTATGGAAAAATGACACAAGCTGCAATAAATTGTATAATAACAACATTTTTTGTATATAATGCACACTTTTTTTTAATTATAAAAACAAGACAATGAAAATACGTATATTTCAATACCAATGCATATTATGAATTGTGATAAGATACATTTTTTGAAATTATAGATTTTTCAGGGTAGCTGAGAATAAAAATTAGTGCAAAATAAGGAGAAAATATTGAAGTAATCATGAAAAATAA
>JAABKJ010007490.1:0-20921 GCA_011634705.1 Andricus grossulariae | reverse complement strand
TTTTTTTTTAAACATGCTTTTTTTCCCCCTTCACCCCCAAACCCCCCCCCCCCCCGCCATAAGCTCAAATTCACTTCGAAAGGAGACATTCAAGAAAAACTTTTTCGTCGAGCGACACCTGTATATAAAAGTTGGCAAAAAACCGTACCTTATTTCTGAGCAATTTAATTATTCTGTACTCATTAGTACAAAATTCATGGAACATTTTAAATTTTTTTCAATAAACTTTAACAAACATTGAGTTATGTCGAAAATGCACAAGTTGTGCTGAGTATGACAGGATGTATAAGAATGATACGCCTATTTTTTCAGGGTCTTCGTTGCATGCTTACGTCTAATAAGACTCTCGTACCGAGGCGCTACGATGTAACCTTTCGAAAGCATTATGTGTCCTTTTTACGGAGTGAAAAGTCTATTTCACTATAATTTTTGGGGAATTGCGCCCTCTTCGACTTTCTTTAACATAATTTTGTTTTATTAACACTATTATATGCGTGTTTTGGAGATGACTCCAGCGAAATTAAAATCTTAATTTCGATCAAAAGTTGAGTTAAGGAGGTATTGCGAAAATTGTGGAATTTTGAATTTTCCAATTAGTCATGTATGGGGAGCTTAGACACATATAAATCAATGTTTATTCAAATAATGACGTTTGTATATTTCGTAAAAAATACATGAGGATGGCTTATCTTGCATGGAAAGTTGAAATGGAAGTTCCCCTTCCCTTCTACTTCTCATTTCGCATCCAGCGCCAATATTTAAATTTATGACCCTAGATGACGTGACTATTTCTGGAATCCAGTCCCTCCACTATGCCCACATCTTCTGGCTGTGAGATGTGGTCGTACGTGGAGGGGATGGATTTCTCAGTTCCTCTGGGCGCCTGAAAATAGTCAATTCATGCCTTATTGTGTAGTTGAATAATAATTCGAATTTTGTAGATAGAGAAATAATTTTTTTGTCCGACCCTCCTTGAAAACGCGCCATTGCATGCATGTGAAGCAGGCGTAATGTGGCCGCTTCCAGTCCAGTGACGTTCGAACATGCCGACTCCGCCGCCGGGCCAGCATGAAACTTTACGCCCGCTAGATGAAACTTTGCGCGTGCTATACAAATCTTTACGCCCGCTACACATACACTGCACCCCGCAAGTGAGAATATGGAGGAATTGATCTTTATTTCTGAAAAAATTGTATTGCTAGACCCAACGGTCTCACTTCTGCAAAGTACGTTATTTCTTTCTTTCACCTATAATGTAAAATTTTCAAGTACACCAAACATCCTCTATCTGCTTCACATGCTTGTTTTCAAGGAGGTAGACATAAAAAGTATGGTGTGCATCAAGGGCGTAAAGCTATTTTGCCTCGTGTGACTGCCGTCCTCGCTTTGCTCGGGCAGGAAATTCACACTCGTCAACATAGCCTTCTTTACGCCTTCGATACACAATATACTATTTTCGTATTGTAAAAGAGCGACTCTAATACTATCGATAGCGTCGAAAAACTGAAAAAAGATTTTTTCCCAGTTAGAGCCTTTCCTTCACGGAACGTGATATACAGTTATTATTTGCGTTAATTATCTGAATCATCTAAAGCTCTCTCGATCCACAGATTTATTCTTTTTACAGTAAAAATGCATCTAAATGGTTTCTATCTTACTAGGAAGTTCTCGACTGACCATTTTTTCGCGGATCAATTTTCCTGAATGATATAAAATTATCTTGAAACTCTTCGTCCATATAAATCTTTCGATCAAAATCGTGCATCTGAACTGTGCAATAGAATGCTCACAACATTTTTTAGACAGGCACTGACGCTACTAGGCGGCACGGTGCGTCCTAGTTTATATGTTATCTTATGCTCTGGCTTTAAGAGCATTTTTATTTAGTTATTTGACAAGTCCTCGAGGCTATGTAGTCCTCTGGCAACATTGGTTCACTGGCCAAATTATTTGTTGCAAACTGTGTAAAAATCTAAAAACTAGGATCTTAACAGCTGATGATTAGATGTATAAAAATAAATTGAAGAAAAAGAAAGGTATAGCCAAAATTAACAAAAAAATCAATAAATAACTCTTCAAATACATGGTTTATAACTATTGTCAATAAGTAATGTCCAACAGTGAATTACTTATATCTAAAATTTACTTGAAAATCATTTTGTTTAACTAAAAGTGCGACGTTGAATTTCAGATTCAAACCAGTATTTTGTTCCATAGTATATTATTCACTCTTTTCTTACCAAAATTATATCGACTGTTCTATGCAATATGGAATAAAGTTCTGCAACACGTAATAAGACACTAACAAATTTTACACGATAGTATATATTGCTAATAGTTCCATAAAACGTTATTACGTGCTACAGAACGGCCTACTTTTGTTCATTTTATCACCAAAGTCAATATGTCTAAATCGATCAATATGTTGAACTCGTCTAGTTAGACGAGTTCAACTATATTGAGTTTCAAATGGGGTTGATTAAAATTGATTTATGTTCTTTTTTGTGTAGATTTGTGCGGTTATTTCTTTAGCGATGGATTGTTGTTATCTCTACAGTCAATTCCGCTTTGACTTATATATTTATTTCACATAAATGCCAGTGCAATCGACGTCTAATTCAAGTAACTCAAACAGATGAGCAACGGTGGCTGTTGGTCCTGAGAGTATAAAGGATAATGTCGTCTGAGTATTTTTAGTACATGAATGCTTTAAGGTGCTTCCAAGGTAAGTAATCGTAGTTTCTAGATTTATAGATTCGTAAATGTGTTACGTCCTGCGACGTAACGGTAATTATACATTATAGTTATTCATAATATAAACTCAATTATAAAATTCAAATCAATACAAATTCACCTGGTATTGATCTATGAGATTTCTACGAATAGCATACGTCGCATGTGGCTTTAACATAAGAACCTCATCACTTACGAGTTTTACAGCCGCCCCTAATTGCGTAAAGTTGAAAGGGGAAGCCTAAAATTGTGACTAATCAATGTAGCTAGAAATGGGGTACGAATTTGCTAGCCTTATCGATCTTTAGGATTTGCATGGAATCTGTGCCATATATAAACCCTGCGGGAATGATCAAGTTCATTTTCTGTTTGTCCATTATCCGCCGAAGGCTCTGTCAGTCTGCTTCCGTCGTGATTCTATTTAAATATTCTGTTGTCAGTTATTCGGTCATTCTGTATTCCTTGTGTGTAAATCATGAAATTATTTGTCAATCTGTCGCGATAACTAGAATTTTGCGTCGGAATATCTGTGACCAAAATTGGATTATGTGAATGAATTATTTCTGGTGTATTGAGAAGATCCTTAATTTATGAATGTCACGAGACCTGTTTACATTCTGAGTTCACTCCGACGTTGTGTGGGTAAATTTTTCTTCTTTATCACGCTTCTGAGGAAACCATAAAGGCGATTCTTCCCCAAAACTTCCCACCAATCGAGGCCCATGTTGAACTACTCCCGTTGTTCGGGAGACCATTAAACATCTGTCTGAGGCTTTACCATCGGGTTAAGAAAATATACAGGACATTAAGTATTGCTGCTTGCCAATGAATCGCCACACAATAGGGGTGTACAAATTAAGCCACCTGGACAAAAATCAGCAAGTACCTCACAAATTAATTATTTGACTTCACCTATTTACCATTACCTAAGTCCTATAAATTCAGTCTCGTCCTTTTCCTTTTTCAAGCTGCCTACCTTGAATTATGGAATCTCTCACTCGTCAAACCAGTTAAACTTAAATTCATGTAAACCAAAAAATAAATCTAATTTAATTTAATAGACAAGAATCGTTTCCATCTTTTTGTTCAACCTGTCTGACAGTTGTTCCTCAACTCCCGCTCCGATAAAGTCAGAATAGTTAAACATTTAATTATTCCAACGCTCGTAGAGCAAAAACGAGGATCTCTAAAATAATAAGGTTAGTGATCTAATTTAATTATCCAGACGTTACAAATGTAAGTATTTGCCATTTCAGGTGGGCGAATGAAAAAGTTTGACTAATAAATGCACAGTTTGCTGTGGATTTTGGCATTTCATCAATGAAAACGGTTTTCGATAGGCTTCTCTCCGTAAAGCCCGAATCCGCAAATAAAAATAGTTAATTCTCCCTAGTTTTTGACGAAAACGGGATGATATATTTGAAAAAATGTGTTTTAGGTCATTTTTGAGCACATTTCAAAAAATAACGCCAGCCGATACAGCCTTGTATGTTAGATGAAATGAAGTCTGGAACCTATTTCTACCACAAGCCTGCCCAGCGAGGGGAAATGTGTGGAAAACCCACAACTGGAATTTGAGCAATTTTGAGCAAAATTCTTACATTTTTCCCTTGCTAGGTAAGCCTAAAAATATAATTATTATAATTATTATAATTGAATAATTTGTTTTTCGATCAAAGATCGATACAAGTGAATCACAATACAAGATAAAAATATAAATAAAAGTAATCATATGCAACCAGATTGAACAGCAGAATAGAATGAAGTATAGTACAAAAAAATGTATAAGGAAGAATATTTTTGAACTTATTAAGGCAATAATGTGCTCCTGTCGACAATAAGTGTTGACAAGACGCAGTGAATACTGACCAATAAGCTTTCGTAGTTTCTGGCTGACCGAAGACTGATATTCTTGAGTCTAAATAAGCAGAACAAACAGCTAGTACATGATGAAGATCCTCTGTTACAGAAAGGTTACATATAGGGCAGAGTCTAGCAGGTTCATAAGTAAATTTATATTCTCCAAGACGTATATAACACCTGATAGAGGTTATAAGTATGAGTTGTGCAACGATAGAAATGCTATAGAAAGGCAATCTAAGATGCAGATATGATTACAATTCCGGATAGAGTTTAAGATGTGGAAAGACTTGGAGACTACTTGAATGGAGTGATCTTTCATAGTCGAAACGCCAGAGATAGTCACAAAAGTTATTTAGAAAAACATCCATGTTTCGAGCGAGTGATACAGCATCCAAATCAAACCACATTTGTTCCGAATTACTTAAGGTGAACTGATTTTCCTGTTGGAAAACCCATTTATACTTCGGATTGCATTGAGGTTTTAAGGCCTTTGTATTCAATTTAGGAAAAATTTGTTTAGGATACCTATCAGCAGGCATACCCAGAAACCTCTAAAATCATACTGCTTTCTTCATACTACTTAATTACAACGAGGTCCTAATCTTTAAATCAGGTGCAGGGTCGTTAGGAGAAGCCACATAATTTTGTTTTCTATTTAAAATAGCAGCAATTTCCAATAAACATTTGATTTAAAATTCAATATATAAGCATCTATGTTAGCTCCACTTATTTCTGCGATTGCGCACATAATTCGGACGTACCTATTTTATTTGTCGCCCGTCCCTTATTATTGTAAATATTAAATTCAATAGTTGTTTTTATATTTTATACTTATTTTTATATTATAAGATTATGAGAAAAGAATGGACCGTTTCAGCCACTTTGAACATGTGTACATAAATATTAGTTTTATTTTAATCACAAAATTGATTTATGTACTCTGTGGAGTACGTGTCCTGAAAAGAAATTTGCATTTTTTTCGAAATTTTTCGGTTTAACATGTGCTGAGATATCTACCCATTAGTATGTCAATATAAGTGCCAATTGGATTCTTCATAAGGTTTTAAAATGAAAAAGCCTAATTGTACAAAAGGAATGTAAACGGAAAAAGGTTTGATCTTGGTTAGGAATTTACCCAAAATATTTTACAGAATTTTTCTTATAATTACTATTTTGTTTTGAAGAAACTTTTTGAACAATTAACGACCAACATTTTGGAAAAAGTGTCTTGGATATTCATAATAAGGGGGACTTTCTCGATATTTTAGGCTGAAGTTACCCGCAAGGCCTTTTATTAAATACCGAAGTGTTAGTGGCGGCTGGATTACAATAGGCTGGAGGCTCTCACATGCTTTCAGTTGATCAGCGTGTAGTAGGAGCGCTCTAATTTTCTTAGATGTGCTCTTCGTATGGATAGCTCTTTGTATGTATTCAGCCTAATAATTCCTTAATAGATCTGGAATTCATCTGTCTATATGCCACTATACATAACTGTATACCAAAAAAGTGGTAGCTTTGCTTGCGGAACGTCACATCTTGTGTACGAATTGATTCAGGGTTGAAAAGTATGGATTTGTAGTGATAAGAAAGGAGGCTGACGTGGGGAGAGAAAAAGTGGGAAGGTGCAGGCTTAGATTTATGAACACATAACATTATTTATTATGCTGAACGAGATGGTATACATTATTCTTATTTGCATGATCGTTGTTATCTCTATTCTCATTATTAATAATTGAAAAACTTAGATACAAATATGCATCTCGCATTTGATTTTTTGTCAAGAAGGCATATTGTTAAATAAGTAAATTTTCCTCAATACCATTTATGTTAGAAGTTCAAGCGTCTTAGAAAACTAAGAGCATTATAAATATTGATTAAACTGGTCCAAAAAATGTCACCTATGTAACATGTTGTAACAGAATTGTTACCATTATATGGAACTCGAAACCGGTCGTCGGGCCGCACACGAGTCGAGGCGAAACCCCTCGAGGGGTCACGAAGCGCCGGGGCGACGTGCGTGCCGTCACCGGACTAGTCAGTCGTTCAGTGCTGCCTAGTGGGAACGTTGCTTTCCGCCTTTCCGTATTTCTCGTGCCTCCCAACTGTGCTAAGTGTCGATCCTGCTCCGACCCATCACGTCTCCAGGATTACCGTCAACCTTGAAGAGAAACCATTTCGGATCAAGTACGGCGACCCACTCGTGCCACAATCCAGTGACTGCTC
This sequence comes from Andricus grossulariae, assembly GCA_011634705.1. Lineage (NCBI taxonomy): Eukaryota > Metazoa > Arthropoda > Insecta > Hymenoptera > Cynipidae > Andricus > Andricus grossulariae. Next base: position 14,102 of record JAABKJ010007490.1, on the reverse strand, counting down.
CTAGGATACCAGAACCCTTAAAGTATCTCAACGCGCTTGTCGGTACCCTCCACGGGCCGAAAACCATTCAACCGAATGTGAATGGTTAATAAACTATACCTTAGTTTTTACGAATCATTAGTTTCATTGTGTCTAAACCCTTATCTCGGTACTCCAACTCATACTCTCCTTCCTCGCTCTTACTCCCTAATACCTGGCGCCCAACCTACAATCCCACACTTTTCCTTTCAAAAAATTTAAACTGCCGAGAAAAAAGGACACAATGCAAAAAATTAGACTCTACTTTTGACTTTAGCTCACGAACTCCTAACTTACTTAGACTTTTTGCATGCTATTGATTCCACATGCCTTGCCATTTTATGAATGATTTCTGAATTTACTATGATTCATATATACTCATGATTTATATGTACCTGTGATTATTATCCTTGAAAATGATTTGTCTATATATATGCAATGATTCATAAGTGCCTATGATTCTATATAATACTAATACTTTTTTCTGAAATAATGAAAATTTACCCACAATAAGCTCGTCAATCCGAAGAAACAATTCAAGAAATAGCTCCTTCGAATACAGGAAGAAGACAATAGTACTATATGATAGGATAAATAAAAGCGCACCTCTTATTAAACACTCAGTACAGTTCAATTTAAAAGATAATGTACAGGAACACAATCAACCTTCATACAATAATAACGGTAGTAGAACGAGAGTTAATAACATAAAATTACAAAAGACATCCGACAGCGAAACATTTGAGGACAGAATCGACTCGAATCAAAACAGACGACATAGACTCTCGACACCAAAAAATAGATCAAACAGACGTTCACGAATACAAACTAATAACTCAGACTCAGATTACGAATTCGATAATGACACAAATAACCAAACAATTTAAGGAACTCATTTCCCTTTCGGCATGATACAAACACCGTTCCAAATTACGAGCAATTGGCCTATTAAATTCAAAAATAAAAAAGATGATAGTCCCGCGCATTCCTTAAACGAATTAAAAAGATTTAAAAGGGGATATAAAATAAACGACCGGGATATCTTAGGAAATTTGGATGCACTACTAATAGAAAATGCAAAATAATGGTGCGAAGTAAAGAAAAATACATATAGATGATTGTCGGATTTCACCGAAGATTTTAAAAACTAAACTCTACCCTAGAAAAAACTTAGAATGGGAATTACGCAGAACACATCGAATACGAAATGTACATTAAAAAGAATGATTTTGGAACTTTTTAACAATTAGAGGACTTAGGTAATGAATGGGAAACTGAGCTAGCCAAATAAAAAATGCGAGGCCAAGTGTTACAAATTACTGAACCTGAAATGGATGATAAAAATAAGCAAAAGTTTAATAACCCCAACAGGGATAAACACAATTCAGAAAATATTAAAGATGATAAGAAGGAAAATAATAATATTAAAAATAATAACAAAAGCGGATATCAAAACCAAATTTACCAGGGTAGAAAACAATACAAAAATCGGTTTCCATTTTCACCATTTGGATTTCCATTCCTAGCTTTTCCAGGTCAATGTCAACAATACCTCAGAACCAGATTGCCACCTGGTTTCCAGCCTAGATTTCAAACAAATTTCCAACCTAGGTTTACAAACAATAGACCACGATACCCATTCATTCCTTATAACCAAATGTTACCAATGTTTAATCAAATGCCATTAGGGCAAAATATTGGTCAAAGTAACCCAATGATCGAATTTCCAATAGAAAAAGCAGAAAATAGCGCAGGAAATAATAACGCTGAACAAAATTTCCAAAAATCGAATCATGGTAACAAAAATCAAATATCTAGTAATAATAATAACAAAGACTCACAAGGCAGGACTAGTTCTAAGTCAGACAAAAAACACGACTCAAATACAAAAACGAATGAGAACACAAATAGTTTAAACTGTTATCATTATGGTATAGCGGGCCATTTTAAAAGAGAATGACCATATTATGCATACAACCAGAGCAACTGGAGAGGCGGGTATTAGGACCAAAAATATTACAACCTAATACCGAAAAGCCAGAATTTCTAAATTAGGATAAAGATGAAATAACGGAGACACGTTTCTATTTAATGACAAAATTCAAAAATAATTTATTTCGTATTTTAGAAGATACAGGTGCCACAAATTCGTAAGCTGGCAAGGAATTGCTGGAAAAAATCCAGAATTACAAATATTCAATTTTTGAACCCGTTTCGCAAAAATTAATGGTCTCGAACAGAGAAACGGTAGATATGATTGGACAAGTATTAATTCCAATTATATAATCGGGAAAAAAGCAAAAAATTTAATGTTCAGGGTAGTCCCAAAACTAAAATCTGTAGGCATTCCAGGTACGGACATGCTGAAAGTCCTACGGATGACCCTAAGCTATGACTCAGAAACTTGGTGGTTACCATGGATTTTCCTCACCTGCTATCCTATGGAAGCATTCCCACATTCACTACCCCCTACAATAACGGAAGATAAAAAAGAAACTGAACCTGAAATTAAAGTGAAAGAAACTAAAGAAAGAAAAAATGAAAAAATTAAGGACAAATCAGTAATTAAAAAAGAAGAAAATAGGAATTCAGATAGGGAGCCGAAATTCGAAGGGCAGAATTAAAATTAAAAGTACAAGAAAGCTTAATAAAAATGACCCAACTATGAAAGATAGCGAAATTACCCTAGTACCTATCAATCCTAATCAATGGCCAAAAATACAAAATGCCCAAATTCCTGTGACAAATCCTACGAAAGATATCCCAAACCTAATAAGCATCCCCACGAGCAACAAAGTCCAGCCACTAGAGAGCATCCCCATCCAAGACACTAGCGACGCCTAAAGCACACAAGACTCATTTAATTCAATTAAACCGAGAACTAGGAAGAAAAATTGAAAAAATGAGTTAGGAAAAATTTTCTATAATGAAAAATATGAGGACGAACATAAGGATAGAGGCAGTAACCTTTGGTAAAATAAAAAAGTTACTGATCAAAATGAAATATGAAAGGAATATCAAAAAGAAAATGAGATAAGAGAAACCGAAAATAAAAATCAATGGATTAATTTTAAAAACAAACAATAAGATTGCATAATATTCCGGATAGTTTAGGGAAAATTGACAAAAAAAAAACAATAGTTAGCCGAAAATTTTCGAAGGTATTTTTGAGCTTGACGAAAGCCTACAATCTCAATTAGAAAAGCTTCTCGAAAATAAAATTAAAATACACCAGGTAAAAGGACATAGGGTGACTTATTTAACGAAACATAAAATCGACGTCCGTGGCTACGATCCTATTAAACAGCGATATTACTACGTGAGCCCAAAAATGAAAATAGTAATTCATCAAATTGTTGATAAATTATTAGAACAGAATATGATAGAACCATCCTGTTCCGATTGGTCTCACCCTATAGTTATTATATAAAAAAAACAGGGAAAGACTATAGATTCTGTTCAATAGCAGCATTCATAGTCTCTGGATAAGGCATGTGTCAATTCAAAAGGATGCCATGAGGTTTAACCAATGCTCCAGCCACTTTCCAGAGACGTACAGACAAAATTATTACTCCAGACTTGAAACCAAACGTTGTTCGTTATTCAGATGACATAGTAATTGTGACTCAACATTTTGAAGACCATTTAAAATATTTAAATATTGTATTAGATCAAATTAATTATCCAAATTTAACAATCAGCCTGTACGAATGCGAGTTCGGCTGCTCGGAAATCATATACTTAGGATTTGAAGTTAACGATAAGGGACTCTAAATAGACGATAAAAAAATCCAATCAGTCCTAGAATTCCCTAAACCTAAAATCATTAAACAATTACAGCGCATAATAGGGATGGCAAGTTGGTACAGAATATTTATCCCACACTTTGCCGAAACAATAGAATAGATAAACAGAGTACGTAAAGAATATAAACCATGGGATTGGGGATTGGAGCAAGCTAAAGCCTTCCAGAAAATTAAAGACCTTTTAAAGTGAGGACCAATATTGATATGCCCAGATTTTACTTAACACTTCCTACTCGAAACCGATTCCAGCAATACAGGGTTAGGAGCCGCACTTATGCACACGATTGATGGCGTGAATTACATGATAACATACGCGAGTAGAAGCCTAAATGGCACAGAATCTTGATATTCGGCATAAGAAAAAAATGCCTAGAGGTAGTTCGGGCTATACGAAAATTTAGGCCATATTTAGAAGGTTACAGTTCTAAAGTAATCACGGACCACTTAGCGTAGAACTGGCTCCATAAGTTAGAAAAAAACACCTAGCCGATTAGTTATATAGGCATTAGAGTTACTAGAATATGACTGCGCAGTCACATATCGTAAAGCTATTTCAAATTTTGTCCCTGATGCTTCCTCCAGATCAGGAGAACCAGCAAAAAATATATCTTTTGCACTAGCTTGTACCGTAGAAAAACCAAAAGCGGACGTTAACGATGAAACAGACAACTGGTACTCTACCAAATTCAAACAAACTACAAAAAGACAAGAAGAACATGAAAAATGGTGAATCAAAGATTCGCAACTCTACTTTTACAGACTGATCAACTCAAATCTACTCTATTACCAGACTCAAACCCCTGGAAATTAGTCGCACCTAAAAAACTTAGAGCTCAAGTTTAACGGGAAAATCACGACGAAACCCACGCAGGACGTATCAATTACGTAAGAAGCTGCCAGATATATCGAAGACTAAAACCAAGTAATCGAATTGAGATAGGATTGACGTGTTATTTCGCGTTGGGGAACACCTAGGATTCTCCACACTGATAATGGCACGAAATTTGTAAATAAATCGCTAAGAGACTTTACAGAAAAATTCGGTATCAGGCACACGAAAACGTCAAAATATTACCAACAAGCTAACCCGACAGATCGATGCAATAGAACGATAGAATAGATAATTACAACATACATAGACAATGATCACTCCACCTGAGACGAGCACATATACGATTTAAAGTTCGCTATAAATAAAAGCAAAAACTCGTCGACAAAAATTGAACACATCATTTTTTAATTTAGGCCGCGAATTAGAACCAATCCAGTCCCTCCTAAAAAATATTGAAAACGATAGCGAAATAAATTTCCAAAACGTAGACAAATGAACTGACGGATTAGGAAAGTTAAAAATAATAAAAGAAGAGGTTCAGAAAAATGTAGACTAAGCAAATGATAGACAAGCTAAAAATTACAATTTAGGAAGAAGACCGTCAGAATTTGAAATAGAAGATAGGGCTACAAACAAGGTAAACAAACTGTCAAAGAAAGCGGATAAAGCGGTCGTTTTATAATTAGACAGAAAATTTCCCCAGAGATTTAGGAATTTAAAAACCTAAAGGGGAAGAGCATTGGGAATGGAGTATAAATGATTTTAAATTAGAAAAGTAATTATAGATAATGGCTCTTAAGGATAAGATATATAAACGAGTTTAAGTCACAATATTTAGACTTCAGCAAGGGCAAAAATGGCATTGGATCAATAGCATTAACGACACAAATGAACTCGAAAAGAACTATAAAGAACACTGAGAACACAACTACTGTAAAACGTCTCTAACAAACAATTTGAAAGAAAACTATATTTTGACTCCCAATACAAGACAGAAGTAGCAGTATTCTTTGAGAAGAAAGAAAGAGACGATAATATATTATAATAAAAATACAAGAAGAAACATAAACCATAGAAAGGAAGCTTAAACAGTGGAACGCTGAATTAAAAATTCTATAACAGGAAACAAATCGACTCTGACTTCTTATTAATAAACTAAATTACGTAGTTTAAATAGAATGTACAATTTTAATAATTGATAAATAAATAAAATAACAACAACGACCTCAACGGACAGTCGAATATGAAGTCAAATAAAAACAGACTCAAAGGACAATCGAATGCAAAGACATATAAAAACAGATTTATAGGACAATCGACTCTAGAAACAAAAAATTGTAAAGAACTACAATATCAATTTCGCGAAGGATTAATACTTGAGTTTGTTTACATACCACATAACCTTTTTGAAACGAAAAATTATTCAAATTCAGAAAAACTTTATAACCTCAGACTCCAACAGAAAAATTTACTCATAATGAAACCGAAACATAATTATTTACTAGATTTAAAATTATTGAAGCAAACCTCAAGAGAAAAACAGCAGATTTGCAAAATTTGGTTTAAATGCCTTTTTTTTTTGATACTATCAGACTTGGACAAAGACATAACGGAAATTTAAAGTATATACCCGAACCCCTGAGGGGAAGTGGGGATGTAACAGAATTGTTACTATTATATGAAACTCGGCACGGCCCTGCACGAAAGAATCGCCGGGCTGCACCCGACTCGAGGCGAAACCCCCTGAGGAGTCCCGAAGCGTCAAGGCGACGTGCATGCCGTCACCGGACTAGCCAGTATCTAAGCCATTATCTTGGTACTCTAACTCCCACTCTCCCTCCTCGGTCTTACTCCCATGATAATGTGAGCTAAATGAGTAAATTAAAAATCAAAACCTGTATTGAAAATTAGAGTGTAGCAAAAAAAAAATTACAGGTAGGTAGATTTGTTTAGTCCCTGACTGATCGCCATTAATAATATCTTTGTCGAATTTCTAACCTCAAATCTTCTTTTCAAATATCATGTGCAAATTTAATTATAATTTCATATCTTCAGAAGTGTCCCCTTCAAATAAATTTACCCTGGATTTGATACGATCAATTTCCTATATGAAACATTAAATTCTTATTTCATATGTGATAACAAATGTATGTGCTAAGGTTTGCTTTCAATTGGAAAATTAACCATATTTTAAAAATATTTAATGCTAGAACGAATTTCTATTTTTTGCGATATAATTAAAAATTGGTCATACCCTATGCAATCTGAAACAGTCAGTGAACACGGCTTTCTATTTGATCCGCTTTTATCTAACTGCAGCTGTGTCTCAACAAGTGTGGCCACTGAATCTTTTCTGTCTTACTGATGTCTATTGTCCATTACTTTAAATTTATTACTAATTATTATCTTGCGACCAAGGACTTAGCAACATACTTATGCTTAACAGCATGCGATTCCATTTTAACCAAGCTAACTCTTCTTCTATGTGTGTGTACTTTAACGACATTGATTAATCAAATGTGTTCTTGAATGCATGTGTTAACGAACCTGTGAACATTCTCTATTTACACCTTTACATATCTATTCAGTGTTTCATACCTGTCAAAAACCAAGAACTTGAAGTCTTCTTCCATGTTTCAATCGAGATCCTATTCATTTTGTGTTATTTAAGAAAGCTGATCATACCATCTACAAGTGTACTCGGAAACTTGACGACTATGCTTATTTTGGATTGTTGAAAGTACAGAGAAGAATTCTATCTGATAATTCTTACGACGTGTATATTACGGACATCGGAAATTCCATCATGACTAATCCAAAAAAATTCTGATCTCATGTCAATGGGATTAGTAATTGTAACGAGCTGCCTGAATGAATGAGTATGGGAGACAAACAACACATACACTCGTAGGTATAGTTTACTTATTTGCCAAGTATTTTCAATCCATAAATTCGACTCCATCCCAACAAGTCAATCAACCTGCATATTTCGATTCGACTGATATCATAGGTTTACCAGTTGCATACATTAGTAAAGAAGAAATTAAAACAAAATTAATCAACCTAAACATGAATGAAGGTTTGGGATCAGATAGTGCTCCCACTTCCTTCCTTCTGAAGTCATCCTTCCCGTCATTGATCGAATCTTTACATCTAATTTTTCAAGAAATGAATTTATGATGGGTTTTTTCCATCTGATTGAAAAAATGGGATGGTACTTCCTGTATGCAAAAACGGTAACCGAAATTAGGTGACCAATTAAAGGCCCATCACAATACTGAGTGCTATTCCTAAATCATTTGAAAGTATTAACCTCGACAATATTTCTTTAGTTTCAGCTAACATTGGCATGACTTAAAAAGAAGTAGGTCTGCCATCACAGACCTCTGCTCCTACACTACTTTTTTATTCAATTGCCTGGTAAAATCCTACTTTGGATAAGAAGCTACTGGAGTAGCAGATTCCCGGCAGTACATGTCAATTACCAGTATTCTACTGTCTTTCATGCAACCTCTGGCGTGCCCCAGGGATCGCATTTTTGTCCTCTCGCGTTCATCCTGCATGTGAATAATGTTTATAAGATAATCAGAACTCGATTTATTTGCTCTATGCTGATGATTTTTAATTTTTCAAAAAATCTGCCTCCTAATCGGATTGCGTCGACCTTCAGGACGACCTTGATCAACTGCAGGCCTGACCTGCGGGAAGTGGGATGCAGTTTAACGTCGGAAAATGCACAGTTACATCAATATCTAGGAAAAAACTGGTACTCATACATCAGTGCAACATCGAAGATCAAGAGTTGCTCAGGCTGTCAAAGATGTGAGATCTGGGCATATATCTTCAGTCAAATTTAGCTCATAAGTGTCAGATCACTGATGCTGCAAACAACCCAGATAGCAATTTTGCGGCACACTAACTTCTCAGTGCCAGCAAGCTCTACGGATAGATCATCAGGCCATGCCGGTAGACCTTGAGACAGATACGGGTGCATATGCTGCTCATTACGCCGTCAGGCCTTGCCGGCACGGCATGCTGGCATCCTGCTGTTAGCATATGTCGTACCATCCAGCTTGCACTCTGCACATATCCTGCTCACATAAACTGAAGGAAATAAAGGGTTACCAGGGTATTCATGATATAATAATAAGCTTTTGTTATGGTCGTATATTGTATATTTGAAGCGTTTACACTTGTTTGTGAAAGTCATAGAATGTATAATAATATTCATTTCCAGCCCGAGACAAAGAGTTAGATTATAAACACGCTTTTGCTTTTGTATGATAATGTACTCACCACAATTTCGTTGATCTAAATTGTTCTTCTTTATTAATCCCTCTTGCAAGATGGTGTAATCACTACGCTGTCTCGCACACTCAATAAATATAATGAAGAAACAAAAAATACCAAAACACAAAATTTTGAAATCTCGCAATTTGTACAACAGTGACACTGCGACAAGACACTGCCGATCCGGCAGGTGGGGGCCGGGGTGGGCCGGGTTCCGTTAGAATCCAATCACGTGACGGAGGGCAGAAAACAAGCCCGCAAGTTGAAATATCCTCATCATAATATTTATTATACGCTTATCAATTACGTTATGGCACATATTTTTTCCTATATATTCATCCCCATATAAGCTATGAGATTCGATAGGAACTTTTCCACAATACATAATAATCATATTCTGTGTTCACTGGGAAAAAAATGATAAAACTATGTAGTATAATTTTGCAAAGTTGAATGATGAGGCAAAACTATACAGAATACAATTTGAAGCGAGTTCTTCAAAATAGCAGCTATACATTTTTGACTCGTGTTCTATGTCTCCAAAAAATAGTTTCTGAACAATTTCAATTCTCATTTCAATTCTCCGTGTTGTCAATTGCTGTGGAGATTTCTTGTTTTTAGAGTCGATTGTCCTATGAGTCTGTTTTCATATGTGTTTGGAGTCGATTGTCCTTTGAGTCTGTTTTTATTTTAATTTAGAGTCGATTCTTCTTTTGCGTTGTTGTTGTTATTATATTTATTGATCAATTATTAAAATTGTAAATCCTATTCAAACTACGTAATTTAGTTTATCAACAAATAGCCAGAGTTCTCCGCAGCTCCTGCAGCCCAGCTGCAGTTACTGTGAACTTCGCAAGATAACGTGCACGCCGTGTTTGCGATCTGCTGACTGTGTACATGCATTCTGTGTCAACACAGCCTGATGCTGAAAACGCTCTGAGTCCTCTATAGGTACTGCAACCCGGCTGCAGTTACTGTGCGCTTACAACATAACATGCACGGCTAGCGATCTGCTAAACGTGTGCATGTATTGTGTCTCAAAACGGCCCATTCTTATATACGCATCGGTAATCTGGTCACCGCCGTACAATGTAAGCATAATTAGGCTTGGAAGGCTCCTAAATTGTTTCTTATACTTTGAATGAAGGCAATTAGGCACGTCAATGTGTAGAAGTGACCACAGTTATTCTGAAATTCGAACTTACTTAACATCTTGGGGATCAGTGCTAGATTTATATTTAAGGCGATTCTTTTCTTACATAACATTCTTAATTGTATAGTCAATATCCACGGGCTATTAGAAGAAATCAAAATAAAAGTACCTACTAGACTTGAATCCGTGCTGCATAGCATTAAATACCTTAAGTTTAACGTGTAAAAGCATTGTATCAAGTATGATCCTAACGCAGTTTTACCAAGGAATCATAGCGAAGCGAATGATCTTAGCGAATCTCTAAATCATTTCGATATCTCTCTTACGCATTTTGAACTAGTTCTCAAAAACTCCATTTACCTCAGAGACAACAGTGCTGCATAACCAATTAGCTTGCATACCCGACATGAATTGAGATTCTTGTTCAATTTAGTCTTATTTTATTTTACAGGTTGTTTCTTAAATAATAATATATAACAATAAAGTAATTTGAATGCGTCTTACTAGTTCCTTGCATAAGAAGGCACTTTAACCTTCTACTTCTTTGAAAAAGAGTCTTCATCGTTGACCCAGTAACTTTCGCACATAGATTTACTGCTAAACATTCCAGTTGAATACAATTTGATGAAAAAGCATCGATATGAGAATCGTCCACAAAATTAATTCCGTAAAGGTTAATAACTCTTAAATTTGGCGTTGCAGATTTCAATTTATGGACATTGATCACTTCGTAAATTTCTTCTTCTTCTTCTTCGACCTTTTCATATGTACCTGTGAATTAAAAAGATATCATTCGAAAAAATTCTTGAACACACGGTAATGCATACATTGGGCTTCTTTGCGTAGCAGCAATTTTTGCTGCGGTAGAAGAAGCTGCTCCACTCGGCAACCCATCGGGGACATTCTATTGATAACCTACAATACTAAATCGTCGGGAATGTGGTAGAGGAAAAGGAAGAGAGAAAGAGAGGTGCTTATGAGGAGGATCAGAAAAAGGGGATGTGACGTATGGGAGGGGGGAATATAGAGGGCTCGAAGATGTGGTGTAAGTAGAATAGGTTAGTTGGTATTGAGTGAATGGAGTGAGGGAGGCGAGGGGATAGGTTATTGGGAGAGGAGTAAGGATGTTGACGGTGGAGGTTTAGATGTAGAGAAATGGGAATTGTTGTGGAGAAGAGGCAAAAACTAGTTAGGACAGTAAATGGTATACGCATATTTGGGTACTTCCATGACATACTCTCTCATGTTGGGTTTGCAGTCTTCACTACAAATAGGAGAGTATGCCTAGAGTTAACGATACAGTCTGGTCACCAAACCGCAAAAGTGACCCCGACCCTGCATCTTCCGATGAAAGCACGAAACTTTAAGCAAGCGTTCTGGGACCTATATGGATCCGATTCAAAGTTGAAGTCACTTTGCTCTTTCATAAAGAGGCCACATATTATAATTATTATTATCAAACACATACATTTTTTATAGGAATAAAGGTAAAATGTGGCTACAATTCTAAATAAACTCAATTTATGCCCCAGAACACCTATGTAAAGTTTCATGCTTTCATTAGAAAATGCAAGGTTTTTCCATATATCTTTTAGCCAAAGAAATACAATGGCCCGAAATAATACTTTGAGAAGTTCAAAAAGGTTCAACAATGTTTTTACGGCATGATTTCTAGCGTTAAATCCGAACCTTGCTGCGATTTGCAAAAACTCAATTTACACATTTTTTATTCTCTAAATAGTGACCACTGAACTTTTTGTAAGACCGAATTCGTTGAAACTCTGTGTTGAAGAGTTTTTTTGGTAAGTTAATGACGAAGTAACAAACAAAATTTGAAAGTTAAAAATGGCGGACTTAATATGATTTGGTAAAAAAAAATGGTAGAATAGGCCAAAAACTAGACAACTAGGAAAAGTTGACAAGTTATTCCGCCAACTAAGGCAAAAAGTCAGAGATCCGGGGAACTAAGGCAAGATCAATCGGTGATCCTACAAACTACGAAAAGATCAGTCAGTGTCCCAACAAACTAAGGTGGGATCAGTTGGTGATTCTACTGTAAGTGGTTTCAAATAACATTGATATTGAAGCCACCCGTTAGAGGGAGTAAGAGTTTTTGGGCGAACTAAGAGCGAGAACATCAGTCGCTTGCGAGTTGTCGAAATAAGAAATGAAGCGAAGGTCTATGAGCGATAAGCCGAGCGTGTGCGTAACCGAGATTAACCGTGCGAGTTTACTGATAGTTCCGAAAATTCAAATGTGTGATAAAATATTGTTTTTCAATGAAAATTTTAATTACAAATAATGCTTGGTAACAAATAATACTAGAAAACAATCTCTTTATGAAAGAGCAAAATCAAATACAAAACTTTTCTGGGAAAAACTCTTCAAAATCAATTAGGCATGAAAAAACTTTCCTTTTGTGGGGAAGAATTGTTGTGAACGAAGTAGGTATCATGTTTCTCAAATGAATTATTCTAAAACATTATCAGCATTCAGGCAGCCATAACAAATCACTGTTTTATGCTCACCACATAAAAATTTATCACATTTTTCGCAAAATAAATAGCCTCCCCTGTCCTTCCTGACCTGCAAAGACTAGAATAAGACTGGATTTGAGGGTACTTGGCAAGAAAAGGCGATCAGACATATTCACGCATTCGCAGCTTCAAGTAATCAGAGTTTGGGTGAGATTCCACCTATACGTTGTTGTTCTTGGGTTAAATATATTATACATTAACTCTACTATTCGGGAGTTCGGATTATTCCAATTAAACATATCCTCTGCACTAGCGTGGTCTGTGTGCTTGTGACTAAGCTGTTTGGTACTTCCAACATTTCAGAAGTAGGATTTCTTGATATACCTGAAATTCTCGATCGGTGAGTGAACGGTGTGATTTCCATGAGTGGTTTTGTGTGGAAAATAACCTGTAAAATTGTGTGAAATTTTTTTCCAGACGCCTAAATTTCAAGGTGCGGCTATCACGCCACAAGTGTATGGTTCAAGTTGCTCAGTCACGCGTTCGATCAGACATTACAGGAACGTTCTCGGAACGTGTACAATGTCTTCCGCCTGAAAGCGTTCCAGGAATATTCCACTGCAACTATCAAAACATAAATTACCGTTATTGTTATTATTATCAATAAATATCGCGTAAACCTAAGTGATAGGACCAAATCGATTTCAGTTTATGACATGGATATCATATTATAGTGTAGTATATGTGGTATGCAAAACTAAAAAATGTCATCCATTTTTACCTGTCTCACACGGCTTACGAGATAATTATTGTTAAAAATAACAATAATGGAAAGTTCCCCTCAGGTCCCACTGGAACGTTCCTGGAATGTTCCAAGGGGCAGAAATTTTACACGTTTCGGGAAGGTTCCTGGAACGCTCTGCTGGAATGTTCCGAAGGTGCCCGCGGAACGTCCCAGGAAGGTTCCCTGAACGTTCCGTGCTATTAGGAAGGAGACGGAAAAGGAAGAGAGGGATGGGCTCCGGCTGGAACGACAGCAGTGACCCCAACTTTCGTATATTGAGATACTGCCCTTGCTCGGCCCAGCGGCATATTTTGTTAATAATATCATATTCCCTTTGAATTCAAAAGATGAATTTATATTTCGTAAACAAAGGTTTTTGAAGATGAAAAATGTTCATTTAAAAATTGGAAAATACTTTTTTATAATATTTTTGAAATTATATATATATAATTAAAAACTAACGGTTAAAAACCACGGCAGGGTCCCACTGGGAGCAACTGTCATCTAAAAAAAAATGACATCGGCTCCCAGTAGGACCGTGGTAAATCCCATTCATGGTCACGTCTCACAACCGTGAGATGGATGGTCACAGGACACGACGAAACCACAACGACAGGTCGGCGAAACTCTGGTGTGTTTTGAGGACACGAAGCGACCCAAGAATAACAGCTTTCTGCATCCATCTCGCAAGTGCCGTGGCATATTTTTGGCACGCGGGAATGGCTTTAAGGTTACGAACCAG
>JAABKJ010007489.1:0-20922 GCA_011634705.1 Andricus grossulariae | reverse complement strand
TGTTTAATCATCCCTTACTTAGAGAAGCAGAGAAATTAACTTTTCGTAAGGAATAAATCACCAAAGATCAGGCCTACGATATCACTTTAAAACATACATATAGGAAGTGTCATATAGGAGGACTTGCATTATAATTTATTCTCAAGGTAGTGTTTAATCATCCCTTAATTATTGAAACAAAGAAATGGATATTTTATACCCTAGAATTTAATTTAAAAATCTCCAGTGGCTTTAGTTAATAAGAAATGATGATTTCCATACTTGGATATTTAAAGTATGAAAACACCCCCATAACATGCTGTACACGCAAAAAACCGTTAATCTTTCTAGATCTTAGATATGAACCTTTAGTTTCGGTAAGACTGATAGTCAAAATGTGAAACTTTGAGCAAAATCTAACAAAGAGTTTAGGAGAAAGAAATTTTTTTCACTAAAATAAGCATTTTTCTATCAAAATACATGTAAAAATTGAAACTTTGACAATTTTTTATTGAAAAAATGTCCATTTTTCTTACTTTTTTCTTTCAGATTATTGCTTTGCAGGTCCGAAAATACAAAAAAAATAGATTTAGAATTTTTTGCAAAAAGCCATTTTCTGTACATTTGGTGCGGGGTCCTTTGTGAGATATAACATAAAAACTAATTGCACCATTCGATTCTATGGAAAAAAGTATAAAATCCATGTAATAGATTTTTTTTCAGACAATTTCATATGTAGTATAAATAATCACATTGTACTACGGCACATGATAAAATTTCTGTTTAAAAATTAAATTGTGTTATTTTTATTTTTTAAGTTAAAGAATTTGATTCTAGATTGAAGAAATTAATAACAAGTCAACAAAAAATCAAACTATAAACAATTTATTTTAATAAAACTGATGTATTTACTGAATTATATAAATAAATTATTGATAAACAAAATTTCAAACTGGGGCAAAAACTTACTTGCGTTTACACTCTTAAAAGATGAAAAAATTATTTTGATAGATTCGAAAATACTTTTTATAGAATGTTATTAAAAACAGTTATTTTTAATTAAAATTTTGATGAGAAATAGAAATTTTAACATCAATCCACGAAAAGTATTTTAGATCCTATATCAGAATAATAAATGTTGTTAAATAAATAAGGAAATTATTTTCGTAATATCTCGGCGACCTCTCAGTGCTTCAGGAAGTATAAGTGTTGATTCGATTAACTTCTAAACAACTTTTTATTTATTTATTAAAATTATAAACGTGAAGATGGCTTTTATGTAAATGTTTTTGGAATTAAACAAAACCCATTTTATTTTATTATGAGACACATTCTTATATTTTATTTCAATATTTTTATAAATATTGTACATGCAGAAATACAAACTTAAAAATAAAATCTGCTTACATCCAGTTTTTTGCAATGTGATAATAGCCATCTCATAATTTATTTCGAATAAAAATAAGTGTATTATAAGTAATATCGCGAAGATTGAGAACGACGTAGGTATACTTAATACCACTATCAATTCTGAAGCCTCTAAATGTTTGTTTAAGAAACTATCGTGCCACTTTGTTGAAGGAATTTGATAGCTAGCAGAAGAAGGTAGCAAGAAAATAAATTTTTTCAGCTCATCTAAATCTTGGAGATTTAAATCCTTTGTGCGACCACTTGTAAAAATAAATGACCCATTTTAAATTCAAAGGAAGGCATACCATTTTTATCATAAATAATCATTAATTTTATATCATTCCTAATATCTTCATGCGTTTTACAATTAGTTTTTGTTGTAAACAATTTATTTGCCTCTGTAAATTTTCGCAGACAGTCATGGAGTGTTTCCCTGACTCCTATTCGATTTCTTCGTTTCTGAATCACGCACTTATTCAATTCAAGTCTTCGAAAATATGAAGAGTTTTTTTATAACCATTTCATGACTATACATTTTTTTTGCAACCTTTCTGATAAAAATTCCAAGACTTTTGTTCCTTGACTGTGCTTGAAAACTTCTATGACTTGTTTTCATTTTTCCATGAAAATTTATAACCCCTCTATAAAAAGTATACGAGACTTTATGAAAATGATGACCCTTCCAAAAGTCCAGCACTAATCTAGGAAATTTTCATAGTTTTAAATAATTTGGATGATACTTTCCCTAATGTATTCGTAGCGTTACGAATCCTTCTGACAACCCCTGTCTCTGCTGCAACTGCAGAGCGAAGTTTTTCGGAGCTTGAATTGATAAAAACATATCTGAGATCTATCATGACAGACAATAGGTTGAGCTCTCTTGCGATGTTGTCAATAGAAAACGAAGCATCCCAATAATTGGATTTCTCTGAACTCATTAACGAGTTTGTGCAAGTAAAGGCTCGAAGGATCTAATGTCACCGAATTCTGTATCTTTTGTATATATTTTGTATACCATTTTGTATGTGTATATCATGGGGAATGAAAATTCTTGACTTATTAACAAAATACATAATCGTATTAATTTTTTAATTCTAACTTTTTTTGTACCGCAATTATTTGTAACAAAAACTTCAATTATTTTCAAATGTTTGATTTCATTGATTTTATCCAGCTCAAAAAATTTCATCAATTTTGATACAGAGAGGGTGGGCGCTGATTTCCACCCTCGCCCGGGGTGCCGAAATTCCTAAGGCCGGCCCTTGCGCACCATGACATTATGGTAATATAGCTCCAACGTACCTAGTAGATATGTTACAGGCAAAGTCCGATGTGCCGTCACACCGCAGTCTGCCAGGTCTCTTCGCGAATTGACTGAGCGGTGTCAGGCAAAGTCCGAAGTAGCACTTTCACTTCGGACTCTGCCTGTTCAAATCGCGAAGTGCCCGACAGGCTCAGGAAAAGTCCGGAGTAAAAATAAAACCTTTGGTGTTTACTTTTCCCGCTGCACAGTGAGCTGGCTCGTGAATTTACAATTAAAAGTAGTCTACAGGTCGCAATTGTGAACGGATTTAAACGTTTTTTTCAGAAATGATCAGCATTACATTTTTAAGAAAACTTTTCGAGGATATTTATCTATTTTTGTTTCAATATGATTATTTATTCAACGCAAGTTTTTTTTTCTAAACAAAAATAAAAAAGTAAACTCGATGTGTATCATATTTAACGTAGATGTACTTAGAAAACATAAATAATTCATTTTCAAAATTTTTATTGTTCTTTAGTGTAAATAATTTCCTGATTCTAGCCTTTTCAGGAAAAGCCGAGTATTTAGAGCAAATTTTCGGACTATATATTCCATACAAGTCACTATTCTATTATTTCTAATAATTATATTATTAATAAGAATAATTGTTAATTGTTGATTTATTTGATGAAAAATGATACAATATACGTGTAAAATGCTTTCTATCATAAAAGGTACACTGTAAAATATTTTTAAGAAAACTTTTCAGTAAGAAAGAACCAGTAATAGGTGTTTCGTCTATAAAATTTGTTATTGACATTTAAAAAGTTAATTCATTGAAACTAGATTTAGTATGGCAAATGAAAAATCTGCCTTTCATTAAAATAGGCAAATTGAATATCTGGTTTTAATATGGTTTATAACAACTATGATTTTAATTATTGAGAGTTTTTACACACCGAATATCATTTTTAAAAATTAATTCTTAGCAATTACACTTCAAAACAAAATTTCCTTTCAATGTCGTATTAGTTTCGTAACTTTTAAAAACTAATTCTTAGCAATAACAATTCAAAACAAAATTTCCTTTAATTGACTTATTAGTTTCGTAACTAATGGAAAATTTATCTCCAAACTTCCTCCCCGCTCCTTCCCACCGCCCTTTTATTCAGGTACTTATGCACCTACTTAGTTATCCTCAAAACGGCAATAGTTTAATCTAGTTCTTGACGTGGTCGTGGCAGTTTGGAAGATGTTTGAATAGAAGTTCTTGATCTAATGCTGGACGTATTTTAAAAGTAAATTTTTTATCTTGTGGTTGAAGTTTCAGCGTAGATTTCCGAATAAGTTTTTTTTTATCACTCCGGAATATTATTATAGAATCGATAGTGTTCTTGAAAATTCTTAACGATGGCTGACGTAGCAGAAAATCAAGCGATGAGAATCAAATTCGAAGACAAATTTAGTGCCCTCGAAATTGCAGAAAACTCTTCGCGTATTTCGAATTTAGAAAGATACAATGAAATCGTGAAGGAAGTTGAAGGTGCTAAAGAAAAAAAGGAAAAATCATCGTTAGATTACAGGCGTCTTAGACGTTACGATGTTCTCAAGGTTGGAGATCACAAGAAACTGATTACGCCACTTTCCAAAAAGCAGCAGGATGTGAAATATTTTGTGTGTGATAACGAAATATTTTACTCGATTCATCAAGCGCATCTTGGATGTGGTCACGGTGGACGTGACCGTACGGAGAAAGCTGTGAGTGTAATGTATTCAAACATAACCAGAGACTCAATCAATTTATATTTACAATTATGTGTGATCTGTGAGTAAGCCCGGACTCTTCCAAAAAAAGGTTTAGTGGTGAAGCCTGTATTGTTTAAAGAAATCAACGAACGTGCTCAAGTAGACCTGATTGACATGCAAACCCTCAGTTCTTCAATGTGACAACGGTAGAGAGTTTGTCAATAAAGTAATTACAGAATTGAAACTTTTATGGCCAACACTTTCAATTGTTCATGGGAAACCTCGACACTCTCAAAGTCAAGGCAGCGTACAACGAGCGAATCAAGATGTTCAAAATATTCTGACAGCTTGGATGAAAGAAAATAACACTGTAAAATGGAGCCAAGGCTTAAGGTTCTGCCAAATCCAAAAAAATACTGCATATCACAGTGCTATTAAACAAACTCCATTCGAGGCGATGTTTGGTAAGTATTTTATTATTATATAATTTGCATTATTCTGAGCAACTGCATACAGACAGTCCAATTTATTGCACGATTCTCTAAACGCAGGAATTTTGACTATTTATGAAAGTTAAATTGTTTTTTAAATATTTGCATTTCTAACTATTTTATAGGAAGAAAAGCCCACATTGGAATAGGAAATCTTCCTAAATATATTAAAAATGCACTTTATACCCAGGAAGATTTAGAAAATGCATTAAGGGAAGATCAAGTTGAAATTTTTAACGATCCTGAAAATAATCCCAACAAGGCGAATTACTTGGTTATCTCTGGAAGCCTGCAGAAATCATCATTTGCTTATAACATACTCGCGGACGTAAACGAAACAGGTAAAATATTTATTATCTTTTAAGTATGAACGTTAGAGTAGTCCAAATAAAATTATTTTAGAATTTCAGTTTGCACAATAGCCCAACTTGTTCCTTTTTCATTTCTCATTTAATGACTTCTTTTATGAAAATGTCAAAATTACCATATTAGCGATATTCATCATTTAATTTTTAATTTCCGTGTGATAGAAAACATAAGCATTACTATTTACAACAGAAACTTTAGTTATTTAAAAATGTTTCATTACGTTTCTTGATTAACTTGCCTGTTCAATAACGCTATTGTGCGATTTTTTAAAAATCTTTTATATTCATATAAAAAATACACCACCTTAATGATCGTACTTGTAAATTAGTTAACATTGACACAGTTATTGAAGAAAGATATTTGTGTTGTTTCAGTACCTGAGGAATTTACTATTATCTGTTGCGTTTGTGGAAAATAAAATAAAAATTAGGGCTGCAAAAGGACTAAAACGGCAAGCGGAAAAAATGTTATCATTGTCAAACAAAAAATTTGGTAAAATTGTTGTAGGTTCTTCTGTCAAAGTTCCGATTTCCAGCGTTGATCGAAGTAAAGGAGATTTCAGGAATATAATTGTAGTAGTAATGGAAGAAACAAAAGAAGGGTATTATAAAGTTGGTAGCAATCAAGGAATTATAAATACATTATTTTCCAGGAATCAAATCGATGTATATAAAGAAATTTTTTTAGATATTAGTGAAGTGCCTACTGAACCTATATCTTTGCGCACTACAAATAATAAAGAATCTCTCTTCGGGGGTCAAGGCTACGTTAGATGCAAATTGTACAAAAAAATGCAATACAAATACTTGTAAATGCACGAAACTAAAAATCTTGTGCAATTCCAAATGTCATTCGTCCACTACTTGTTGCAATAAATAAAATAAATTGTTTTATTAACTTGTACATATAGTCTTTTTATTCATATTCATTTAAATTTTAAGTCTGGCATTATTCCATAAAATTTTTTATTCTTTAATTCACTCAATATATAACTTTTTACTCTTTACTCGCATATATACTTTTGCTAAGTATTGTTATTCATGTTCTCTATGTATATCTAAATATTTGTAGAATCGTCTAAACAGTGATTTTCGATCTCAATCAATTATTACTTTAAATGTCAATAACACATTTTATAAATGAAACACCTATTACTGGCTCTTTCTTACTAAAAAGTTTTTTTAAACAAATTTTACAGTGTACCTTTTATGATAGAAAGCATTTTATACGCATATTGTATCATTTTTCATCAAATAATTCTACAATTAACAATTATTGTTATTAATAAAATAATTATTACAAATAATAGACTAGTGACTTGTATGGAATATATAGTCTGCAAATTCGCTTTAAATACTCGGCTTTTTCTGAAAAGGCTTGCATTGGGAAATTATTTACACTAAAGAACAATAAAAATATTAAAAATGTGTTATTTATGTTTTCTAAGTACATCTACGTTAAATCTGATACACATCGAGTTTACTTTTTTAATTTTTGTTAGAAAAAAAAATTAGCGCTGGATAAATAATTATATGGAAACAAAAATAGATGAATATACTCGAAGAGTTTTTTTACAAATTTCATGCTGATCATTTCTAAAAAAAAACTTTCAAATCCGTTCACAATTGCGACCTGTGGACTACTTTGAATTGTAAATTCCCGAGCTAGCCCACTGTGCGGCGGAAAAAGTAAACCCCAAAGGTCTTATTTTTACTCCGGACTTTGCCTGAGCCTGTCGGGCACTACGCGATTTGACCAGGCAGAGTTCGAAGTGAAAGTGCTACTTCGGACTTTGCCTGACACCGCTCAGTCAATTCGCGGAGAGACTAGGCAGACTGCAGTGTGACGGCACATCGGACTTTGCCTGTAACATATATACTTTTAAAATATAGAATATACAGATTTATAACTAAATGCACACCAAGGAAAGATATTCTTTCTTGTGTTAAAAATAGAGTAGAAAATAAACCTAATGTTGTAACTTATACAGCAATTCTAGAAGCCGTGCAACCACGAACGTCTCTATTACCACCAGTAAATTTACCAGTCTCTATTACTACAAACTTCGTTGGCCGATCAACGAGGACAGGGAACAAGGCCGATGGATAGAGGAAAAGGGATGAGTGCACACCCAGCCCCACCAACATTCCATTTAATCAACTCAGGAAAAATTCGCAGACATATACGGCTAACTCTTGGATCACAGTTCAGGGAGGAGGTCGTAAAGATAAGATGGAGAGTGAGAAGGAAGCTAGAATTCCTGAAAGGCAACATAATAAACAGAAGGATAGAGTCAAGGAAACTCGAAGAAAAGACGCCCATGCTGTGAGGTCATACTTATGAACCTCACCGAAGAACAAAATACGCAGATGTCCTTAAAGACGTAAAATCTCAAGTCAAACCGGTGGACGTGGGCATTAAAGTCTCGGCAATCGGAGAAACAAGGAAAGGTGGTGTACTGGTGGAGCTGAGTGCCAGACCGGGAGACAAATCTAAATTTAGCGAGGCTCTTTAAGCAACTGTTGGAGACAACTGAAGGGTCCGATCGCTTTTACCCAGAGCTCTGGTAAACATCCGGGATTTGAATGTCACAACGAAGAAGAAACATGTAAGAGTAGCTATAGAGAATTTACTAGAAATAAACACAGGCGAAGACTTCCAGATAAACTTGAGGCGACTGCAGCGCTGGGGTAATGTTATGGCATTCGTCGAAATGGAGGAGACCATTTGGACCAAACTTGATAAGGTGAGTCACATTAAGATAGAGTGGGTTAATTTCCGGATCAGAAAAAGGAAAACACTTCTTCCATGCTTCCGATGTCACGGATATGGCCATATGGCGGCGGGATGTCAAGCAATGGACAGACTAGGGGCGTGTTGGAGGTGCGGTGATAATAATCACCAAACAACTGTCTGCACAGGCACGCCAAAATGTTACCTCCGTGCGGAAAAAGATCCTGAAAAGCACTCGAACTACATAGCAGGATCATCGAGGTTTCAGGTGTTTCTGGACGCCAAGGAGAGAAGAAACTCTCGATGGCGTTAGTAATATAAGGAAATCTCCAGCGTAGCGGACTCGCTCAAGACTTATTTAGGCATCGTTCAAATAAGTCGAAAGCTGACTTGCTTATAATTTGTGAGCAGTATACAAATCTGCAGGCAACTGGCTGGTATACAAAAAATGCTGGCACAGCAGCAATCTGGGTAAGTGACAACATGAAATGTTCGGTGACTGACTGGGGAAGGGTTGAAGGATTTGTGTGGGTCGAAAGCCCGGACGAAATAACCTTCAGCTGCTATTTCTCCCCGAATGTAGCAACTGGCATTTTTCATCGGGATCTAGATGCTCTAGAGGACGGGATAAGGAGCACTGAAGGAGAACTAATTGCGGGAGGGCACTTCAATGCGATTTGACAATTCTCAATACTGGCTGCGAACCAACGTTTAGCAGGAGCGGAAACAGAGGTACAGAGGAAACAGAGGTGCTTTGAAGCGGAAAGCAGGAAAAATCCCCAGAAAACAAATGACAGAGATCCTACACGGGCTGGAACACGAACAAACTTGACGTCGATAAGCTCCTATATACATTGAACCAAGTAGAAGTACTCTGCGATATTGCAGAGATATACATGAAGCCGTCAATGGGCAGGCAGGCCGAAAAACTCGTCAAGAAGAGGATGCAAATCGTAAAAGCAAACTTCGCTGCTGAAAAGTTCTGTGTGGGGCCATTAACGAAGAACCTGGGTAAAGGTCTATCAGATAATATATGTAGTAGATTGTGAGCGCACTCTCTTCAACACTTCCGGAAAGAGAAAACAAGGAATGCATTTCTGGAGAGGCTCCACCTTTTACTCTTGAGGAGCTATGAGCAGTTATAAGTCGAATGAGTAAGCAAAAAGCACCTGGACCCGATGGTATTCCATCCGAGGTTATTATGGCGGTAGCAAAAGGATATCCACCAGCATCATATCGTCCGTTATGCATGCTGGACACAGCAGGCAAGGTCTACAAAAAGCTGCTAAGAGCCAGACTACGACCAGCAGTGGATGCAGCCGGTGGGTTTGCCAAAAACCAACATGGCTTTAGAAAAGGTAAATCTACCATCGATGCAATCAGCGAAGCGGTCCAGAAGGCCCATGAAGCCTGGGAAGGAAACAATAGGCAAAAGAGTGCATGCGTCCTATTAACATTCGACATCATCACTGCTGATGTGGCGCAGGGATCTGCCTTAGGCCACGACCTGGGGAACGTGGCCTATGACGAGGTCCTCACCACGGATTTACTAGACCACACAACATTGGAAGGGTTTCCTGATGACTTGACCGCAGCGATAGTCGCAAAAAAATGAAGAGCAACTGGAAAGTAGGGTTGACCTAGTCTCGAATAAAGTATCTAATTGCATGGAAAATCACGGCCTTCAGATAGACCGCCAAAAAGCGGAACTTGTGACACTGACTAGGAAAAGGAATTTCCCTGACCCATTACAAATCGAAGTTTACGGAGCCAAGGTGGAACCAGCCAAATGGCTGAGGTAGCTTACCATAAAAATCGACAGGAAGCTGGCTTCCTGGGAACAGATCAAGACTGCATCAGAAGAAGCAGACAATACAATGGGGGCGCTATCTCGGCTGATGCCCAACATAGCTGGCCAAAAGAGCCGCAAACGACGAAAAATGGTGAGTATAATCCATTCCATCTTGCTCTACGGAGGAGAAGTATGGGCGGATGCTCTCTCCATTGAAGCCTACCGCAGGAAGATGGCTGCGGTACAAAGAAGAGTGCAAAAAAACTCCGATGCGATGAAAGAGGAAGAAAAAGAGCGTACCTTTTTCACATGGAAACTGCGCTGGGAGGCAGAAAAAAAGGAAAATGGACCAAATGACTCTTTCGGACGTCCAAATCTGGGTCAAACGAGAACAGGAGGAGGTAAACTTTTTCCTCACAAGGTTCCTAAGCAGGCACGAAATGTGTTACGCATACCCGCACAAAATCAAGAAGAAGGACACGCAGCAGTGTATTTACTGTTCAGGGGAATTAGTCGACGATGTCGAACACACCTCCTCTGAATGCGACAGATAGTAAGAGAGTAGAAAAGCGGCTAAAGAGGAGCTCGGTGAAAACATCACGCCAGAAAACGTTGTGGCACTGATGCTATGCTCAGAACACAACTGGAACATAATTGCGGGATTCTGTGAAAGAGTTCTCCGCACCAAGAATAAAGAGGAGCCTAGAGCTCAGTAAGACTAGAAAATACCCAAGGCTGCCGAAGGCCGACGAGCCCGAGAAGTGGCACCTGTCCCTCCTACCGAGGAATGGTATTCGAGATTTATTATCAGGATCTGGATTAAGGAGAATACACTTGGCTGAGAAAAGGTATTTTTATAACAGCATTGAAGAATTTGATTTGAATAAGGATATAGCAAACAAAAATGATGTCATTAGCGTCTCTGTCTGGATGGAGAAGCAGACATTGCTAGGAGAAGATAGTCCTGTACTTTATTATAAACAGCAGGGCGTAGAAAGTGAACTTATAAATCAGGAAGATTTTATGTTACTAATAATGACAAGTTATCAGAGGGAATTAATAAAAGAACTAGCGACGGAACAAATTCTCTTAGACATCACTCACGGTACTGCAGGACACGATTTTCAGTAAGCAACGATTTTAACAATTGGTGAGTTCACAGCGGGCTGCTGCTTTTCCTTTTGTGTTACCAGTAGAGCAGATACTGCTGCCATGAATTTATTTGTCAAGTTCGAGAAACAAAATTTGGTATCATTTTAACAGATATTTTTATATCTGATTAGACCAACATTTGTTATAGCGCTTGATACGAACTTATGGGTATACCAAAACATAGTTTGCGTTATATATGGCGTATGAAGCAAACCGACGTTTACAAGGTGCGCAGAATTCTAATGAAAATGCCAGATGTCGAAGAATTTGCATCATGTTTGAAATCTTTTCTTGATTTGTGTGCATCAGAGAAAGATACAGAGAATCGGTGTATATTTAAATGTAAAGCAGTTCTGATCAAATTTTGCAAAGCAATGATGCTTAAGCGCTTGATACGTTTAATGAAAACAAAACCGACTCATCGAATACAAATAATTGGTACAAGTTTTCTGAAAAATTCAGAAAAAAGCGACGAGATGATTTCTATCAAATCTTCGACAGAATGGATTGTGCAATCCTCAACCGCTGAACCAAATTCATGCAGCGTTAATCTCAACATAAAAAATATGTGCCCAGGATGCCCACTAGCATGCCCAAAGTGCAATGTTTGCATTCATAGATTTTCTTGCACGTGTATACATGCACACGTTCGTGGAAATATGTGCAAACTCATCCATGCGTGCACTCGATTTTCAGAGCCACAGATCTCGATCTTAAATCATTGGGATGAAAACTCTGTGGCCAAATTTAATGCTCAGAAATCAACAGCAGTATCAATTGCATCAAAAACACGGGTAAACCATTTCAGTGGGTCTGTTGATGAATTTGCGAAACTGCAGATAATCTTGAACAAAGTGATGGGTACTGCAAAGCAGCATGGGACTAGGATATTGCCATAACTCATCAAGGGTTCTGAAGGTCTCTTCGAAAATACACTGGCATACCCAAGAGGGAAGAAGATGTAATTTTTATCCGAAACTGAACCCTCCTGAAGTTATGAAAAACAAATGCGGTAAGAACTTCGAAACCAACGGTTGTGGGAAAAAATGAAAAATATGATGCTTTCTGAGGGAGAACTGTCTTTGAATATTCATGTCAACTTAGATCACGAGTATGACGCAACTAAGTAAGATTTTAAATTCACAGAATATTCGATGTTTTTTTTTGTCAAGTTGCATTCACTGAAATTCAGTATCCCATCGTAAATTAGAAAAGATTTACTATTTATTGCAGTCTTTTCATGTATCTACCCTTCAGTATTTCATAATACATAAATAAAAATAAACTTATAAAAATTTCTATGATTGACCTATATTCTCTTCTCCATTATCATCTCCAATATAATATATGTATATTGATTTATAGGGAAAGCACAATTTTTTAAACAAATATTTATTTATAATTTAAAAATGAGTAAAAAATACTTGAAAACTTTATCATATTCATACATAAACATATGCTTGTAACAAAACTTCTTGTTTCTACTCAATTAACTTAAATAAACGTTACAAGAACGCATCTAATACAATTTTGATTTATTATAATATTATTATATCGCCGTATTTAAATTGTAAATTAGTTAGGTTCTTAATTTCCTTTCCAGTTATTATTCCTAATACATTTATGCTGAAAAATGAATATATAATTAATTATTTAAGCAGAAAAAAATTTGCTAAACTCACAGGATTTTCAGTTCAAATAGTTACTGAATTTTTTTTGTCAAGTTTGCATCTTCAAACTGTAAACTCTGATAAAAAAGAATGTAGATTTTGCAGAAAGTATCCGTGAATTTGTAAAATTGCTGAACATTCTGTAAAATCTACATAAAATTCGGTAAGCTTCACAGAAAAGCTATACTATGTGTACATTTACGTTTGAAATGAATGCGCTGCCATAGAGCCAATCAAGTGGCAGTGGTGGGCTTTTAAGTTGGAGCCGTCCTGTCTAAATCCATTCGTCTTGTGAAGATGCAGAGGTGGGTGGAAGTAACATATCGGATAAGTGGAGGAAAACAAGATGGCGGATAAGTGGAGCGAAAGAAGATGGAGATTAAGTGGAGGAAGACAAGACGGAGGATAAGATAGAGGGAAAATACAAAATGGTGAAAGGAGATGATGAGGGAAGCTAGCGTTAGCTGAATATGGGACAAATCACCTCCCAGTGGCGGCTGTCGATGTGGCACACCACCTCCTGGTGGCGGATAGAGTCGTCATTCACCACTTCCGGTGGCTACGGATGGGGTTCGTACCATCCTGAGAGGGAGAAGCAAGACCCTTGAATCGGCGGCGGAGTTGCCTGAGCCGGGACTTGACAACTCATTCAGCCAGTATTCAAGAGATCTACTTTGCAGATGCCTGGAGAAACACAGGCTGGTGGAATTTTAGCCCCAAACCGCTGCTCGAACAAATTTCTAAAACGAATCTTAGGTTAAGATGCCTGGAAGGGACTGGTTCATACGAGCGAGTGGCAAATAATAACACAAAATAGTTAGATGCACAAGAATTCCAACGTTAATTCTATACACTAGACTTTCAATTGTGGGAATTTCGAGTCGGGCGTTCCAAGAGTTCCACTGTAGCGGTGGATGTGGATGAGAGGAGCCGCGGGGGAATGTGCTGTGGTCACTTATTCATAACAAAATAGTAGCATACCGATAAGCGCAGTATTCCAACAGCCTAGCTATAACTGCGTCACGTTGCGCAACATTACGACAAGGTCCTGATGTTTACGTTTCTGTGAATTTCAATCCAAGCCAAGGTCAGAACCATACCCGTGCTACAATTGAAATCTAGTTTACAAACTAAAATAAATATTGAGAAAAGGAGGAATATTGTACATTGAAATCGAGCGACATGCTTAGCCGGTGGAATTTTCCTTGGTCGCTAGTCATGTACATCAAGCATGATTCACGCCGTTCAGGTACCCATGGACAAAAAGATGACGAAAACAAGCTCATGAAGGTGAGAGATGGCAAACTCGAATTAGTGAAATCGATGCTTGGGTGCATGTATTTTGTTAAAAATGCTTCTTTTTCTGTAGAAAATTAATCCTCTTGGTAAAAAAATTATCTTTTTGTTCGGAAATTCATGTAATTGGTTGAAAAGTCAAAAATTAAATTTAACATGAACTTTTTTGTTTAAATTTTGATTTGGCGTATCTGAAACCTTCAAAAATCCTTTCGAGTTTTCTGGAGAATTTTAGAAAAATTATATTTCTAGAACCTTAAAAACTAGCTCCATTTCAACATTTATTATATCGATGTAAGTCGTAAAATTTAATTTGATGACTATCACGTGTAAAAGGGTTTGAAATCTAAAATGAATTATATTGTATGTGTGGTTAGACTTCTTCAAACGTTGAGCAATGATGAACAGATATATTTCAAATTGCGGAATCTCTGTTTGTTCTCCTTCGCTGGCTGTAAATGTAAAAGAAGAAAAAGAATGTCGTAATTGTCGGCAAACAAAAATAAACATATACGATGTCATCTACCTTTAATTGGACCCGATATAATCTTGATATTCATTAATCATATTTAGTGATTGAATTTCAAAATCATCGTAAAAAGATGAACGAATATCTGTGATTTTTTTTCGTTAATCGGAACGAATTTATTTTTTCTAAACAATGAAAAAGTTGAGGAAAAAGTTTTGATTTTAAGCATTTTTTGTTGAGATTAGATCTTGAGAATTCGCGAAAAGGTCTGGAAACGTTTGAAAACAAAATTTTAAACATGCAAAATAAAATATTAATTTCTTGAGAAATTTAAGCAGATTTCGTTGAAAAAATTTTCAATTGACAGATTTTTCTAAACTTTGTTGGACCCTGTCTTCGACTTTTTTTTAGTGTTGAAGCTCTAATATCAACACAAAGTAGTTCATGATAAGCTTGATTTTCTAGTGAAGTTTAGGACCATTTCGTTTGAAAAGTATGAAAGAAAAACAATTTTAAACATACGACTGACCGTTACTTTGGATTTTCTTTTCCAAATTTTGGACTTCTTAGATCATCGAATGATTTCGAAAGTCAAACTTCTTTCCATAGCAAAGTTTTTACATATTCAATTTAAAACTGCAGAAATAACAAAACAAAAAACGTTACTTTAAATAGTTTCCCTTTTTCAACTCATGAAAAGATTCGTGATTTTTGTAATATTACTCTTTCAATAACAATAAATTTTAATTTTTAATTTTTCCGCTTTTTAAGTGGAAAAATTGTTCACTTTATAGGGTTTACCCCTTTCAACTTGAAAAATTGTTGACTTTTCAAGTCATTCCTCTTTAAACCTGAAGACATTTTTAACAATAAATTTTCCCCTATTCAAGTCGACAAATAATTCAATTAAAAATTTTCTCCCTTTCAAGTGATGAAATTCGCCATTTAAAAAATTTGGACGTCTTCAATAAAAGATGTTTACCTTTGCATTTTTCTCTTTTCCATTTGAGAAACTTTTTACTTGCAATTTTTTCCTCTCATCTAACACAATTCGTTATTTTTTTATTTTATCATCTTTCAAATAAAAAAATGGGAAATTTGGAAAATTAAGTATGCTAATTGTTCATTTTTCAAGCCACCCCTTCTAAACCAGAAATTGTTTATTTTTAAAAGTTTGCCCTTTTCAAATTAACAAACTGTTACCTTTTCAAGTTTTCGCCTTTCAATCTGGAAAACTATGCATTCTTAATCATAATGTAATATTATACAAGGAAAATTAGCCAATCATAAACATAGGGCATTAAGAATTCGGACCATTAAAAATCGGCAAAGAAGGGAACATTTTGAATTCTCCTGTCCACAATTCAATTTACAATGATCTATTAGATTTTTTATAATTTTCATCATTCTTATTTAGTCAGTACAAAAAAATGTAATTTTTTACGTCGATTTTTGGGATTTCGCCATTTTGGTAATTTTGGAACAGTCAAGTTTTTCAAAATGAAAATTTCAATTTTTAATTTGAAAAGACAAGTAGAAATTTACTTATTAGGTATTGAGTAGCAGAATCAATACATGAAATTTTGATTAAAAAATATTATTTGCCTTCAAGAAAGTATAGAAAGAGTTTTTTTTTTCTCTCGACGGGCACGTTTTCTTAAATTTGGACGGTAATAAGAAATGCGATGTTCAATTTGAGAAAAAGCGAAAATTTGCTCAACCCCTCTTTGAAGCACCTCCAGAAACTCTTCGTTCGGTTTGTACTTCGTTGACAGCACTTCGTTGTCAGGTCTCCGTACCCCTGGCAGCGGTAGTCCTTAATAGCCTCCGTCTTTTACCTTACTCTACAGAATACTCAACCGATTTGCATGTGCCCTATTCTGGCCTTGTGTCCAGCCCCTCATTCAACTCCACGAAGGCTTCAGGTTTCTCCTAAGGCATTTTTATGTTACACTGACTTTTACTTCGCTAGTCTGGTTCTTCTCTAAGCTCCTTTTCACAGAGTCCTTTACCTGTTCCTTCCCCGGCATCTAGTCGAGGTGGAAGATCTTCACCTCAGTCTGGGGGGACTAGTTTGAATATGTTCCCAGGTCCCTGACAGCCACCCTGATGGTCGAGATTAGTTTTGTCCGGCTCCTCTGCTTCGTTCCCCACCTCAATGAGGTAAGGTCCTCTGCAATATGTCGGCAAAGCTACGGATCCTCGCGGATCCTCATATTCGGATAAGTAAGCTTAGTTTTGAAGTACCGATTTTGGAGTAATAATCTGAACATGAGGAACTCCTCGAGTCTCCAAGCCTACAGTTTTATTCATTCTCATGTTTGATTATTTTATCGTATGTGGAAAAATCGGTAATAATAATTACCGCCTCTATGTTTGTTCTCGCTAGTCGTTTGTCTTTTAAAGATTGATACTCGGTAGTATTCTCGCGTTATTTTCGCTCGCTCTCGCTTTATTTCAGGACGCCATGTTGGCTTCATGTTTAAATTTTTTATTACTGTTGAGATCAGCTTTCTTTCTAGCCTTTTTCTTTTTGCTGTCGAGAATTTAACCTCAATTTAGGAGATTTTTGGCTTGTAATAAATATTTTGAGGTTAGCCTTGCTTTCGGCAGTATTTCCAAATAACATGCGCTCGATGAAGCCCTTGGAATGTCGGCTGAACGAATTAGCTTCCTTGTTAATTAACTATTTTATTGTTTTTTTTATGATTTAACGCGTAACACTAAAAATATATGTACAGTTGAATAGGTTGAATAAATGTGAACCGCATTTTTTGATAGTACTCTCTGGCTTAGATTTATTTCCGAGTAAGATTCGTGTTTGTGCTAAGAGTTTTCTACAAATAAGTTGAACCACCCCCTCTACCAACAACTTTAACCAAAGGGCTGAAGCCAGTCCGCGCAAACACCTTGCCCACGCCCAGTATATTGAGTTTTTGAGTGTCCAGTTGGCGCATGTGCGCCTGGCGCTCAACTCCAAAATAAAGTTTTTTTTTGTAGTAGGGAATTCTAGGGAATGGGCGTGAGCTGAGTAACGGTAAGTTTCCCGGCGAAATTTAAGGTAACAAATTGGCTTGTGGATATAAGCGTTATGAGAGATCTTGATACTGGAGAGACCAATACATACCAGGGCGTGTCTCAAAGCTGCATTCAGGATTCAAATCTGTGATCTTGTGTCGTGGTTCGACCATGTATCTGGTGTTCACATGCTTGCCGTACCTGTTCTACTCTACTCGTTTAAGGTGGTTCAATGGACGAAGGACGAGCTTACGCCCCTTGATATAGCCACGCGTAAGATCATGCATATGAATAATCTCACGCCGTCAAAGCAACCGCGGACTTTTGAATCTCCAATTTCTTCATAACCGAATTGTTCAGGGTATAGCTTGAATCGTGGCAAATGGCAGAGATACTTTTCTAAAAATAGTCAGAAACACGAGACGATTGGCAAAGAAGCGTTCCTGTACAAAGCCGCGGAGCAGGCGGCCGAGATCCTTGGCCTGAATTTTAATATCAGAAGTGAGCAAAGTGTACTACTCCATCTAGATGCTTCACTTTTGAAAGCCGAAGTAGAAAAATCAGGGGTTAAAAAATTCCGCCAACAGGTACTCGACAAGACAAACTTTTGCTTTCCTCAGATCATCAAGACTTTATTCAGATACAGGGGGTTTCATTTTCGCATGCCAGGACGGTAAAAAAAAAAATTTATTTGTAATTAAATTTTCTGATCGTGAAATGTTTTGAAATCTCTTTAAATATTGTCTTAAAACGTATTTTTCGAAACAAAAAGGGGAACCTTTCATGAATCTACATTTTGTTGGAAATTTTTTGAAATGTTCTCAAGATTGTAATTATTTTTTAGTTATACAAGAGTAGGCCACTTTTAATAGTAGATCATTTTAGTATTACATCATCGCATCTTGAAAAAGTTCTATCAAAAATCATCTATGGAAAAATAAAATTCAATAAGCAGTACGTACGATTCTCCGATTGTGCAAACATAATTCATTAATTGAACGTGTATTTTTTACCAATTTTTAATTTTAAAAAAACGTAAGAAATGACTTTCTAGCTATAGAGTTGCCGAATTGATACTCAAATGGTTTGATTAAAAAATATTATTAGGTTTCAAGAGATTTTTTTCTCTTCACGGGGCACGTTTTTTAAACTTTAAACGATGCTAAAGAATAGCGATTGATGAAGACCAGAGTATAAACGATCCCTACTTATTGCATTGAAGAGAAAACCCTATTAATGTGTTTGTGAAGAATTTAGTTATTAGTGTATCTAAAGAATATTCTGCCTTCCTGGGATAATCATACTTATCTTCCATAAAATAGTGCAAGAAAAAAAATTTGCTTACCTCGACCGAAGTTCGTTTGAAAAAAAACAACAATTTTTTCGAATGAGGCTTCGATAACAATCTGAGTTTCAACCGGATACTTAGTATACCAGTTACCTCTTTATAAGGAAATCATTATAGAATCATACTAGTTTTCCTATAATATTTTTTCTTGATGGTCCAATTTCTACAGGAGAGCAATTATTTTTAAAGCCGTCGCTGTAGTAGTTATAATTCTATTTTTACTGTACAGAATTCGAAATTAAAAATGGTTATTTCGGAAAAAAAAGTGACGCGCAATTTCCTAGGTGTTTATTTTGAAAACTGATTTGAATACCCTACAAATCCCGCATATGCTTGGGTTTCCTCCATAAGAAATATTTGTTCTCGATAATGTAGAAAACTTTCAAAATTTTGAGTTTCAAATGTGAAAATTTTATATTTCGGCTTTGAAATTTGAAAATTCGTCAAAGAGCGATCAACATCGAATTAGGTATAATGTCCTCATTGAAAACCCTATAAAACTTTAAGGTAAGACTTAAAAATCTGTCTAATTATTATACTTAAGCATCAAAGAATTGATATCTATAATAATAAATAATTGTTTATTATCCTAGAATTTGCACAGTATTTTACATTCGCTAATGTATAAAAGATGTTCAAACATACGTATATTATAAAAAATATTTGAAAAATGATATTAATTTAGTCTTTACTTACCAATAAAATTGAGAATCACGTCAAGGGTTAAGACCAGAGTATAAATGATCCGCATTGTTTCACAGTGAAGGAAAAACTGAATATTCTGCTTTTTTCTGTATATATGCTGTTTTGAGATATTTGTGTTTTCCCTTTCCCGGGCACAAATGGCGTATATAGTTTATTGCGACGCTTCGTGGGATGAAAAATTTTAATTAGTATCACCTTATATATTGTGTAAAAGTTAGGCTCTGTCACGCGCATATTTATTTTACCTTCAGAAACGTAGATAATTTTTGACTAAAGTAAACGGATGTATTTTATTTATGATTATAGGTAATCTTCCACTGAATAGTTTAATTTCCAACTAAAAATGTAATAGTTGAAAAGCCTTCTATTATATTTTTGATTGACTATCGTTTGCTAGAAAACTTAATTATTTGTTTGAAAGATAACTTGTTTGTTGAAAATATAATTTGCGGATTGAAAATTCAACTACATATTTTGTTGAAAACTAGACTTTTTTGGTTTAATAGTTTATATCTTCTGGTAGAAATTTTACCTTTCTCGTAAAAAATAGTAAAAACATCAATATATAATTATATTCTTTCATTAAAAAGGGCTGAAATTTACGATGTCCTGATTTCTCATGAATCGGTTCATCGCATTTTAAGGAGAATGTATTTTCAAAGTTGGAACCCTCGGCGCGGATTTCTTATGGGAATAGTCCAAATAGACTCAAAATTATTCGAGTCCAAATTCAAGTAAGTCACGAGGAGTAGATCCTGTAATAGGAGACCTGGACCTGGTATGAAGATGAGACATAAGGAGCTATTATAACATATTTGTCAGCAAATTTTTCCCCCGAAAATGGAATTATCATAATTAATGACGGATTACCAAATATTCTGCAGCAGCATTCCCTCCTTAATTTTTATGGGAAACGAAAAAAATGTCGAGTCAAAAACTGACATATCTTCTCTCAATATTCCCCTTTTTGGTGACAATAGTTCGCCTCAAATTAATTACATGTCCAGTTTGTCAAATTTTGCTGAGAATATAATGCAAACTGTGCCGGTGTCCCAAATGATTCTCAGAATTTGATGTTTCGATTCTTTTTTGAACATTCGTAATATTCCTTTCTGCTCAAATATATTGAAGAATGCATTTAGGATCGTTGGTAAATTTCTAATAAATAGACGGCCGCTAAAAAGCATTAAATGGTTCACCTTTGACTTCAGACGTTAAATTAAAAAGTTCTTTCTTATCGATAGTTGTGGAATATTATTTTCTTCACATCTGCTTTATCTCTCTTTTATATATTTCAGCGATTTGCTTCTTATCTTTTAGAGGTTTTCTCTCTGAACACTACAATCACTGAAAAGCCATAGCTTTGCTCTCTTCTTCCAAATGCTTTATCAGATTGCCGTTGTTATTCCATTTCATACCTTCTCATTCCTGATAGCTTCCAATTTCCAAATGACCTTGGAATATTCAAAGGAACTTTTTTTCTATGCTCCTCCGTCCT
>JAABKJ010007488.1:0-20923 GCA_011634705.1 Andricus grossulariae | reverse complement strand
CACATTTAATTGTATTAGTCTATTAAACACTCATTTATAGATATAGGAATGATGTGATCTAGTAATCACAACTAAACCGTTTATAAAGGGTACCTGTACTCGAGCAATAATCACTAGTACCATAATAATCTATAATGTGATACAGCACTCTTCATAACAATTATTTCTCTATTTTTCTTCGTGTAATGTAAGTTCCGACATATCTCCAGATAGAGCCACATAAGATTCCGTCGGTCAAATAATTCCATTTTCTGTTTCCGATATCCGCTTGAAAGCCGGATGAAGCTTGATTATAAACCATTTTCGGACTTAGACGAAAACAGTCTCCTAACGTGAGTTCCGATAGAGTTCCGAATACGGCCGAATAAGATTCCATTCAGCAAATAATTCAGTTTTTTCTGTTTCCGATGTTCGCTTCAAAGCCGAATAGATCCAGATAGAAAACCGTTTTTAGACTTAAACGAAAACAGTTTTCTAATCTAAGTTCCGACAAAGTTCCTGATAGGGCCGCGTAATATTCAGTCTTCTGTTGCCGATGTTCGCTTCAAAGCCGGATAGATCCAGATAAAAAACGGTTGTTGGACTTGAATGAAAAGACTCTTCTAACTTAAGTGCCGACAATGTTCCGCATAGGGCGAGATAAAATGCTAATTTCCATATTTCTTCAGGATTAAAATGCGGATGGAGTCGCTAGTTTTCCATTTAAGATTATACAAACCAAAAGAGATCCAGATAGAGACGGAATAAAATCCGACGTGGGCTATTCGCATCTTTATCCGGCTTTGTATCTGACTCTAATGGATCCTATCCGTCATTTTAAGCAGGGTAATCTACGGTGAAGGCCACTGCAAGCAATACCCGAAACCGTGCGTAATTTCAAGTTTCAGTGTATTCATTATTTGTAGCAAATACTTGTCAGTAGTTCAGACATGTTATTATTATCAACACGGTAATAAACCTTCGGGCTATCAAAGCGTTTGAACAAATTACAACTGCATCGTAAAATACGTGAAAGCCGCTCATAGTGCAACAGTGATACCAACCCAGTGGGCACAAAAATTGGTGACGTCTTTACGACATCTTTACGACACCTTTACAACAACTTTACGAAATTCTATGTCCATATCGTTAAGGTGTCTTTACAATATCGTAAAGACGTCGTACAATCTGACGATGTATTTACGATATCGTAAAGACACCCTAAAGACATGGACATAGGATGTCGTAAAGTTGTCGTAAAGATGTCGTAACGATGTCGTAAAGACGTCGTCAAATTTTGTGCCAACTGGGATCTATAGTTGGCGTAAATAATACATTTTTAATTTTAATATTATTTCAATTTATTTTATAACTTTATTTTTACTTAACGCACCAAATTTGGGGCATTCAAAGGGAACAAGAGTAAATTTTTTTTCACGATCACTTCAGATGCAGAATTATTTCCCAATGCTGATTTTATAGCTTCTTTTACATCTGGATCCTGAAATCCGGAAATCAAACTTGCATTCGCGATGTGCTGAGTGACATTCGATAGGCGTTCGGCGTCATTATCCAAAATCGTATTTTCGTTCGCTGTTATAGGTCCAATTTGTAAAATTAGCCAGAGATAAAAAAAATATATTGCTTTTTCGACCTGAAACAACGCATAGTAAAAAACTATTAAAAATTCGTATATATAATTTCATTCTTATTTTTCTTAATCGTAGAATTAATTGAACAAATAATTAACAGATTAAAATGTGTATTTTATTTATTTTTTCGCGCGCTTAGTTTGTATATACACTGGAACCTGTATTCGTGCATGGTTTCGGGCATGGCCCGCAGTGGCCTTGGACACAAATCCAGGGACTCCGAACATAAGCAGGCAGGGCCGCGTGAATCATTTCTGTTGGATTTGGGCGCATGACGCAACCTGGTGCAATTAACGCGCTGAGAGTGAGGCCCTCATGCTATTTGCCACGCTTGAGTGAGCACCGTCTATCTCTCCCGTCACCAAATTGCTATGAACAGCAATTCTAGGAACGCACAAATCCAGTTTACGGAAATCCAGGTTCCAGTGTATAATATTTACAGAAGCGTACTGGGATTTAATATTATTTCCTCTTTTTTCTTAATTTAATTGAATTGCGAAATATTTTCCAAGCTTGATAAGGATCTTAAAGGATTTCACGGGAGTTAAAAGGTTTCAGGGTATTTTCAATGATTCTAAGGGATTTTACAAAATGCGAAAGGATTTTTATGGGATTTCAAAAAATATCAAAAATTTTGAAACATTTTATAATATTTCTATAAGTTTCAAATAATTTGACAAGAATGAAGAATTTTCGTAGGATTTCAAAGTTTTGAAGAAATTTTCAAATATTTCAGGGGATTTTACGTGGTTTCAGAAATTCCATGTGATTTTAAAGAAATTACTTGAATTTGAGAAGATTTGCAAGGATTGTATACAAGATTTATAAGATTTTAGGATATTATGAAATATTTAAAGGGATTTCAACAAATTTCCAACATTTCCAAATATTTTTAATAGATTTCAGTAAATTGAATTTCAAGGGACTTTATAAGATTTCCAAGGATTTCAATCATTTTAAGGAATTTTAAAGGGGGCTCAATAAGGTATTTTAATGAATTTCTCAGTGTATAAAAAGATTCCATAGGACTTAAATTTTGCAAGAGATTTCATGTAATATCGTCGAGAGTTTTAAAATTTGTTGAAGAAAAAGGATTTGAAATATTTTTAGGGTATTTTCGAAGGTTCCAAGGATTTTTTAATAGATCCAATAAATTGGAAGGATTTCAAATATTTTAGTGCATTTTCAAAGATTCCAAGGAATTTTCAATCGATTTAAAAAAATTGAAAGAATATTTTAGGGCATTTTTAAACAATCCAAAGATTTTTTTAGTAAATTTCAATTAATTGAAAGAATTCCAAATATTTCGGGGAATTTTCAACGATTCCAAAGAATTTCCAATAGATTCCAATAAATTGAAAGGAATTTCAATACGACGGAATTTTCTACCTACAAAGATAAATTTTCAATTTAATAGACGAAGTTTAAAACGAGAAATATTGAACTTTAACCAAAAATAGTTGAGTTTTCAACACGAAAATTGGAATTTTCGAAAAAAGATGAATTCTGAACGAAAAATGTAATAGCTGATATTTTATACGATAAAAAAAGGAATTTTAAACAAGTAATTCAATTTTAAACCAGAGAGTTGAATTTTCAACAAAATAATTGAATTTTTAACAAAATAGCAAAATTTTTAAACAAATAGTCTAATTTTGAACCTGCAAAATGAATTCCCCAACAAAATGACGAATTTTCAACCAAAAAGATTAGTTTCATACAAAAAAATACCATTTTTAAGAAAAATACTAAAATTTCCAAAATAAATAGTTGGATTTTAAAATAAAAAAATAAAAAATTCACTAAACAAAGAATAAATTTTCAACCAAAGAGATGAATTTTCAAAAAATATGTTCATTTTCAACCAAGCAGTTGCAGTTTTAACCAAAAGAGGAAATTCCAACCAGAAAGATTAGTTTTCTACTAATAAAGCCGAATTTTTAACTAAAACTTATGAATTTTTACCCCAAAATGAATAAGTTACATTTTCGAGTAGAAAATTAATTTTAAATATTAAAGAAAAAACGAATTTTGAACAAAATAGTTCAATTTATGACCATTTATGACCAACATTCAACACAAAACTTTTTTGTCAAGAAAGTGCCTAAACTTTTACACAAGTAGTTAGATTTAATTTAAAAAAATGAATTTTTACCAAAAATGGAATAGTTACATTTTCAGCTTGAAAATTTAGTTTTTCAACAACAACAAAATAATAAGTTTTTAACAAAGTAGTTAAACTATCGACCAACTAGGTGAATTTTCAACAAAAACAATGAATCTTTAGCTTGAATAGATAATTTTCAATTGAAAAAACATTATTTTTCAAAAAAAAAAGCGAATTTTCAACTAGAGGGATAAATCTTGAACAAAAAACCTACAGCAACATTGCAAAATAGTGCTGGATAACTCAGTCAAATTTCAACTAATGCTAATCAATAAAAGCTCGTTAAATTTATCGTATATTAACAGCAAAAAAGTATCAGATTTAAGAAAAAATTTCATTAAATTGTGGTTAAAATTGAAAAAAATCGGGAATAAATGAAAAACTTGGAAATATTTTCGATTTTATAAATTATTATATACATGAACCTACCTAAACGGTTCAGCAGTATTTTTTTGTAGAACAAAGAACAAGTTTCAAAACCTATTTTTTCTTTAAATGTATCAAAATTCCAGGGCGATTTGCAAAATTCAAGGACTTTTCAACGTTTTTTCAGATCAAAAAAAATTCAAGAAGTTTCCAGGTTTTCAAAGATTTCCAGGATCCTAGACACCCTGATTAAATCAATTAAATGTCGCTCCTTATTTATTTTGTTATTATATAAGTACTCACTCTACAATTCAGGGTCATTTTATATTCTTCTGTTGAAAATCGCGTTCAGACTTCACTCTTCAGCTTCTTCTGGTATCTCTGGCGAACGATAACGGTCCTACAGGTTTTATATTCGATGAAGACAAAATTAACATGGCCCTGCTAAACCGAGGCGTATATATTATGTTTTACAACATGTATGTTATTATTATGTCTAATATGTGCAAATGCGTAGCTATTATTGGATTTTTGTGCACAAAAAAAACATTTAAGAGACTTCTTCCTTTCTTTCCTATAATGGAAAGATACCAAATAACTGTTCATGTGTTCAAAGTTTTTGAACATTTAAATTCGAGATAAAATGAGATTCTGAGATCTGAGAACAAGGAAATACGTATTATTAGTTTGTTTTTGAAGTTATATAAATGCAATTTTCCTAAGATTTTAAAGAAAATTCAAAAAGATTTTTAAAGATTTCAGATATGTCGAAACAATATCTGGAAGATTCGTTTATTTTACAGGATTTTACCAAATATTAGGAAAAATTTGGGCCAGTTTAAAAGATACTGAGGTCTTTTAGAAGTTTGCAAGAAATTTAAGAATACTTGATAAATTTTCAAAAATCTTTTCAATTTTAATAGTGTATTATCATGCACCTAGCGGGAGAGGTGAATATGAGTCAAAGGTGAATAAAAATATTTTTATTCTCTTCCAAAATTTTTTAATTCCTAAATATCTTCTACATTTACTCAGATTTTCCCTAAAATTCATCAAAAATTCTGCAAAATTAAAAAAAAAATTTGGCAATTTTGGAAGTCTTTTGAAATGTTTGGAAATATTTTTAAATATTCTCTTGAAATTAATTTTTAAAAATAAAAAATTATTTTGAATATTCCTAGGGATATAAAAAAAAATTGCTTATTCTCTTGAAACCTGTCAAAATTCGTAAAAAGCTTATTTTTTCAAAATTTTTCCAAATCTTAATTTTTGTGAAATTGATTGAAATCTTAAATAAAAAAAATTGACTTACAATCTTCCAGACATTTTTTGAAAATGTTGACGATCTTTTGAAATGTTTTGAAATCATTTTAAATATTTTCTTAAAATTAATTTTTCAATCGTTTTTAATTTACCTTGAAAACTGAAGAACATTTTATCATTCTCATGAAACCTTTCAAAATTCTTTAAAAAACTTATTTTTTCAAAATCTTCCAAAATCTACATTTAAAAGAAAAATTTGAAATCTTTACCAGTTTAAAATTCTTTAAAACAATACAGTTTTCCTACCAAAAATTAAATTCCTACAAAATTTAAAAAAATTGCCTTAAAATCTTCCAGATTCTTTTTCGACATATTTTGAAATTTTCAAAACTTAAATTTCATTTTTCTCATCTATTTGAAAGTTTGAAAAAGTTTACAAATTATAGTGTGGGAGCAAAATGTTAAGAACAGAATTATTTCCCATTATTAAAAAATCATGTAGAATTAAAATGTTCTCTTTTATCAATAATGTTTAGAAGCGTTTAGAATACATTTTATCACTAAATAAGTATTATTTTAAATTTTTTATTCACAAAATTGATGCAGAAATCCGTAATATTTACACTTTTTGCAAAGAATTTCAAATCTTGAAATTAATCA
This sequence comes from Andricus grossulariae, assembly GCA_011634705.1. Taxonomy (NCBI): domain Eukaryota; kingdom Metazoa; phylum Arthropoda; class Insecta; order Hymenoptera; family Cynipidae; genus Andricus; species Andricus grossulariae. The sequence continues at coordinate 14,836 of JAABKJ010007488.1, read as the reverse complement.
TTTTTTTAAATCTTTTCAAAACGTCTAAATATCTTTAAAAATTATTTTAATTTTTTCTTTAAAAAAATTAAAATAATTACCTTTGAATAGTTTAAATCTTCCAGATATATATGATTATTTTTATTAGGTTTAATAATGATAATTGATTAGTGCTCAACAAAAATTATTTGTAATTACATTGTCATAAAAATAAAAGACTATATTTGATCTTTTTCGATTTTTTTGAAGTCACATGATTATTTTCCAGTCCTTGAAGTTCCATACATATTTTTGTTGAAAATTACGGTCACTTAGAACCTTTAGACTATATTTCTACCTTCCTCAGAAACAGAAGTTATAAAAGGCGCTATTGATCTTCCTCGACTCAGTCATAAATATTTCTCTCCGTAGAAACAGTTTCAACCTTCAAAAACTTGTACCAAAATTAAGGGAATTATAAAAGGTACTTACTAATTTTATTTTATTCACCTAATTTTCAAACCCTAGAAATTTTTAATTGTTTAAAAAACAAACTTTAGAATATTCTGTTTTTAAGAATGAATTTCGATATAAATATAATTATTCTTAAAAACATCTTCTTGCATATGAGCATTGAAAATATTTATTTCATCAATAACTAAATAATAATGTATTAATTTATAATTACAGCAAAAATGAGGGTCACTACATTTGTCCTCAACTTTTCACTTCTAATAATTTATATAAAGTCTATGGAAAAATCGACAATTTCAAATGCATCTTTAACTACAACTTCAACTTTGAAAAGTACAAATATTACCGATTTTGAAAATTCCAATATTACAACATCAACAATGACAAATGTTCAACTTCCAGTGGATGTTTTATCAGGAGATATTTTATTGGATCCCAATTTCGTCTTGGCTCGTGCTACCCGAAGTAGTGAAGATATTTTTCCTAGTCGTGCTAGAAAAAGTAATGTTGAAAAAATTAATGCAAACCCTAGAAAGAAAAGATACTCAGATTACAGCTTTCTAGAAAGTGATATAATTCCTCATTTTTTGTATGATAGACCAAAACGAAGAAACGATGAAATTAGTAGGCCTCACTTCAAAATATATCCAGTATTTCCTGGAAAATAAAACATGATTAATTTTAATTTCAATTAAGTATTTCGAAATCATTGAATGCCGTTTTAATGTATCATATAAAATATCATATTATAAGCATATAAATTAGAAGATTTTCAAATTGCAGAAATTGGACAGAAATATAAAAGTTACTCTACTTATGTAGAGATTGGTACTTCTAAGCAATAAATCAATTGAAAAAAAAAAAGAATGTTTCATTTTAAGCTTACGATATTTTTATTTTAATTTAAATGTAAGTACCAAAAATAATAAAAAGTAACCACCAAAAACACAATTTAAATCTATAATGTTTCAGTTGTGTTGTAACCCCCCCTCCCCCCCATATTATTGTAAAAGTGGACAAAATGTGGAAAATTTCAGAAAAAATTACAACTGCCTAGCATTATTCAAAGAAAATATCATTAAAAATAATAGTAAATTCTTTAAACAATTATATTTGCTAATTTGATTTAATTATTACCTCAATTTAATTGAAAAGTTGAATATAAGTTAAAAAAATTTCAAATCCCGCGACGTTCTAACTATATTTTAAGAGAAAACTGCTATAAACAATAATAAATATTGTAAAAAGTTGATTTAAACATCTAATTACCAGTAGAAATAATAATTTAGTGTAGGGTGGGGCGAGATGGGCATAGTTGCCTTTTTCACGTCAGTATTTAAAATCTGCTGATTCACTGCTTAAAAGTGAGTCGTTATATATATTCTATAAACATTTTTATTAATAATTTTTCCAAGATGAAAGTAAATAAAAAAGTATATGCGGAATTAGAAACGAAAGAAAAAAGTAGTGCGTTTGACTCATATCGCCCCATGCCTGGGGCGGGATGAGCCAGGTACTGGGCGGTATGGGCCACTTAATTAAATGACTTATTATATATTATTTTTAAGTAAGAGTATTATTAAGTTGGAGTATTGTAAAACGAAAACATATGTTACACATATTTTTCAAAAATTTGATGTACATAAACGTACTTTACTGTAGGCTCTTGTATTTCTCAAAGTTTGAAGCCGATATTTCACGTATAAAAAAAGTTCTTAGGTTCATAAAATTGCAAAAAATGCACCCAGTTTTCATTTCGTCGAAAATAATTTTTTGCAAAATTCCTCCTCGAATAAAGCACCTAAACGTAATTTATTGTCTTCCCATACATTTTCCAAAGTTTCAGCCCGATATTTTATTTAGAAAAAAAGTTCTCAGGTTCAGAAAAAAATTCAGAAAATTGAAAAAGTGAGGCCGGTAAGGTAGGTATTCATGCGTGTCACATGCCCTTAAAACCTCTTTCTGTAATATTCAATACTATTCAAGCCTTAATAAAATCCGGGAGTTAGAAAAGTTGAACCACTAGTCTTGAACTTTGAGCGCGAATCGCACATGTTGGCTTTGTGATGTACTTGTGTTGTATACAGACTTAAGAAAAATAATGAAAAAACATTTTTTTCGCACAGTTAGAAGAATCTGGGTTTACTTTCGATGTTTTGATGGGTTTAAACAAAAATCTATGCTCAGACTGAAAAATTCTTCGACACTTGAAATTGTTATAAGTTCAACTTCAAAAAAATTTGCTAAAAAATTATGCTTAAAACCTCTTACTGTAATATACAATACTATTCAAGCCTTAATAAGTTCCAAGAGTTAGAAGAAAATTGAACCGCTAGTCTTCAACTTTGAGCGCGAATCACACATGTTGTCTTTGTGATGTCTTTATGCTGTCTACAGACTTAAAATAAAAATAATGAAAAAACGCTTTTTTTGCACAGTTAAAAGAATCTGGGTTTACTTTGGAGGTTTTGATAGGTTTAAACAAAAATTCATGCTCAGACTGTGAAATTTGTCGACTCTTGAATTTGCTCCATGTTCAACTTCAAAAAAAGTTTCTAAAGATTATGCTTTAAATCTCTTTCTGTAATGTGCAATACGATTTAAACCCTAATAAGTTCCGAGTGGTAGGCAAACATTGAACCACTAGCCTTGAACTTTGAGCGCGACTCACACATGTTGTCTTTGGGATGTTTTATGCTGTCTACAGACTTAAAAAAAGATAACGAAAATACATCTTTTTCGCACACTTAGATGAAGCTGGGTATACTTTGTAGGTTCCGATTGGTTCCATGAAAAAATTATGCAGAGTCTTAGACATTTTTCGACTCTTGAAATTGTTCTAAGTTCAACTAAAAAAAAAGTTTCTTATAAATTATGCTTAAAACCTCTTTCTGTAATATTCAAAACTCTTGAAGCCCTGATAAGGTCCGAGTCGTAGGAACAAGTTGAACCGCTAGAATTGAACTTTGAGCGCAAATCACAAATGTTGTCTTTGTGATGGCTTCATGCTGTCCAGAGCCTTAAAATAAAAATAATAAAAAAACGCTTTTTTTTGCACAGTTAGAAGAATCTGGTCTTACTTTGGAGGTTTTGATGGGTTTAAACAAAAATCTATGCTCAGACTGAGAAATCTTTCGACTCTTGAAATTGTTCTATGTTCAAATTCAAAAAAATTTTGTTAAAAATTATGCTTTAAATCTCCTTCTGCAATATGCAATGATATTTGAGCCCTAATAAGTCCCGTGTGGTTGAAAAAAGTTGAAATAGTAGAATTGAAATTTGAGCGCGAATCACACATGTTGTCTTTGTGATGTACTTATGTTGTATACAGACTTAAAAAAATAATGAAAAAACATTTTTTTCGCACAGTTAGAAGAATCTGGGTTTACTTTGAAGGTTTCTATTGGTTTAAAAAAAAATTATGCTTAGACTTTGAAATTTTTCGACTCTTGAAATTTTTCTGTGTTCAACTTCAAAAAAAGTTTCTTAAAAATTATGCTCAAGATCCCTTTCTGTAATATGCAATACTATTCAAGTCCTAATAAGTTCCGAGTGATAGAAAAAAATTGTACCACTAGACTTGAACTTTGAGCGCGAATCTCTCATGTTGGCTTTGTGATGTATTTATGCGGTCCACAGACTTGAAAAGAAAATAATGAAAAAACATTTTTTTCGCAGTTGAAAGAATCTGGGTTTACTTTGGAGGTTTCGATGGGTTTAAACAAAAATTTATGCCCAGACTGAGAAATTTCTCGACTCTTGAAATTGTTCTATGTTCAACTTCAAAAAAAGTTTCTAAAAAATTATGCTTTGAATCTCTTTCTGTAATATGCAGTACGATTCAAGCCCTAATAATTTCCGAGTGATAGAAGAAAATTGAACAACTAGTCTTGAACTTTAAGTGCGAATCACACATGTTGTCTTGGTGATGTCTTTATGCTGTCTATAGACTTAAAATAAAAATAATGATAACACATTTGTTTCGCAGTTAGAAGAATCTGGGTTTACTTTGGAGGTTTTGATGCGTTTAAACAAAAATTCATGCCCAGACTGATAAATTTTTCGACTCTTGAAATTTTTCTATGTTCAACTTCAAAAAAAGTCTCTGAAATATTATGCTTAAAATCTTTTTCTGCAATATGTAATACGATTTAAGCCGTAATAAGTTCCGAGTGATAGAAAAAAATTGAACCACTAGCCTTGAACTTTGAGCGCGACTCGCACATGTTGTCTTTGGGATGTTTTATGCTGTCTACAGGCTTAAAAAAAGATAACGAAAATACATCTTTTTCGCACAGTTAGAAGAATCTGGGTATACTTTGGAGGTTTCGATGAATTTTACGATAAAATTATGCTGAGTCTTAGACATTTTTCGACTCTTGAAATTGTTCTAAGTTCAACTAAAAAAAAATTTCCTTAAAAAATATGCTTGAAACCTCTTTCTCTAATATCCAATTCTGTTTAAGCACTAATGAGTTCCGGGTGGTAGAAACAAATTGAACCACTAGTCTTGAGCTTTGAGCGCGAATCACACATGTTATCTTTTTGATGTCTTTATGCGGTCTACAGACTTAAAAAAAAATATTTAAAAACTTTTTTTTCTCACAGTTAGAAGAGTCTGGGTTTACTTTGGAAGTTACGATTGCTTTAAAAAGAAATTTATGCTGAGAATTGAAAATTTTTCAAATCTTGAAGTTTTCTAAGTTCAATTTCAAAAAAAGTTTCCCAAGAAATAAGCTTAAAATCTTTTTCTGTAATATATCGTACTATTTAAGACCTAATAAGTTCCGAATAGTAGAAGAACATCGAACCACTAGACTTGAACATTGAGCGCCACTCACACATGTTATCTTTGCGATGACTTTATGCTGTCTACAGGCTTACAGAAAGATAAAAAAAGTAAATTTTTTTCACACAGTTAAAGGAATTTGCGTATACTTTGGCGGTTTTGATGTGTTTTACAAAAAAATTATGCCGAGACTTAGAAATTTTTCGAAGTTCCACTAAAAAAAAAGTTTGTAAAAAAATATACTTGAAACTGCTTTCTGTAATATGCAATACTATTTAGGTTCTAATAATTTCCAAGTGGCAGAAAGAAATTGTACCACTAGACTGGAACTCTGAGCGCGAATCACACATGTTGTTTTTGTGATGTCTTTATGCTGTCTAGAGACTTGAAATAAAAATAAAGAAAAACGCTTTTTTAGCACAGTTAGATGAATCTGGGTTTACTTTTGAAGGTTTCGACTGATCTAAACAAAAGATTATGCTTAGGCTTATAAATTTTTCAACTCTTGAAATTATTCAAAGTTCAACTTCAAAAAATTGTTATTAAAAATTATGCTTGAAACCTCTTTCTTTAATATGCAATACGATTTAAGCCCTAATAAGTTCCGAGTGGTAGAAAAACATTGAACCACTCGCCTTGAACTTCGAGCGCGACTCACACATGTTGTCTTTGGGATGTTTTATGCTCTCTACAGACTTAAAACAAGATAACGATAATACATATTTTTTGCACAGTGAGAAGAATCTGTGTATACTTTGGACGTTTCTATGGGTTTTACGAAAAAATTATGCTGAGTTTTAGACATTTTTCGACTCTTGAAATTGTTCTAAGTTCAACTAAAAAAAAGTTTGTTCAAAAATATGCCTAAGACCTCTTTCTGTAATATTCAATACTATTCAAGCACTAATAAGTTCCGAGTGGAAGAAGAAAATTGAACCACTAGTCTTGAACTTTGAGCGCGACTCACGCATGTTGTCTTTGGCATGTCTTTGTGCTGTCTACAGACATAAAAAAAATCATGGAAAACATTTTTTTCGCACAGCTAGAAGAATCTGGGTTTACTTTGGAGGTTTCGATGGGTTTAAAAAGAAATTTATGGTGAGACTTAGAAATTTTTCGATTCTTGAAATTGTTCAAAGTTCATCTTAAAAAAAAAGTTTCTTAAAAATTATGCTTAAAATCTCTTTCTGGAATATGCAATACTATTTAAGCCCTTATAAGTTCCGAGTGATAGAAAAAAATTGAACCACTAGACTTGAACTTTGGGCGCGAATCACACATGTTGTCTTTATGATGTATTTATGCTGTCTACAGACCTGAAAAAATTATGAAAAAACATTGTTTTTCGCATAGTTAGAAGAATCTGTGTTTACTTTGAAGGTTTTGATGGATTCAAAAAGAAATTTATGATGAGTCCTAGACATTTTTCGACTCTTGAAATTTTTGTAAGTTCAACTAAAAAAAAAAGTTTTTTAAAAATTATGCTTAAAATCTCTTCCTGTAATATGCAATACCATTTAAACCCTAATAAGTTTCGAGTGGTGAAACAAAATTGAATCATGAAACTTGAATTTCGAGCGCGAATCACACGTGTTGTCTGTGATGTCTTTATGCTCTCTACAGACTTAAAAAGAATAATGAAAAAACATTTTTGCCGCAATTCTTTCTATGTTTTGCTTCAACAAAACGTTTTATCGGAAATCAAGTAAACTTTTCAGTTCATATTTTCACGTTTTTGGACTTAAGAACAGTTTGCCTCTGAAAATAGCGTCATTCAGGGTGATTTGAGTAATCTTTCCAAATGCTTTGTATGTAATCAATTATATTTTACCGATAACATTTTATATATCTGATCCCATGTATACATATGTGACCGTCCGCGAAGAAAGGGACCTAGTACGTCAAATCTGAATTGTACGGGACGGGTGATCGTAGCAGAGCCCGCAAGCCAGGATTTTAGTAGTGGGGTTGCGTCTACGAAAAGCACTCCCTCCACTTGCCACTACACTTGTAGTCACGAGCCGGTGGAGCTCACGAACACGTCTCGTACAGTTGTGCGGTAATTGGTGGGGGCTGGCTTTCGTAGGCCTCTCGTTCGGTCTCCGCGCACGCCTATCATGGCTATGTTTGTAGCTTAATAACAAGAAAAGTAATTAACTTGAAAAATTTCTGATTATTGGAAATGAAAGAATAACTCAGAAACTATCGATTGGCTTAGGAAAATGAAAATCGATTTTTTCCGCATTAGGTCCCTTTCTTCGCGGGCGGTCACATACAAATGAATTTATTTTCACTGTTCTTGCATTAATTTAAATTCTAACGCTACTTCGAACTTTAACAAAAATGTAAACTTCATATACGTCCTTAAACAATCTTATGTCGGCGTCTTGAATTAGATTGAAACGCTTTAGCCAAATTATGTACCTCTTAATAATAAATATTATATTGCAAGTTTTTTTTAGGTACTTTTAAGGCGTCCTTCAAAACGTCCCCTTAGACGTGTTTAAAATAAAAAAGGCCGGACATAGGACGTCCAAAAAACGTCTAAAAGTTGTCTTTATGATGTCTTGGAGACATATAAATCAATGGCCTGGAATGACGACCCAGGACAAAAAAAGACGTTCTAAAGACGTCTTTAGGACGTCCCTATGCCCACTGGGATGGTACTAAATAGATTTCTGTCATAGTTCTACACTATATTTCGGCCCTTTCTGAGAGTAGAATATACTGCGGAGACATCACAATATTCCAGGAGACACACTGCAATATTACAAATATATTCTCTTGTCGTATAACCTTATTGCATGCTTGCATGTTTGGGCATACTTGTGAATCGTTCAAATTTCCGACTGCTAGATTTTTAATTTCATTAATTAATTTCTACATTAATTACTAGAGTTTCAACTAAATGCCAAAATCTGGTTCCTTTATTCACCAGATTCTGCTTTTCGTCTGGTCTGATCATTTCTCCAGCCAGTCTGGTCGACTAGAGGGAGCAGGTGCTGAGCCGGTCTCTGGCCTCTGTCATACAAGGCAGACGTTGCTACTAGGGTGACTTTAAAAGTGTATAAATCATTGTCTGACTTTGGAAGCATTATTTAAGGTATCTGAACAGTCACATAAAACTTTTTTTTCTTTATGGAGATTTTTTTGTTTGAATTCAAATGCCATTACAACCAATGTGAGACAATAAAAAGTTAAATCAGTTATTTGAAACTAAATATACGGAACTATAAAAAAAAGTTGCCAAAAATTTCAAAATCCCATATCTCCGCCATTTTCTGGAGTGTTTGAAAAATACTTGAGGTTATTTTCCTTTGCTGATATAGGACTGCATACGCTGAGTTACAGCCATATCCCTTTTCAAGAGGAAAATCATTTATCCGCTTGACGTGGACTCCACCTGATATTAAAAAGCTGAAATAAGCTAATCAGCGAACAACATGTAATGACTTATCAATTATTCTTAATTTTTGGATACGATGCAATCTGTTAAATAAATCAATTTGAATATTTATCATTGTAGTAATTATTCTTTCGCGAAAATGGTACAATTTTTAATCTTGAACCAAATATTAGTGTTCATCTTGGCTCTGTATGGTGATCCTGGTCTACTGAGAAAAATATATTTCAGGATTTTATGAATTCTTTAAAGAATTTCATCCAAAATACGTGCATGGCATCTTTAGAAAATGACCTTATCGAGATTTGACGACATGAGAATATTACACCTTATTCTCTTCAACACATAGATAAGTGTTTCGAAAGAAATAGTAATATTTTTGACTCTGTCGACATTGAAGCCAAATGTTTTGCGATTTCGAAACAAAGAGGTATTTTGATCAGGAAGAATTTTTCATTCGAAGAGCCTACACAGACAAAATAGTCGATAATAAAGAGATTTTGTTTCCTGAATGTATGTACGGTATACAAATTCCATCACGCAGAGGTCTAAAACTTTTTTGAGAGACACCAGGGATGTTGAACCAAATATTCGAATACATTCAAAAGCTATCCAATGAATCCAATATCATCACAAATATTATTCAAGTTCATTTTTGAAGAGCATAGTATTATTTACAAGACGTTAACGATTTAGTTCTGTCCCTCTACATTTTTTTCGACGATCTAGAAGTAGGGAATCCTTCAGGCAGTCATTCTGGGAAGACCAATTTGGTGCTCTGTATGCATCAATTGCTTTTTCACCACCGCATATAGCTTCCCGTCTTAAGAGCATTATTTTTAAATTTTTTTTCTATTCTGCAAAGAAAAAACTAAGTAGCGATGTAAAGGTCTTCTCAATTCTTATAAAATAACCTTATTTCCTAAGAGAAGAAGGAATTTTTATTTATGTTGGTAGTAGAATAAAAAGAATAAAATTCCAGTTGATCCTAATTTTAGGTGACAATTTAGGACTCAATGGGATTTTCGGACTTATCGAATCATTTAAGGCAAAATATTTTTGTAGAATCTGTACAGATTCATCAGACGAATGCTCGGAATTGATTACTGAGAATGAGCCAAAATAAAAAAATTAAGAGAATTACGCAGCAGATGTTAAAAAAGCAGATATGAGTACAACCGGCATTATAGAACCTTGTGAGTTTAATAAAATCAAAGGTTTTCACATAACAGAAAATGTTACTGTCGATACGATGCTCGATATGTTGGGAGGTGTTTGCGTGTACGTTTTAAGAGTGATTTTGTGAACGTTTATTTTTACAAAGAATATTTTACCTTACAGAAGCTGAATAGCAGGATTCAAAACTTTGATTTTGGTTCTCAAAATTCTAATAAACCGCCAGTAATTAGACTTGAAGAGGAAAAAAATAAACTAAATTTAAAGCTTTCTGCAGCGGAAATGATCTGTCTGGTGCGTAATCCTGGCTTGATTATAGGTGACGTAATTCCTGAGTCTGACAAACATTGAAATCTCTATAAACATTTGCGCCAAATTTTTTATATTTTAATGTCACCAGGAATGATTCGTACAGATTTTATTTCATTTAGAAAGAGCTTTATGGAAAATTAAAACCTAAGTTCCACCTCCTCACTCATTATCTACACATTTTAATGAATAATGGACCATTAAACAACTTCTGGGGCATGCGTTGTGAGTCATATCATCAGGCAGTAAATTCGAACGCAAAATAATCTTGAAATACGATAAACTTATTATAAAACTGTGATGTTGCAAAATTGTTGCAACTCACAAAGTCCCAATTTATATAATTTTATGAATCTTAATAATTATGGTTGACGATCTTTATAATGACGCCTCGGGATCTGCCCGGTACTCCACGACAAGGGACTGTAATTATAAGGACATTGTATATTTAAGGACTGATTTCGATTTGTTTTCTTAATTTTTGTTATGTAATCTACGGATCGTTGCTGACGACCAGATGCTTCGAGGGAGATATTGGACACCCAGAACTTTGGAGAATATTAAAAGAAACAGAGATGCTCAGCGAGGGCAAAATACGGAACTTCAGGACATTTAGATTCTCCTACCAAAACAAGGGTAACCGACCTACGCTTTGACGAGTACGTCACCCCTCAAGAAGTCTTTTGTTGAGATGCCGACTCGAGTAGAGGAATATTCTAGGCCATTCCAAAAGTTCCAAATTCGACTTCTTCACCTGGCGTGGAACTCTACAATGCTTCTTTCGAGAAGTTTTTATTCTTGATTCCCCAGCATGACTAGCGGGAGCTTTATAGCCCAGGCCCGGACTATTACTATTGGGACTACTGGTACCAAAGGAAATCTTTTGCAGATTTCAAGATGAATCTGGACTCCAGACTGTCGCCAATAGGTCTTACTGGAGTGCAAGCAGAATGATCATCCACCAATTAAGCTACTTTCGGTTGGCCAACTTGTCAAAAATGGAGGATGCAATAAAATACTTGGATAGCCAGCACCCAAAGTAACTGGCATTGAGGTCCGCTACGATCAAATGCCTGCCATCGCGCCAACTCCACCAATCAGCGTCCAAGTTACGAGGAGGAGAAGACGAGGAGAGGAACGAGCCGAGAGCACGCCGAGAGTCGTGCTCTCTTCCGTTGGTGTTCCCGAGGCGATAAGTCGCGCAGTTTGAGTTTAATTCTAAATTTTGCTGATTGAAATCTATGGTTGTAGGACCGCTATCGAAGGAAATTAGCCACTTTGTGATTTATGTTGGCCGGCTCTAATCTGGATTTCGAGGAATTTCGAGGATTACTATCGCCGGAAATTTAGCTGTTCTTCCTCGATTAGACACAAATGTTTTAAATAGTTCCAGTCCGAGATAGTAGGTCGACACGTGGCCGTCATTTTGTAATTGTGATTTTGCTTCTATCGAGTTCTCGTTTTGAGTAAATTTCGGATATTTTTCTGTCGTGACTTTGCTTTTGTGAAGCCTTTTTTTCAGAGATGTGTTGGTGGTACGTGGTCGGAACGCGGTTCGGTGAATGGACCTATCCTCAGAGTCGAATTTTTCTTAAGACTGTTGATTTTGGTGATTGTTGATGATATGTTCCATGAGTGATTTTATGGTTATTCTTGATTCATTTTTTTACATTGTCATCCTAATGAGAAGGTATTAGTTTTATGTAAAATTTGACTTTGTCGGTTTTTATCAAATCTCCACGTTTTGAGACCCCCTGAGTCAGAAAAAACTATTTTTACGAAGGTGTCTGTCTGCAGTCTGTAGTCAGTAGTCTTTAGTCTGTAGTCTGTAGTGTGTTTTATCGTGAAGGCACGTTAACTTTCAAGAGATTCATCAGATTTGATTTTGTTTGGCACACTCTTTGAAGGCCCAAAAATAAAGGACGAGTTCGTTAACCAGCGATTTTGGATAATAATTCAGAAATTTAGAGCATTTTGAAAATTTTTGAGACTATTTTTTTTTCAAGAATGAGAGATTCTATGTAAGGTTATTCATAGTACTCGGAAACTCGAACAAGTTATCCTCATGATATTTTTCGATGAGAGGAAATTTATCGGAATTATAGCATTTTCAATATCCAATAAAAAAAAATTAACATTTCAAACATTTCAAATTTGATAGCACAGAAAATAATTAGAAATTCCATTTTGCGGCAAAACTGCAAGATACAGAACAAGATAAAGAGACAGAAATGGTGCAGCAAAAAAAGATACACAAATTGGTTATGAACTCTTGTGATAGAAATGCATCAAAAATAAAAAATGTACTTTTTGGAAAAACGACACCAGCTGCAATAAATTTTTATTTAACACCAATTTTCGACTAAATTGTATCTACGAATTTGCTTGGAACCACTTTACATTAGTATGCGTATTTTTAGTTTAATTCATAAAAAATAACGGTGAAAATAAGCAAATTAAATTTGCACATTTTTTGTTCGGGGTGCACATTTTTTTTAATTATAAAAACAAAAAAATGAAAAAACGTATGTTTCAATACCCGTGCATATCATGAATTTTGACAATATAAATTCATTGAAATGATAGATTTTTCAGGGTAGCTGAGAATAAAAGTTAGTGCAAAATAAGGAGCAAGTATTGAAGTAATTGTGGAAAATAAAATTTTCATTATTTTGCAAAATCTGAATAAGCAGTACCAGCTTGAGATTCAGAAATAACTATGATATACATTTGATATAATAGTGTTGAAAATTATGAAGAAAAGTTCAGATTTTGAACAAAATCGAGTGCTAAGCACGAGATACGTGATGAGAATATGTTCGTTAAGCCCAAAGGAGTTTTGAAAAAAGAAAGTCCAATATCACCAAATTACATTTGGCGATAATTTGATTTTCAATTTTAAATGGTTTGGGCGCAAATGAAGGAGGAAAACAAAGACCGAGCGCGTAGCGCGAGGTAAATACATCATCGAGCGCCAAGCGTGAGATAAATATATTATGGAGCGCAAAGCGTGAGAACTAACAGTCGGGCGCTCTAGGCATATCTTTTACATTGATTTTACTCGATATCATGGTATTATGTTATGCTCATTTTATATTATGTTGATATCTTTGCTCTGATTTTTTGTATGTGATATTTCCGAATAGATTAGCGGGTTTTGAGGTTACCCTTTTGTTAGATTATGAATACTTTTTTTCTAGTGAACTATGACTACCCTTTTTGATTAATTATGACTACTCCTTTTGTTAAATTATGATTACCCTTTTCCATTTAACTATGACTCCCCCTTTCTGATGAATTATTCCTACTGAAAATTTGCGGCCGCATTTGCGGGCGCGTAAAATTGCTCGCAGGAAATTTTCAAAGTACATAAATGGTGTGTTCCGCAGAAGTAGATACTTTTTTGCATAACCCACCTCAAAATTTGATGTTTTCATGCTTCTAAATGGTGCCTAAAGGACTGGTGAAAAAGCTGCGCATGCGCACTTTCGAGATGAGATACTTTAGACACTAGCACTAGTAACTCTAAACAGTAGTGTTGATATCTGGGATACGAGTCCCGTAGCCTGTCCCATACAGCACTCCTTTTTTGCCCACAAAAATCTTTTGGTTGTCTTGGAAGATTGGCAAAGATGTAGCCTCCGGAAGCTAAGACCACGATCGTTCACCGAACGATCGAATACGACGCGACTGGAAGTAATACGTCATCCGACTTGTCACTTACTACAACACCAGGAGACGATCGAGTTAGCAGATCACTGAACAAGTATTACAAAATTAAAGAAACACTAACTTTGAATCAAAGGACTCTAATACCCGAATTGTCTAAAATGAAGCACAATTGATTTTAAATCGTTGCACGAACCGAAGTGGCTACATTAGCCTACACCTTAATGGAAACTGTAGAGCGCATAAAAAGGGTCCGATCCTGCTCAACAAAAGAAGCCTCACGCTACTACCTGAGTTCCCACACAACGAAAAGGTAGTGCCCGAAACTCAAAAAGAGAGGGAAAACTTTAAGGAGAATAAGCATTGGACAGAGACCATGTTATGATAAATGAAACCTGAAGGTCAATCAAAAGAGGAACAATAGCATCAAATAAATTATTAACATCCCGTCCGCCTCGTTCGGTAAACGAAACAAATTCCACGTACGAAGGTCGAGAATTTAGTGCCGCCCGCCATGACGCACACGATAAATTTCCATGTATAAGTAAAATTTTGTTCCGCCCGCCATGGAGCACAATTCCCAGAATCGTTTCGAGAGGCTAGCAAGGATATCCCTTTGGTGAACACTTAACGTCATCACGGTTCTGGAATGGCCTGATTTATCTGAAGGTGTAGAGGATCCGACCGGACCAATCACAACCCGCCTGAAAATGAATCAAAAGGCGACGGAAGCCTTTCGTGATCCTTGATGAATTGCATCCAGAAGAGGTGAGCCAATCCCGATCCGCAACTTTCTCCAAAGGAGCGATCACACGAAGATCGCGAAGAACAAGAGCATTCACTTCGACAAGTAACAATGATTGCCAGGATTCGAGAGGAAGGGCCACACGTCTATGAGCAATCTCGATTGGTTTATTTTCGACTGTGCTAATGGAAACATTGATCACCTGTTGTGGTAAACCAAAATTTTAACAAATCTGCGGGACAAAGAGCTGGTCTCAGAGCCAGGGTCGAGGAGGGCTTGTTCGAAATTGGTGTCCATTCGAGGTCTTTACAGC
>JAABKJ010007487.1:0-20924 GCA_011634705.1 Andricus grossulariae | reverse complement strand
TAGAGTGTCTTCATCGAAGAACGGTACTGGTAACAGCCTGCTAAGATTTGAATAGCACAGATTCTCTTATGCGAATCGAACATCAACATGAAATCGTAAATGCTGCGGCGTTTCTATATCGTGCCGCAGATAGGGCCGCAGAGGAGCTTGGCCTCCCATTTGATTCCAGCGACACTATACTTGACCTAGCATCACTTACACCTTTGGTGCTCGAAAGGCGTGTACAGGAAGCAGAACAAAGGCTTCTACTAAGAGAACATGCTGACTAGCCCTTTCATAGTAAATTCTACGGCATCATACATAGAGAAGAGTTCTCGATGGGTCTGTCTAACACGTTTCTCAAGTCTGCTGTATTGAGATTGGAGAGTGAGGGTAGGCCATACCAACTGACGAGCGTGCAAGCAAGAGCTAGAAGCACTTGGACATGTTTCGTCTTGACATACGCCCAGGGGGAAGTTGAGTCTGTTGTGGACAATGATCAGTGTAAGATCTATTAGAATTTTTCATTCTCCACCACTCAACGTATCAGTGCTACGAAACCTGATATTGTCTTTCAAGATCTAAAGACAAAGATTATTTACGTGATTGGATTCTCGGCACCAGCCGATGGTAGTATCGCAGCTAACGAGGAAGAAAAACGGGCGAAATATCAAGCACTTCTTTTCAAGCTATGTAGGCTGTACCAAGGCTACAAAGTCCATCTTGAAGTTCCCATAATTGGCTCATTACATTGCGAACCGGATGAAAAATGCTGCTTTTCGGGGTCACTTCATCTGGTCCACCAATACTGCCTGCCACGTAAAGTCATCCGCAGCTAGAGACCTGACTCCAGGGAACAGTGTTGCACGATGTTATCTCGCTCAAATTTCCGGCTTTTGCATACCGTCTGGGGCAGAGGGAGCAGAAATCGATGACGTACACGTACAGTTCAGTTGCTTTTTTTAAAATAATTGCTTATTATACAATACTTAAAAAACTATCACTTCAAGCTAATGAATTGTTTACAAACTATCACACTCAAGAAACTTTAAAAAATTTCAAATATTATTTTAGGAGAATCTAATGTTTCTCTGAGTCTCAATGCGACAGTCAGAATTTTTTTGATGTCAGCGATTCGCAAAATTACTTCCTTCCATAGCCCTTCTCCAAATTGTCGCTTGAAAACGTTCGAGTCGGTCCCACTCAAAAATCTCATGGCAGTTCTTCACTGATTCTGGTACCAACTATAAGTACTGAGGAATCCAGAAAAACATACGGTTACTCTTGCCCGCCTGCACTCGATGCTTAACTGAGCTGGGCAACAACGTTATAAAATTTTTTATTTGGTCATTGGCCAAGAACTATTTTTTTGAATGGTACCACCGACCCAAGCCCTTATTTTGGATAAGATATCAATCAACGTTGCCGTGAAAACTGGACGGGACCAGTGGACCCACGTTTCTATCAAATTCAGACGAACCGAGACGGCATCAAATGACCACAACGTCGAAACTAATTTGGCAGATTTGATTGACACTCCCAGACAGATGTACGAACAGTCGTTAGACACTTTCTGATCCTCATTTGACGGAAGACAGAACACGAATTTAAGTGAGGGCAGTTTTCCACGAGGTGCGACGATCCAGGAAAAGGTTTGAAGCTAAGCAGTTGTATCCTATCCAAAAAAACGAACTACTGAATCCTTTTTCGTTCTTTCCTTCTGTCTGTCGAATGAAGTTGGGCAGTAGACATAAGTTAAGGTAAGTCAATTATCTAATAATTCTTGTTCGTTTTAATTCCTTTTTGGATTCATTTACGTACTTTCTGTTTCATTTTCTTTCAATGTAAATAAAGTCAAAGTAGAATATAGGGTCATTGCATTAGTGATTTCAAACGAAAACCTTTTTCATCATCGATGTGACAAAAGAGAGATAGAAAATAAACGTGAACTATAGTGAAAATAGCATGTGGAAAAGTTTTAATGTGTATCTCTTAGATTGTTGTGGAAGACGCGTATCCGCAATGAAAATGTGGAGGGCATATGGACATTATATCCAAATTGCACCATCAGGAGTACATCTGAAATGTGTGAAACTGCGGGTAAAGAAAGAATGATTGGAGATGCTTGTTGAAATGATGAAATCAGCGTAGCTTTTCACGTGAAGAAGCAAACGTATTTAAGAAGGTTGAATATTACAGGCCTTAGCAATCTTCAGAAAATTAGACTATAAAATGATTTGAGGAACAAGAACAGAAAAGAAAAAATACTAGTTTGAGAAAGCAAGAGTAAAATCCAAGCATATGAATATGAGAAAACTAAAAATTATTTTGGGAATAAGTCAAGAACATTATGAAATGAAGTACTAGTACTGCGGTAGTCAGAATTGACAATATGCGAACAAAGTAAAAGACTATCACAAATTTTTCAAGAAATTATATAGAGGTGAAGCTATGGAGAATAACAACTGCAAAATAGAAGACGATACGTTAGAAAATCCCTTTAAACGTGGCGAAATAGCAATTTGTGCCTGTAAGATCAGGGCTATAATGAGAAATTTAGAGAATGACAAGGTTGCTGGTGTAGATGCTATTACCGCTTATATACTTGAGAGTGGTGACGATGATTTGTCTGAAAGGCTGAGCGATTTTGTACACAAAACTGCCATAATTGAAGAGCTATCAGCGTGCGAAGTATCGTAGGCAAAATGTTTTTTAAAAGACTCATTTGCAAGTTTATTAGAATAATGTAAGAAAAGATTTGGGAAGTACAGTGTAGATTTATGTGCGGAAGTTTATTTTTGGATCAGATATTTAACTTTAGGACAGATCACAGGTAAAAGTTTGAGAGCAAACAAACAAGTTGGTCAGTGAAATTGCGTGGGTTGGTGTTTGCTGGTGCTAAGGTCGTGATGGCAGATTTTGGCGATGACTTTCAGAAAATGTTGGGCAGGCTGAGTAATAACATGGAGAAGATGGGTCTGAAGAGTAACGTCAACAAAATAAAAATCATTGTATTTGGCAGAAGAAGTGAGAAAACTGTATGCAACATTATCTTAGATGAAGAAAGCATAGAAAAAATAGATAATTTCTTGAGATGGTTTGATAATGTTGAGAGAGTAAATGAAAAACGATTGACGAAATCAGTATTTTGAGGTGAAGTAAATGGTATCGTTTCCAGAGGTATAACGAGGAAAGAATGGTGAGAATGTGAATGAGAGCTTACAGTGACAAGATACATTCACGAAAGCTTGCATGGAAATATGTATGGATGTAAGAGAAGCAAAAGTTGTACGCCAGAATAGTAAAATCTGCAGAAAAATCGTTTATAAGAGATATGTGATGAAGAATATTACCGGAGTGATTGATGCCTGAAACGAACGATCTTGGAAACTAATAGACCTCCGTGGAGAGCTTTGCCCAACGAAGGTAATTGAAGTTAAGAGATCTAACTACCAGATTATCAGTCAGCTTGTGTATTGTTATGTATGATTCCATTCATACATGTTACATATAACAATATGTTATATTATTCAGATTGTTTCAAGAAATTTTAGAACACTTAGTATTTCAAAATTGTTTATGTTTTCAATAATAATCGTAATTATACATTAATTTCTCTCATATGTTGTGCAAAAACTCCAGATAATAACATTTTTAATCAACGTATCAATCCAAATTTTTATTCGAATGTGCACATTTTAATACTATCAGTATTTCCATTATTCATAATATTTTACCTTGAGAAACTCAGATAAAATTATGAATTGAATCTCTGGAAAGTATAAGAGCATATGAAATTCAGCTATCTGTTCCGGTTGTCCACCGATACATCGAAAAATGTTTTTCAAATATGAAATGTTCAAAACTGCATTCTCGTAGGAAATTTCATGGAGCACCCTTTTTTCTCACCCTTTGAAAAAGTTGTGTCTTTTATCGTTTTTGTAATAAACGAAAAAACTATATTTTTGTAAAAAGAAAATTTGTTAAGAATTTCAACTGCATCTAGATCCCAAATTAAAATTTCTCATTATTTCATACTCAAATTTGAAACAGTTGCTCAATAAATGATTCCGAACTTGACCAAATAGCCAATACATCGGTGTTGGTCTGCGGCTCTCTATTACTTGATCTAAGAATTCAGGATAAGAATCATTGAGGATTTTGTAACTTTTACACGGGTTCGATAGATCGATGATGTGACCGGGTAAAAATTACCTGTCACATGTTGAAAGGTTCAACATAACCTCTCACCGGCACCGAAAAAAAAACAGTTATCCTCTCCTCTCGCGTGGTAGTTCGGAACGGGAGTCGCAATCAACAAGGGCACTTTCGGCACGACACTGATTGATTTTTGTTATGCGTTTCTTTTTTTTTTGTTTTTTTTGTATGTTTATTCTTTGTTATCAAGAACATCGGTTGAGAGCGAGATTGACAGCCGAGAATCGTCAACAACAACATGGAAGTTGGAATCCACTAGTTAGTCCTACTCGCAAGAGGGACTAACGACAAGACAGAAAGAGAGAGAGGTAGCACGCAGGCAATCGTCCTTTTCCGGCTTATCGGTGCAACGAATGTCGTGAGTAGTAGGTGACCAAGCGGAATTGAACGCCAACCATCCTCCTCTATATAACATTTGACAGAAAAGGCACCTCCACTGCGTCCCTTGTATTGTTCTTAAAGTCAATACCGGAAGCGCTGGAAATGCCAGAGGGCTCACAAATCTGGTGAATCCAATCCAAAATCACAAAATCTTCTTACTACCGATTATATTTGAGGATTCTAAGGGGAAGTTGTAAATCAAGAAAAAGGATTCAATTTAGAATCGTAAGCATCTAACATTAACAAGGTTCTCTTCTGTTTTGGCGGTAGAATTTCGTTACCCCGTCCAGCAAGATGGCTGCCGTGGATGACCCAGGAGGCTGCGATTTGCGGATGGCGTCGGGACAAGAGGATACGACGCTCCGATTGGACAATTGGAACCAACGCACCAAGCGAACCTGCTGACTCTACGTTGCGCCTCCTATAATTCTCGCTCCGAACTCTCGACGAGTTACTGCAAAAAGATCATAAGAGGAAGCAAAAATTCGAAATAAGGAATAATTTGAAAGAATAATTAAAACTAAAATGTTCAAAGGGTCAAAAGAAGTCCTAAAAAAGATCGAGTCCGAAGGTGTAAGTAGGTTTTTACTTCTTGGCAGAGGGTTTTGGCGGATTTGAGTTGACTGTGTAGGTAATTTTTGAGATACTGCCAAAACGCTCAGCCAGCTCTCTCTCTGGGTGCCACGGAAAAGTGTAATTTTTTTCTCTTCGTAGCAAGATTTCTCTTATTTTTATTTATTTTTATTGGAGATGATTCCGATCATTTTAATATTCTCTCCTTTGTGATTTTCTCTGTTTTGTGAGGTGAAAACCGAAAAGTTAAACTTCTCAATTTTCACGCGACGTGTTAGTTCGGTCGCAAGTGCTTTAATTTGAAAAGTTGCAATAATTTTTATTTTGCCAGTAAAAGTGTGACTATTGTGAATTGTTCGAGTTGTACCTCGTGCTCAGTGCTAGCATGTAAAGTTCAAATGGATTTTTTGGAATCGACCACGAATTCATTTTGTGATAGCAAGATTGGGAATTCATTTTTTTAGCATTTTAGATTATGGCAAGGTTTCAGCCACGTGTCAGATAAGAGGATTTTAGTTAGGGATTTAATTTTGGAATGAAATTTTGATCATTGCCTATCGAGTGCTTTTGATGGATTTTAGTTGATTAGACCATCTTAAAGTTTTAGCCTATTTTGATCTCTCTCAGGCCTCATTCCGAGATAGTCACTTGAGCCTATCTTGCCCAGTCCACTTTTTCTCTTTTTTTCAGCTTAGCTAATTTGCTAAATTTGCTAATTTGCTAAAAAATCAAAACAGATCACTAAAGGAATTTTGGTCTAAAAACAACATTCCATGAAGGAAAATTAAACGTATTCTCAAGCTCAACATTGAGAATTAGTGCAGGTTTACGATCAGAATGCCACAAACACTTATTTTACGAGCAATTTCTAAACAACACTGAAAAAAGCATATCTAATCGCGAAGTGGCCTTTATGGAAAAACTTGAAAAATTATCGAATCACCTTGCTTCCACGCAGATAAATAATTCAGCTCCACAAATAGCTGCATTATTGTATAGATGAATGCCAAAGATTAAATTGTCTAAATTCTTATGAAAATATAGGGAATGTGCAATTTTGAAGGATTTGTTCACATTTCTGGTTCATTCAAATCCTGCAGTCCCGTTAGTGGAGAAACTTTATCACTTAGAATCTAGTATCAACGTTACTAAGATCTACTTGCAGAGCGCTTTCAGAACAAAAGAATTCTTCTCAACTCAGATTTGGCCGTACTATTTCCTATTCAGCCAATGAAAGCTGACTTTAATAATGCAGCTTGCGAAGAAGCCATTTCAGGAAAGAAAATGCTTTTTCTGTTGTGACCTGTCGTGTGCAGTTTATATTGGACAGACACGTAAGGCACACGTGGGACGATGTTAAGATCCCTTATGGCGAGAGAAATACAAAAAAAAGGATTTCATAAAGATGTTATTTCAACAGAGAGAAGGTAACAAATCTAATAATTTGAAAAGAATTCGCTGAAGAAATAACAAAGTTTGAGATAAGGTTATTAATAGGATAAATTAGTTTATTTTCCTGCTGCTAAAAATACCTTTTCATATCCAAATCAATTCTCATCAATGAATTGGATAATAAAAGAAAATAATTTGTTGTATTAATGTTTATGGTTCTTATTTTCAAGTAATATTATTAATATTGATTATCATAAATTTTGATTATCCATAGCGGTAAGTTTACTATCATTATTACCTGATAAAAAGTTATAAATTGTCTTCGAAACATTTTGGACTCAAGATTCGTCTCAATCCGTCAAGTTTGACATCCGCGCTAGAATCACATCCAGAATATTGCC
This sequence comes from Andricus grossulariae, assembly GCA_011634705.1. NCBI lineage: Eukaryota > Metazoa > Arthropoda > Insecta > Hymenoptera > Cynipidae > Andricus > Andricus grossulariae. Next base: position 13,980 of record JAABKJ010007487.1, on the reverse strand, counting down.
GGCATTTCGACGTTTTGATTTTTTATTTATTCCGCACCCCTTTGAGAGTTATTGTAAGTTCTTTTGAAATCATTTATATCTTTCCAATTCTTTTCGATTGTCCAGAAAAAATTTATAATGTACCGGAAGAAAATCAGGAGTTTGAAATCATCCGTCGAGTAGACACACTGAATTTTTTGGATTTTATATTAGTATTTTAAAGCTTTTTTTATACTAGGAACTATATAAATTTACAATGTAAAATACGGATTTTGCAAAAACATAATAGATTATATAAATTGTATCATCATTTTAAGCGAATTCAGTAAATATATTCTTTTCTTACGAACTTTAATGAAATGTAAATATCGGAGAAGGAAAATCTTGACACATAACGATAATAGGATATACTATGTAATCTGAGACAGAACCAGAGTATCTAGCAGTCAAATAGCTAATCAAATCTCTTATTCGTACATGAAATAATTTTTACTTTAATTCCAAAAGATGAGGATTGTTTTTACTGTCGTTTTATCCTTAGTGGTTATTCTCATTGTGATTGGTAATTACCTAATTTTTAGTACATTATTAATATTTTCACAAATTACAATATGTCCGACACAATCCGCATTCTATCCTAATTTCTTTTTTTCAAACTTCCATTCGAGCTTTTCCTAAATGAGTGCTCATTTAATCCGGACTTATTTCGGAGGAATCCAAAGTGTGTTTGATGAAGAAAGGATATGCGAAATATGTTTTTATTGACAAAGAATTTCTACCATATGTGCACGTACACATATGGTACACTTCTAAGAGATTAGACTTTTTTTATAGTTTGTGCAATATAAAAATGAGTCACCCTTTTTTAAAGAATTCCTCTTTTTCTCCCGTTTTCGAAAAACTTTTCCCTCCTCTCGTTCTTTCTCTAATCATGAAAAACATTATTATGAATAAACAATTTCATATTTCTTTGACACTAAACTGAGAAAGAAATGCTGTTGAATCAAAAGTACGCACTTTCGAGCTTGGTCAAAAGCACATATTATTGATTCAAATGAATATGCTACCGAATTCACAGCATCACGATCGAATTTACAGAATCTCTGTCAAGCCAAAATAAATCATTATTGTTTCATTGAATATTCATTTCAATCAATACTATCTGCTTTTGACCGAGCGCGAAAGTGCGTAATTTTGATTCAACAGCTTTTTTTCAGTGTGTGTGAGGTACGATCAAATCCTAAAGCACAAAATTATTGATCTCGAACGGATCTATTAATTTTCTCAAAACCATTTATTTTTCAAACTCATGTTTTGTCGCTTCATTCATGAAAAATATGATTGAACATAAAAAATATTATTTTTCGATGCAACTATGATGGATATAAAAAAATTTTATTATGAATTTTAATTCATCAAAAATAAGACTCAACACAGTAAAATGTTTTGACAGAAAAAATATTCATTTATAGCCGAACAACGAGCGTACTACAGAAATTATTATAATATATATTTAATATAATCAAAATGTATATTATTTAAAAGAAAATTCATTTGGACAACATTTTATTGAGTGTAAAAGCGCAAGACGCGCGGCGAGAATGGGTCACAGGAGAATATGGAATCCGGCAAACTATCCCCTAAAAAGTTTATACAAGAGAATTAAATCCTCTTAATCTTGTTGCAGATCTCAGTTCAGAGTTCGAATGTTTTCCTAATGGAGACCCCATTCCTGGTGTTCCTCGTCGCAGGCATTCTAATTTGCCTGTAGGACATAATTCTCCTGAAAGACACGATTCTGCTGAACAATATCATTCTCCTGAAAGACGTCAATCTCCTGAAAGTTCGCTGCCTAGTGCCAGGCCTCATTCTGCGATTTCTCCAGACAGGTATTTGCCTCCTGCCGAGCGTCCTCTTCGGGTCAGGCCCATGTCTCCTTCTTCCAGGCGTCGTTCTTTCCGCATAATTGGATATGAACTCAACCAGCTTTCATCTATTCGACTTATTCCCAATAAGAATCCGAACCGGCTATTTGAAGTTCGAAGATACACCTTTCGTCATGATATGCCAATTTATTTGAAAGGAGTACATGGTTCCTCTCAGTCCATGCCAACCGAAGAACAAATCGTATTATCAACATCCGATGCTGAAGCTTTTGCAATATTGAAGAAAAATAATACACTTCTTCGTGGAATCTTCACAGAAACAAATGACTCCGAATACAGAATTGAAAAACGCGTCAAAGTAAACATGTACAGCGGCACGATTAAAGAAATGACTCCAGAGGAATGCGAGGAAACTCCATTAGGCAACATTCACCCAATCTCAAAGAATTTTAAACCAGTATTTGTAGATGGCTCTTGAGGATTTCTGGAATAGTATTTGTAAACGACCTTCGTCCACACCATTAATGTAAATTAAAAAAAATGAATAAAACTTAATACAATATTGTTTGTTATCCGACCTAAGATCGAAATCTTACAAGAGACTTGTATTTGCTTACAATAATTTATCCCTTGATGCGTATACTCAGTTATCACAGGGTTGGCTTGATTTGTATGCAGGAGGTGCTCAACCGTTAGAATCGCCCAGAATCCACCAGCAAGCTTTTTGAATGTTACGGATTCCATTTAGATCGCCTTTATAAAACCAGGCCGTCCGAAGAGAATCTAAGGGCATCATCCTCAGAAAAAGGGAAACTTTCTACAAGCCTATACCCAGGATGTCGGTCAACGGAAATACAGCCTTTGGAACCAACAAAAAAGGTGCACACTAGGCCTGAAGTAGCCCAAAGTAGCGACTTTCACACGCGCGGTTCTCGCCGACGTTGCGATTGCGATTGCAGTTGGCGTTAACGTCTCAACCAATCAGAGCGCAGGAGCCGACGTTGGCGACAAGGATATTCGTTGAATTGCAAGGATAGCCGGCGGGAAGAATTGCCAACTTTTAACCGGGAAACGACGTGAAACTCAATCCTTGCGGTCCGCGGCCAAAATAGCCCAATTCACGGGTTTCTTGCACTTAAGTAGCCCAAATTGCGACTCGTCGCAAATCACTAATTTCACTCGCGCACAGAGCCTCTAAAGAAGCCCAATTTGCGATTAGTCGCACGAACTGGCAACACTGGGTGCAAGCTAGGTTACGTACGCAAGCTTGGAATGAAGAATTATTAGGTTCATTTACTAAATATATATGCGGGGGCCATTACGATGGCTCTTATAGAAAAAGGGAAATTTATGTTTTGGGAACCTAATTCAAAATTACGTATGAGGTAATTATATAAAAAGGAGAACAATGTTATTTGGAGCGTTGATTTGAAATTATGTCCGAGACGATTAAACAAAAGGTAGATTATTATCATTTAGCATTTTGGTCAAAAGCAAAATTCACGTTATGAATGTTAGTTATAACTCAGATGAATTTGGATCGAAACTGCGGTTACGGAAAGGGCTATTTATGTTTTTCATAGGCGCGTTTGAGAATGATACGCGTGGGATATGAGTGGTAGTAGCTTCACCAATTGAGAGAAATCCCCCTACAGGCATCGAGCGATTTCCGACAGGGCAAGGTTAGAGTAGGGACCAAACGTATGTTACGATAGGGAATTACAAATCAAATAAGCAGGGTTTATAGTGAATTGAATCGTTCCATTGAGTCTTTACCTCAGTCCCCACTTTCCAGTTCAACCTTGAAGGATTTACTATTAAGATAAACGAAGGATTGCAGAATTTTTATCAGCAAAAAAAAGAAATATTATAGTGCTTGCACTCATTGTGTAGTAGTGAATGCAGAACGATTGTCAAAGAAAGTATTCCCAACCAAAATGAATAGTAGCGTTTCAAGAGGTGGGAATGTATAAATAATTTTCGAGTGGCAAGATATAAAGAGCTATAGAAACACAGTCAAGTGAAAAACACCTAAAACAAGCGATTTTGATTTGTAATGGACCCCGTGGAGAGCATTTCCTTGTTGATGTGATTGCAGTGATGAGTATGGAACTCACTATGGAATAAACAGTTAATTTGTGTGTTTTTATGTGATCTATAACGTATGATGACTTGATGAAGCTCTTCGCCTAGGTTGTTGCTAGAAAGATTGATCAGCGAAGCGTGCCTGAGATTAATCTTAAATTCATCCCTTCTTCTACACATCCCTTATTGACTCTCACTATATGAATTCCTTGATCACCGGTAGTATATCGAGGCTTGAGCTGACTGAGTTACGTTTACGACTAAAGAGTGGGCTTAGTGACATAATGATGATAAAAAATTGAGAAATAAGTTGGTGAAGTGACGGCGATTGTCCTTGCGTAAAGGTTTCGAAGGAACGAGTACGGTTAGGAAATTTTCGGGTTTTGGGAAAATTGTGAATCACGTATGTTGGTTTTGAGGTAAACCTGTGAATAATTTATTTACAGTTTTTTCTTGTTTTCAAACAAATTATTTAATTTTTTCGAAAAATTTCCGCCCAGAGGACACGTGAAACTTGTCTCGATGCAGACTGAATGCCAACTGTAATCGCCGATTAAATATTTGCTACAACTTTTCTTGGTCATGCCACAATTTAAAGTTAAGGTTCAAAATTCAATGAAATTTCTTTTACAACTTTTCACGCTGTCTATTTCCTTTGAAACGTTAAAAATATTTCTAGTTGAAATCATGCGTCGCGGAATTCAATAAGCTTTCCAACGGTCTTTTCAAATAATTTTTCTCTCCTTCTCAAACGAATAATTACGTTTCGAAATCAACAGTGATTTTTATTAGTACTCGCGCAGGTCATTGCGACGTCTTTCGACGGCAGCCTACATATTTTATTTCTAGTAATATGTACACTATTGATATAAGTTTTCCTTGAGAAAATCAGATAATTGTATGGCAGTTTTGAAATCTGCCTTAGAAACAGTAAACGTTCATCGTAAAATTAGACCATTCTTCAGCTTTAGAACAAATATTATCTTTCAGATGATTGGCTAAAAATATTCATAATTTAAAATAATAAGGAACTTTTTCGATAAATTACCAGGTCGAAACTTTTATAATTAAATTTATAAATCCATTTTCAGACATTGCATAACTTGGTTGGACGACATTATGCCATCAATCTTCCATACCTATTAATTTTCTAATAAAATCATTTTACTTATATCATTATTTATAGAATACTTTCTGACGTTAAAAATATATGAATTTCGCGCTTCAAAACTGACTATTATGCAAAATTACACGTTGTAAAATTAAAAAAAAAAATTACCGAACATAAAATGCGCTTTTCAACTTCAGAAAATATGAAAATAAAAGTGAAAACCAATTTTCTTGTGCAAGAAACAATTTTTGGGAAGCGTAAAAAAACCTTGAGCCAGATAGTAATGTAAGTATTATTTTAATTAAAAAAAAAAACATTTCTACCTGCAAAGTTGCGCTATTATGTAGGAATTTCAGATACTGCAGGTATTTTTGTGAAATTTTTTTGAGTAAATAAAAATAGGATAGTTATGACTAATTTACTAAATTTGTAAGATTACAATAATTTTTTGGGTAACTTTCGTTATAAATTCATTAAATTATTTCATTTATTCACTCTCTAATTGATTTTCATAGTTTCACATTATTCGATTTATATTTCAATCAGAATTTTTAATTTCAATATAAAATAAAAAGGGTGGTTAGGTTTATCGAAATTGGCGGATACTTCATTTTCTATATGATTTTATAAAAATATATTCAATTTTCTTGAAACTTTTTCTTCTCTTTTAAAATGAAACAAAGGTTATGGAATAAGTGATTTAACAATTTTTGGATCAAAACATAAATGGCAGTATTTTGAAAACTACTCAAAATATCAAAAATTCTTCCAATTTCGGAGTGATAAATTCAAACTTTGAACGTTGAAATTTTATTTCCTTCATCTTTAAAAATTGCAGTTTGTAAGTAGAATCATTGAATTTTTATATATACATAACAATTAAACAATTAATAAACTGTTCAAAATTTACTGTGCGATTTTTAAAATTATTTAATACTACTGAACTTTTTCAAATTGTTTGAGAAAAATAAACAATTGACCGGGAGAAACAGGGAATTTGAAACCATACATTAAATATTCAATAAATTGTGATTTTAGTTTTAACAACTTCAGTAACTACGTTTTATTCAATAAAACTTACACTGAAGTAATGCAAATATATGAGAATGCAACCTTGACGCCTATGATGAAATAGATAACGACTATATAATCTGATAAATAACCAGAATATTCCGCAGTTACATTGCTCGTCAAATTATTCATTACCACATTGATTGTTTCCCTCTAATAATAAAATATGAGGATTATTTCTACATTCGTCTTATCATTGGCTGTTGTCCTCAATTCTATTGGTAAATATAATAATATAAGATATCTACAATTAAGGTACCAAAAATGTTCTTTACTCAAAAAAATAATTTTTTTAACAACATTGTTGTTAACGCATGCTCTAATTGAAAATTACAGTCCACGTGCAAGAGTTCGTAGCGTCGTAAAAAAAAACATAAAAATCTAATCCGTTTGCATCTCGGTGATCCTTGCCAGTATAAGTGATTCGAAAACATAATTGCTTATGGGCTTGTGAAGTTTACATTTTTCTTCCATTATTTCTGTGATCAATTATAAAATAATACATACATCGAAAGGATTTTCTGTTCCAGAAAAACGCTCTTTGTAGATTTATGTATACTTACTCAGTGCTCGTGTACCTAAAATGGAATCGGAGCTTTTGCTCCGATCTCGCACCAAAATAATGTTTCACAATTTTCCCTTTTTTTTAATCTCAATATGATGGGTATTTTACATTGATTTGGTTTCACACTTTTTCCTAGTTTCGGGCTACTCCAACAACTAATTTTTCTTTTTTACATTCATACGAACACTCACAACACAATCAATTCCTGTCGCTTGTTTTTTTAACTCCGTGAATCTATTTTTACCTGAACATCAATGATCACTCTTTAATCTTATGGCTGCGCAGTTCAAATCAAAATTTCACCGAAGCAAAATATGCTTATAAGTCTTGAAGAAAAATTTGTAAGAGTTCATTCAAAATCTTTCTTTTTTACAAAACTCTACTAATCGCTCGTATCTGAAGCGAAAGTGCAAAAATCGATACCTCATACTATACATATTTTTGGTACACATTGTAGAAATAACTAAAAAGGTTTTGAGGATTGAATGTTTTCCACTTCCAAAGATCTCTAGTCAAAGAAATATGATGTTAAAAGATCATTGAAAGTATGAAAATCCCATTTTCGGAACCTTGATAGTCTGATGATTTTTATAGAAAATAGTTAGGATACGAAGTATATAAACTAATATCGGGAATTATCTATAGGACTAGCATCAAATAATAATTCACATATTCAATCTAGCTTCTGAATCAACTTCTACAAATTTTGTTTAAAGGTTGAAAACCTGCATTGGTTCGAAAGTTTAGAACGGAAAGTTTAGGAGGTTTAAAACCTGAAAATATTTATGCATACTTAATTCACAAAAAGCTTGAAAAGTTTAAATTACTGTGAAGCCCTTCTAATAGTAGAAAACTTTTGGGCAACTCTGTTTACGGACAAAAAATATCTAGGGCAAGGCACCTTTAATTTCAGCCAAACATGAATACGTTTCGGAAAAACGATTTACATAGGTCGCTTCCACGACCGTAGTTGTCAATAGGGAAGCCTTTCTGCTTCAGTTGTCTTTCGGTTAGTTTTACTGCTCCGCTTATGGTCATCTCGATCGAGTGACCAGCCCTATACGCGTGTTGCGTCCTTGTCAAGTGTCCCACTTGATATGACCTTTTCGCGGATATATCTATCCACAAGTGTTCTTCAACTGCTTTTAGTAGGAAAGATGTGAGGCTGATGGGACGGAAATCCTCAGGTGAAGTATAACCAATCCTGTCCGCTTTAGGAAAGTTAGACTAATCTCCTGCCTCTCCATGCCGTCAAGACACATTCCAGTGTCAGGCTAGCCCTAGCAAGTCTCACGAACAGCCCCATGATGGCCTCCTCAGCCTTCTTTCAGAAAACTGGCCATACTCTATACAGACCAGGAGACTTTTAGGGACTGATTAACTTCAGGGCCCACCTGACCTTAGAGGGTGTAATAATCTCTTGGGCTAGGCGCCGTTTCAGACCGATTTGAGTCACAGGCGGCTTTGGTTGCCTCAGAAGTGTCGCCTTCCTTTATCCAGACGTTATGAAGCCCAGAAAATGTGCCCTAATCAGGTTAGCCAAGGTCTTCTCATACGTCAGTGAGTATCCTCTGTCGGGAGTTCAAGAGTGCCGAGAATAGCCTCCGCGTTTCGAGAAAACAGCTTGTCCAGTCTTGCCGCCTCTGCTCGTTTTTCGATTTCTGTGCAAGAGTTTGTCCAGCTTTCTTACTCCGCCTTACGTATTGCACTCCTGTATTCATCCATCATTGTCGTAAATGAGTTTCATAACTCATCTGTTTTTCCAGTACTGGCATTTCTAAACCTCTCTCTGGTTTTCCTGCGCAGCTCTTCGAGTTTTTCGTGTCAGCAGTGTGTCTCCCCAGCCTCTCGGACTATTGTAGGTCGACAATGACTTTCATAAGTAGATTTTTTGGCCTCCGTGAAAATATTGACTGCCATCTCCAGGTTGTCCACGTCTCTAATTGACCTGGGAACCTTTGAGATTGCACTCCTGAGCTCCGTGGAATACTATTCCCAGTCTATTCTTGTTAGATTTCTGAACTACTCAGGGCTTGTGGGTACGATGGATTTCAACTCCAACTCCATCTGCAAGTGATCTCAGAAGATGGGTTCGTCTGAGACTCCCCACTTTTTGATATTGTCTCTCAAAGTACCGGCACAGATAGTGGTGTCAGTGACTTCCTCCCTGACCTAGTTATGAAACTTCAGGGTACTCCCCGTGTTGAAAATATCTAAATCAGTAGTGATTAGGTATTTCAACAGATCATCTCCCCCTGAGTTGGTGTCCGTGCTACTCCATAAAGTATGGTGGGAGTTGGCGTTGCCCTCCTCCTCTGGCGGGTTGGTATCGCTGACGTATAGAAAGTAGACCGATTCCTTGACGAGCTTTCTAATTCCTCTATGATCTGTGGCTATCACTACGAGGTCTCTTCATCACAGCTCCAGGAGCGGGAGAACGTTGACTTTGAACTAACAAAGGCTTCTGGATTAGTAAAATACGTGTGCGCCTCGCTTCCATGCCCCTCTGAATATCCGCAGAGGCGCCTTGGCTGTTATGCAAGTTAATTTGGGTAATGGTTAGGCCGGGAGCAGTCATTTAGGTCTGCCTCCGATCATTCTCTGTCCCGAAAGGCTCCACCTGTCCCTGCCCGGCGACCCTAAAGTTGATCTGTCTAAAGTGGTAGAAGGGCCTGCTGTTAAGAACTGCAGGAGGCCTCGTCTGGTACGTAGGAATTTGCACAACTAGGAGTTGCATGGATGTGCATTACTGCCAGTTGGCCAAATATCTGAGGAAGCGCAAGGATCTTGCAACAAATTCATTAAAAACTACCGCAACTTTGAAGATGCAAAAAAAGTTACAGAGAGCTCTAACAAATGCAAAGCTCAGAGCTGGAGGTCTTTGTGCAAGACCTGAAAAATTGCCCCTAAAGTTGAGGGTATACAATAGCTAAACTGAAGCTCGGACCGCCATCAGTGTAAAAATATGGAGGTGCACATGATGGAGAACATAGAAGATGGATTCTTTTTCCACCATCTGATAACGAAAGGAGACAACTACGAGATAAGAGCCGCAGAAATCCCACTCTTGAGCAAAGAGCAGCTTATGATAGCAGTGCAAATGATGCAGATCAGCAAGGCACAGAGCACGTGCTCTCAAAGGTGAGAAGCTATCGCTGGTTTTTAACCTCAAAGTCATATCCATGTTCCAAAAGCATGCCAAGGTTGTGAGTTCGTCTTGCCCTACGTCCAACCATCTGATGATCAAGAAACGTGGCCATACGTGTGGAAACTAAAAAAATGACTTTTTAAACAAACTATTTATATTTTCAACTAAGTATATAAATTTTTCAGAAAAAAAATCATTTTTTTGTCAACAAAAAAGAAGAATTTTTAACAAAACAGTTGAAGTGTTAACCAAAGATGTATGACTCGTCCTTCCCCCACACGAAAAATTGCCAAGGGAAACGATAAACCCATCGCCGACAAAAATGTGGGTACACGTCATGCCAACCCCCGGCAAGTCACATTTGCGCAAAGTCAAATTAGCGGTGTGTTCCCACCTTCCACAGGACGTTCATAAGTTGCAGAGGTATGATGTACATTATTATTCTTGTGACTAATCACAGATGTGTCTCCCTGAACTTTTGGCAATTTTTTCTGAATGTGAATTGCTGAGATTTTGTCAATTTTTCGTTTACCTAATATTTTTTCAAATGAAAGTTGCTGCAATGTGACTTTATGGCAATGTGAATTGTTGCAATGTGACTGGCCTCAATGAAACTTGCAGCCAATCTGACTAGGCACAAATATGACTTGCCAGGGGTTCACATGACTCAGTCTCGAAGATACCATAATCGAAAATTGAAGTTGGCGCTTATTGAATACCTACCCTTATATCGCAGGTTATTGAAAGAGAAAATTGAAATTCAGCAAAATATACCCTAAGAGAATAACGAAGGAAAATTCAAACTCTATTTTTTGTTGCAGATTTGAGTTCACACTTCGAGTGTTTGCCTAATGGCGAACCTATACCTGGTGTTCCTCGTGACAGGCCTTCTTATTTTCCTGAAGCACATCATTCTCCTAAAAAAGATTATTCTCCTGAGAGACATCATTCATCTGAAAGACATCAGTCTCCTAAAATGAATCTTTCTCCTCCTAAACCTCATTTTCCGTGCTCTCCAGTCAGCTATTCTCCTCCTGCCAGGCCACCTCTTCATGCCGGGACCATGTATGCTTCTACTTTCCAGCCTCCTCTTCATGACAGGTCTAGTTCTCCTTCTCGCAAGCATTCTTCTGTGCGCATACTTGGATTTGACCTTGGACCTGAACAACTCAGATCTGTTCGACTTATTCCCAGAACGAATTTGAATCGGCAATTCGAAATTCAAAGATACACTTTTCCTCAGGATAAACCAATTGGATTGAGAGGAACGCATAATGCCCGTCTGCCTATGCCAACTGAAGAACAAGTAGTATTATCAACGTCCAATGGTGACGTCTTCGCAATATTTAAAAGAAATAATACGCGTCTTCGTGGAATATATGCAATAAACAATTTTCGTGGATTTGAGGTTACAAAGCGAGTGAAAATAAACATGGCCAGTGGCGCGATTGAAAATACGACCCCAGAAGAAAACGATGATTCTCCCATAGGCAGCTCTTCACCAATATCAAAGAGTTTTAGAATAACAACTGTAAACGATATTCCTCCAAACCAATAATGGTAATTTAGAAAACATATCTAAAACTAAAATACAATATTTTTTGTGTTTACTGTTTGTCATTCATTTGGAAATTATGTCCAGGCTTGCTCCAAGTCTCGGATTCACTAAATATATATTTTCAGACCACAATAGTAACCTATCCTAACCTAGAAGTTGTCCCTCAAAGTTTGTAATATATTTTAAAGTAAATTTAAATGAAACTGATATATAAACTGAATTTATATCTTGTTCTACAAAATTATTATACAAATTAAGAAACACTTCCGCGAAACTTGAATGAATCTTCAATTTTCAATTCTGATGATTTCAGAATTTTGCATTGCAGACCAGGAAAATTGTACTCTTTCCAAAAAATCATTAAAATTTACATAATGTTAAGCTTCAAAATACTATAATTTCAATTTTGAAATCTGCACAACTGAATAATATTGACTCAATTAAAAAAGTGGAAGAAGGATTCAAAATAAAAAATTTCGAAAAACAATCTGGAAGATTTGGAGGAATTTTTTTTAGTTTTGCATTATCAACAAATTTGAGGAAAAATTCCACTCAATTCAGGAAATATTTCGATGAGATTTCGAAAACAATGTGTGAGATTTTTAAGGATTTTAATATGATTTAAGAGAATAAAAAAAATTTCTTAAGATTCCTGCGAAAATTTAAAATGACAATTAATATTTATTTATATTTATAATTGATATGGAAAAATTATTTCTTTCTATCGATATGGAAATTATACTATTTTTACTGTGCAGAAACTTTTTTCATCATTTTCTATTTTTTTTCTTACTTTATAGCTAAAGTAGTACACAAAAATAATGTTTACACAATTTTTGCTGCTGTAAAATGAATTTAAAATATTTTATAAATCTGAAAACTTTCACGGAACAGCTCAAACTTTTTATCATTTGTAAGAATACATATAAAAATACAAAATGAAATAATACAAAATTTTTCCTCCACGTATAAATGATAAACATTTTTTCATTGTAAAATATTGAGATATGTAGTATTTGACATGTAAAAATTTTAATCAAACGCAAAAATATAAGCAAATATTATTCTAATCTTGATAAGAATTATATTTTTAATTACACAAGCTCTATTCTGCTCTAATTATTTCGAACTTGAAAGAAGGAAAAACAATTTCGTAACTTACATCAGTTGTCAGTAAACAAAAAGAGAAATTTACAGATCTTTTCAAAACATCTTATTATCATTTAAATTGTTAATCTTTTTTTTTAATTTTGCGAAATGATATTTTTGAATTACCTGGAAAGGGAAGGGGAAGCATATAAAAATTTCCCCCGGACTTATCAAGTCCGAAGAGAAATTTTTTATTCAATTGAATACAAAATTTTGCAAATTTCATGAAATTTTCTCTCACGACAAGCCACTATTATTTTCAGATAAAAAAATTTAATTTTGACGAATAGAAAACGAAAATTCGACAAAAAAGTTGAATTTTCAACCAAAAAACATTAACTTTACACAAAGAAGATCGATACCCTACCAAAAAAGACAAATTTTCAACAAAAATGTAAATTTTGTACCAAATATTCAATTATTCATAAAAATCGTTTGATTTTCCATCAGATATTTAAATTTTCAATGAAAATATGAATTTTCAATAAAACAAAGTTAATTTTCAACCAAATAGTTGAATTTTCTTCTAAATTGACGAATTTTCAAGCTTCAGTGGCGAATTTTCAACAAACAAGATTAATTTTCTACCAAAAATGAGGATTTTGTAGCAAAATACGTGAATTTTTAATCAGGGAAGAAAAATTTTCAATTCAAAACATAAATTATCAACTAAAAATGTAATGGCTGCATTTTACTTAAAAATGATTTCTCAGCCATAAAGTATTACTTTATATGGATAACTAGATGGCTAAATGAATGATTAAAATAAATTATCATTGTTTATAGCATTTTGTCCTTAGAATAGAGTCAATTAAATTTCAGTTAGAGCTTGGGAATAATTGATGCAATTCAACAAATATAAGTGTTTGAACAAATTATTATTATTCATTACGTATACAAAATATGAAGAATATTTCAAATTTTTTTTTATTCAAAAAAATATTATTACAAAAATTATTTTTGCATAACTAAAAAGCCAAAGCAATGCTTAATATTTCAGAAAAAATCGCAACTTTCTACCAATTATCGAAGCGAAGATATTTGGAAACAATAATAAATTTTTTACACAATTTGATTTGTTAAGTTGTATTTATTTTACATCGCCCTAAGTGAAAGGTGGACCAAAAATTGAATTTAAGTGAAAAGTAGACAAAAAGTAGAAAATTTCAGAAAAAACCGCAACTTTTTTGAATTATTCAAAGAAAATTTAAATAAAAGTAATAATAAATTATTCAAACCATAATTTTTTCAACATTAAATAATTATTATCTCTCTCTCTCTAATTAAAAAGTTAACAAGAAGTTGAAAAATTCGAGGAAAAACGCGACTTTCTGACTCTGTTTTAAGAGAAAAATGCTTAAAATAATGAAAAATTATTTAAACAATTCATTTATAACTCTCTTTATTGGTTGAAAGTAGCATATAAGG
>JAABKJ010007486.1:0-20924 GCA_011634705.1 Andricus grossulariae | reverse complement strand
TTTCATTTAAAAGACCTAATTTTCAATACAAAAAAAAACTAATTTCTTACGAAACTGTTTAATTTCACACCAAATAATTGAATTTTATACCAACTTGTTAAATTTTCAAGACCAAAAGACAAATTTTCAACAAAACACATACATTTGCAACAACACTTAAATTTTGAAGCAAATAGTTAAATTTTCTACCAAATTGTTGAATTTTTAAGACCAAAAGACTAATTTTCGAAAATACAGTTGAATTTTCAACAAAAAAATTTGAATTTTCACCAAAGTAGTTCATTTTTAATGAAAAATGTAACATTTGATGTTTCAACAACAAAAATATTTTAATGAAAAAAACAAACAAAACAAATGGGTTTAACCAACAGAAACAAATTTTTTAACGAAATTTTTGAACCCTCAACTAAAACAGATTAATTTTTAACGAAGCAGTTGCATTTTTAACAAAAAAATTGTTTTCTACCAAAAAGGTGAATTTTCAACAAAAAAAAAACTTTTTCAACAAAACACATAAATTTTCAAGCAAATAAATTTTCTAACAAATCGTTGAATTTTTGAGCCGAGAATATGAATTTTCTACAAAACAGTTGAATTTTCAACAAAGAAGTTCAGTTTCAACCGACACAGATTATTTTTTAACCAGACTGTTGCATTTTAAACCAAAAAGGTTTAAAAAAGAGAAAAAGAGATGAATTTTCAAACCAAAAAGATTAATATTTAATAAAATAGTTACATTTTTAACTAAGAAATATCAGTTTTTAACAAAATTGTTGAATTTTCAACAGAATAATTAATTAAATTTGCAATCAAGTGGAAAAATGAGAAAAAGAGGGGAATAGGGAAAGGACTGTGAAGCCGGCGACAAATAAATAGGAATTTTGATACTTTATAGACTAAAGAGTAACATTTTAAATAAGCATTCAAGTTTATTGTTTAAACTTTTAAAATATAAACTTAGAAAACTGGAAATTTTGCTTAAAAAATTAAGTTAATTTTCCATTGCACGCACTTTTGGATTTCGGGCTTTTAAATTCGGACTACATATAAGTTTAATACTTAAAACATGTTATGACGCTATTTTCACACTTTTTTCGAATTCGTGATACTATTTTTTCGAATTTGTATAGTTTTGATTCTTATTGATTCCAAGTTTGGGTTCTTTAATTTTTACTTGATTCGATATTTCGAAGGATTCAAATTTAGACACATCATACTTTTATATTTATCGCTGCTCTTATGAAGGCCTTCTATTTTGATTATTTTGCTAGTTTTATAATTCTTTCATTTTTGGATTATTTGGATGATTTGTAATCAATTCCTTAAAAAAATGCTATCATATTTGATCGGATTATGGCTAGTTTTTTTAGTTCGGGTTCTTTTATAGATAATTTTATATTTGAATTGGTTTAAATTTTTAATTTGGATAGATTCATATACATTTACATTTTGATGATTTAAAATCTATACGATTCTTTCCAGTTTCGTTTATCTAAAGTTGGATACTTTCATTTTAGAATATTTTAGCGGATTTCATATCAGAATGAATGCAGATCTTGATTATTTATATTCTAATTATTTTTAAATTTGGGCGCTTCCTCTGAATGTATGGTATATTTAGATGAATTTAAACTTGGCTTACTTGTTCATCTTAAAATCTTGATCTCTTCACTCTACTCTACCTCTAAATACTGATGACTTAAAGTTTAAATTTTGGATCTAGAGTTGGATCTTTTCGAATATGGATCGATACGAATAAATATTTTGTAAATATATGTCCTATAACGATTCTTATTCAGGAATAATTTTGCCCGACAGAAAAATAAATATAAAGACACATTCGTTAATTGAATAATTTTTATTGTTCACTATATTTATGGATGGGTATTGTTATGCAGGACGAATACCCCTTTGACTAAAAACGTTATTTATTGACGAATTATGCAGATTTAAGAAGGCTCTTTTTTATTTAAATTTTTGAAAGAACTTTCGAAATTCTTTACCTTTTTTTTTGTTTTTTGCGATTTATTCTTATGTAACAGAAACGCATGCGAGGAATGAAAACTCCGCGAAGGAGTGACTCAAGCCCCTATCTGGTTTTAGAGAAAGTTCAATGAACCATGCTTTACTTCTCCATAAAGATTCATTCCTCTAACAAAATGTACCGCGCAATGTTGTGGTTACAATAGCGCACCGTCGGAAAAATCGAAGAGAAATCGACGCATTTTTCTCGCTCAGTTCATTTCATTTCTTGTATTTACTTTTTGATTAAAATTGCAAGAAAGGTTGCATTTAAACGCCAATTCTTTAGATACCCTCTTACCAAATTAGGTGTTGCTTGAAAGTACTTTTGTCTACAATAGATCTCTGAATAGAAAAATCTAGTGTCTTATTCGGTGCTGATTTACCCATCAGGCAAAGGTAGGCAAATGACTAGGGCGAAATAAAAAAAGGTATAAAATCACATGTAGAAGTCAATTCTTGACCAATTTTTGGTATTTATTTAAGAAAAAATCTTCTTTTAATTAAAAAGAGATTAGTATCTTTAATCGCGCGCGTGTAGTTTTTCGATTTGAGGCAAAACAATTTTCAATACGGAAGAAAAATTTCGAATAGCTATTTATCTTTTAATTTTATTTGTTTTTACGCTTGTACAGATATAATTTTCCTAATATTCTTGAGAAAATTCAAAAAGATTTTTGAAACAAGACAAATTGCCAACAAAGTAGTTGAATCCTTTAAAGAAGGAGTAATTTTCAACCAGCTGTATTTTTAACCAAAAAAGATTAATTTTTTATCAAAAGAAACGATTTTTCTACAAAATAGTTTACTTTTTCAAAACGACAATATAAAATTCCAACAAAAAATTCATTTTAAACCAAAGAGATGAATTTAAAACTAAAATGATGAATCTTCAAAAAAAAATTTTTTCAACAAAGTAGTTTAACTTTTAACCAAGCAGTTAAATTTTCAACCATAAAAGATGAATTCTGAACGAAAATTTAAAAATTTGATAGTTAAACTAAAAAGAAGTTTTAATTTTAAATAAAAACGAGTCGAATTTATCCAAAAAAGACGTTTTTTTAATAATTAAGTTGAATCGGCAACCAAAACAGATTAATCTCCAACCAAATAGTTGCATTTTTAACCAAAAAAGATTAAATATCTACCAGCAGAGAGGAATTTTCAAAAATCGTTCAAACTAACTTCAATTATTCATAAAATTTAGAAAAACCTTTCAAAATTAAAAAAATGGTCTGAAAATCTCAACCAACAAAGATGACTTATACCATAAAACATGAATTTTCAATTGAAAAGGACGAATTTTTAACCATGAGTTTACTTTTTAACCAAAAAGCCGATTTTTTCACCTACAAAGATGAATTTTCAATGAAATGGTCGAATCCAGTTGAATTCAACCAAAACAGACGAATTTTTAACAAAATAGTTAAAACAATCAAAATGACGAGAATTAATTTTCTACCCAAAAAGACGAATTTTCAACAAAGTACATGAATTTTCCACCAAATAGTTGAATTTTCAACTTATAAAAGATACATTTTGAGACAAAATTAAAAAAAACAAACAGAATCTTTTAAAAACTTGTAAATATCCTTTAAAATAACTCTAGTTTTCCTAATATTTGTGTAAATCCTACAAATTAAAAATAAGTTTCTCAAAATCTTCCACTTTCTTTTTCGACATATTTTAATATTTTCAAAGTTTAAAATTAATCTTTTAATGTAAAACATAAGTCGTCATTAATTTCCCCAGAAATCTTTTTGTGGGTGTCGGTAATATTACAATTTTTTGTATCAATAATGTTTCGAAACATTCAGAAATACATTTTATCATAAAATAAAATTATTTAGTTAATAGATAAAAGATAAAAAAACTGAAAACAGTCACTGAAAGTCATATTCACGCAATATCGACAGCAATTTGTAGACTTTTATTGGCATCACATCGCATCATTGGTGACATAATTGAAGGCAAATTAAGAGAAAACTATTTTATCTGCCTTTAAACTTCTGTAACATAATTTGAGGAGATTTGGTAAAAAAATAAATAGAAATATATGAAAAGGTTTGAAGAAAGTGAAAATAATTACATTCACTTTCATAGAATTTTCTCTGCTATAAGGCGTAACGAAAGTACTTTTCTGTCCTTATTAACGTCAATTAAACACACCATTGTGGCCTTGTTTTCCAACGATCTGCTGCGTTTTTCGCCTTTCACACTCAAACCACTCGGTTCGGTGCATCTTTTGTTTGCCATGCAAATGAGACCCCAATTTCAATGAAGCCAAACCTTCAGGTACATGCATACCTAATTTGAAACAAGTGCAATTTAAAAATCTCTGCACGGATTTTCATATGCGTTCATTAAATGATTTATTCCATCTCCTTTTCTCACGTTCCATTTAATATTTTAAATATTTTACGTTGGATTGTAGCCAAAAATTTATTAAAAATGCTAAATTCGTGGACCACAGTCCGCCCCCTTTTTTTTATCTAATTCCTTTTTGTCTCCCTTAAATTTGAAAAGTCCTCTAAAACACATAAAATCAAGCATTTCGACTCAATTTTACACATTTTTGAAATTATTTCTTTAACGATTTATTTAGTCATTTTCTAGATTTTAAGGGCGTGGTCGACAGCGAAGAAATCGCTAACGATTCAATCTAGGAACTGAACCCGAAAGATACAGCAATTATGTGGTTGCTAATATTTCAAATTCCTAATATTTCAAGTAAAAATTGTATATTTTTAAACCAAAGAAGATTTTTCATCTAAGGAAGAAAAACTCAAACAAATTGCTTAATTTTCAAGCCAAATAGACGAATTTTCTACACAATAGTTGAATTTTCAACAAAAAACTTAATAAGTTTTCAACCAAGAAGACTAAAAAAGTCCAATTTTAACTAAAGAGATTTATTTTCAACTAAAATGATGAATCTTTAACTAAAAAAAAATATTTCTTCACAAAAAATGTCAAATCTAATGTTTCAAAAAATTGTCATTATAAATCAAAAACAGTCGAATTTATCAAAAAATGACGAATTTTTAACAAAATAGTTGATTTTCAAACCAAAAAAGATTATTCAGCTAAGAAAGAAAAAAAAATTCAAATAACTTGCTGAATTTCAAGCCAAATAGACCAATTCTCTACACAACAGTTGAACTTTCAATAAAACAGTTAATGAATTTTCAACCAAGAAGATAAATTTTTTACCAAAACATACGAATTTTCCACTAGAGAGATGAGTTTTCAACTAAAATTCTGAATTTTTAACAAAAAATAAAAAAGGAAATCTTAACAAAAAATGTAAAAGCTGATATTTCATCCAAAAAAGATTTTTACTTTGATTAAAAAACAATAAAGTTCATTCGAAAATACGAATTTTATACAAAAGGGTTGATTTGAAACAAAAGAAGATTTTTCAGCCAAGAAAGAAACCAAAATTTTGTCTAAGTCGATGAATTTTCAAGCCAGTTAATTTTAAATTAAAAACTAGTGATGCATTCGGGACGATTTCGAGAAAATTCGAGATGAGATTCTAGACAAGAGATCTCGAAATTTTTTATTTGAGATTCTCGATCTCCATGAAGTTTTGAGTTCACCTGAAAATGTTTCAAGAAAATCTCGAATTTTCTCGAAATCCTCTCGAACACATCACTATCATAACATAACTGTATCTTTCTACCAAATTGTTGAATTTCCAACCAAGAAGATTAATTTTCTACCAAAAGGACAAAATTTCAACCAAAGAGATGAATTTTCAGCTACAATAATGAATGTTCAAACAAACAAACAAAAAAAAAGAATTTTGAAAGAAGTAGTTTAAGTTTGAACAAAATAGCTGAATTTAAAAAAAGAAAATTAATTTTCAACAAGAAATATAAAATCTGATATTTTAACCAAAGAAGAAAATACGTAATTTCAAATAATAAATAGTTGAATTCATCCGAAAAAGTCCAATTTTTTACAAAATAGTTGATTTTTCAACCTGAAATTATGAATTTTCACTAAAAATGTTAATTCTCAACCAAATAGTTGAATTTTCAGTTACTTTAGTTAGTTATCATTTTAGAAACAATTTTAGAATGCGAAAAGATTATGCAAAAAAGTCGCGTATATTAAGGACCCTCTAATAAAGTATAATATTAATTTGTAGTTGATTATTATATGGCTTGGTCTTATCTGTTAGCACAGTGCGTATTTGAAAAAATTGTTATAATTATTCTTCATAATTTTGTTATTTTTGCGAATAAACTTTTTTTGTTAATCTCATTTTTGACAATCTGATCTTGTTTTTATCTGACAATAACAAGTGTTGTGAACATCTGAAATACATTAGAAACAAATTCAAAATCTATGGTAACAAAAGCAGAAAAAGTAGGTTTTTCAAAAAGTCATTTTTGTGTTTTTCAAATTATGTTTCTCCAGCTTACTTAGAAAAATACTTGAAACAACTCAGGGTTCTGTCCTGAAAAAAAATATATGTTAGAAAACAATTTATGAGCATTTTTCAATCCTGTTATTTCTCTTTTTTCAATCACGGACCTGCTTGCATTTTTTTCTGTTGTATTTTATCAGTAGAAAGTATTAAAGTGTTTTTAACAGATTGTTCAAAGCTCTAGCTAAAAAAATTTTTCACATAAAAGTGACTAGAAAAATTGCTGAAGAATAGGCGCTACTGTTAGAGGGCACTTTCGTTTGAGGAAAGTCCCATGATTACGAATATCTGAGTTAGCTAATTTTAGTGCAAATTTTATTGTTTATAATACTATAACTTGGAAACGATTAATTGTAGAAAAAAGTGTAAAATAAAGAAAGCCCTGTATTGGTTCAAGCTTTTTGACTTTGATTTTACAGAATTTCTTTCCATAAATAATGTGTTTGTTAAAAAAACTTGTTTAAACAATAGATGCGTAACTCTCCGAAAGGCTACCTTAGATATTCATAATCAGGGGACTTTTCTCAACATTTTAAGCCAAAGTTGCATTCTAGACTGTATTATCACATTCCATTTAATATTTTTAATATTTCTGTTATGTTGTAGCCAAAAATGTATTAAAGATACTAAATGACTAAAGTACTAAAATACTGAAAGTTGATAAAAGAAAGAAAGAAGAGACTGTTGTCTCTGGTTCTTTGAGAATTGCAGTACAGTAAAAAGTTGAAGAATCTTTTTGAGGCGTTTGTTGTTTTGTTTGAAGAGGAGAGAGATCGAATGAATGGCGAAGAAATAGAGGTCGAAACACGAAGTGCATCAGCAGCAGCAGCAGGCTGTTCTGTTAAATTTCTTCATTTCTTGCTTTGATCGGCTCTGATCAGTCTGAATGTGAGACAACAGGCAGCAGGTTGAAATCGAGGATGTCTCTCGACAACGTCCAAGCATGACATTCTTTCAGCAGCCTCGTCTCCCTCTTGGTGCTCAATGCTCAATACTCATTGAATAGCCATTGAACACCGTATGTCGTATGATCTCTCCCTTGAATTTCTGCGTGCCGCATTTCTTGCAGGCCGAGGAACGACAAGCTGCCTTATTAGGACGTCGGTCGTACGATCATCGCCAATAGAATTCTCAATGAGTGTATTGAGAGTATCGCTTTGGAGATTCCAGTTATGAAACTGCGCCTGCCTACCTGCCTACCTGCCACTGCTTCTGTTACACCCACAAAAATCCACTTTCCATATTATTCATACTATCTTGTTGAAAATAAATCAATCAATTTCCAAGATGGTTAGTAGAGCTTATCGAAAGTACAAGTTTTTAGTCTTTCCTTTTCCCAGGGGACTGCAAAGTTTCTAGTAGGTGCTAAAATGACTTTCTGAAAGTTTTGACCACAATAACAACATTTTCTCATTTTGCTCAACGTGGTCAAAGGTCAAAATCACGAAAAAAGGCACTTTTTGTCATTTTCAAGTGAATAATTTTTTTCTGATTCGGATGAACTTTAAAAGTTGTATACTATTGTCATATTGAGATATGGTCTATATCACCATTTAGGGCTCATTTAAGGCTAATTTAATACCCTATTGCGAAATTTAATGCTTAACGTTTTTTTATAAAAAAGAAGCTGATTGCGCTAGCTTAACGTTAAGCTGGCACCACCATGCCCGTAAAACTCGTTGAAAAAAAATTAACACAGTTTTGATAATGCCATTATTTAAGGCTCATTTAAGGCTCTTAAAATATCAAAGACCGGAAATCATAAGATTTTTTCCATTTTTTTTTAAACGCAATGTATTGTGCCAGTTTAAGATTATGAAAAATACCACAACCAGTGAATAAAACTAAATTTGTCCCCCCACGTAATTTAAGGCTCATTTAAAGCTCTCGAAATACCACGAGAAAAGTTTTAAAAAATTGTTTAAACAAACATTGTTTAAACAATTTCTCCAAAATTTAATTCTACCAACTCGTGTTCCCTACAATATACATAAAACAAGTACAATAAACAATCAAGTAGAGTTTTTATTTTTATTTACCTTGACGCATTTAAACAGAAACAAACACCTCTAAATATTATTAAACTGCTCTACAAGGAGAAAAGGATTATTGTTCCAATTATAACTACAAATAAGTCTGCTCAAATAAGTACAATTCTTTGAAAAATGGTTAAAAAAATTAATGAAATTTGCTTGGATTATAAGAACCCTAAATAACCTTAAAATTGTGGTCGCGGAAACGAATTTTCGAAATTATTTTTTTAACTGGTTTAAAGAATTTTTAGATAATATTTCTCTTAATATTTCAAAAAATCTAAATCAGCGTTAAATTATGTCTTCGGTCAAATTTAATTTTACTCCCTGGTTGTCGTTTTTTTATGACGTCAAGTTGGCACAACATAGTACGTTAAAAAAAAATCTGACGAATTCTGTTTTCCGATATGTGGAGAGCCCTAAATGAGCCTTAAATTGTGGTAGGGAGCACGAGTGGTAGAATTAAATTTTGGAGAAATTGTTTAAACAATGTATGTTTAAATAATTTTTTAAAACTTTACTTATGTTATTTCGGGAGCCTTAAATGAGCCTTAAATTATGTCTCGTATAAAATTTAGTTTCATTCACTGGTTGTAGTATTTCTCACAGCGTTAAGCTAGCACAACACAGTACGTTTCAAAAAAAAACAAAGAATGAAAACATTTTACGAATTCCGTTTCTCAATATTTGGAGAGCCCTAAATGAGCCTTAAATTGTGGTAGGGAGCACGATTTGATAGAATTAAATTTTGGAGAAATT
Source organism: Andricus grossulariae (assembly GCA_011634705.1). Classification (NCBI taxonomy): domain Eukaryota; kingdom Metazoa; phylum Arthropoda; class Insecta; order Hymenoptera; family Cynipidae; genus Andricus; species Andricus grossulariae. The sequence goes on along the minus strand of JAABKJ010007486.1, from coordinate 11,672 downwards.
GTTTAAACAATGTTTGTTTAAACAATTTTGTTTTAAACTTCACTTATGTTATTTCGGGAGCCTTAAATGAGCCTTAAATTATGTCGTGGGTAAAATTTACTTTTATTCACTGGTTGTGGTATTTTTCATAACGTTAAGCTGGCACAACCCATTGCGTTAAAAAAAAATAATCTAACGATTTCCTATCTTTGATATTTTAAAAACCTTAAATCAGCCTTAAATTATGGCATTATCAAAAATGTGTTAATGTGTTTTCAACGAGTTTTACGGGTATGGTGGCGCCAGCTTAACGTAAAGCTAGCGCAATCAGCTTTTTTTTTTATAAAAAACGTTGAGCATTCAATTTCGCAATAGGGCCAGTTTTTTTCTTCTAAAAAATGTTGAGCATTACATTTCGCAATAGGGCATTAAATTAGCCTTAAACGAGCCCTAAATAGTGATATATGCCATATCTCAATATTACTATAGTGTTGTGCCAGCTTCATAAAAATTATCTCTTGTTCGCGGACTATAGTTAAAGTACTTAAAAATGGCAAAAATCACGAAAAATGATATTCTTCTATTTATTTTCAGGTTAATAACGTTTTTTTTTTCTAATCCGGGCGAACCGTTCAAGTTCTATGCTATGATGATATAATTGCCTATGTATTATAGAGCTCATCAACAATTATTTTATGTTCGCGGACTAAAGCTAAAGTACTTAAAAATGGCAAAAATCACGAAAAATGATATTTTTCCATTTATTTTCAGGTTAATAACGTTTTTTTTTTCTAATACGGGTGAACCGTTCAAGTTGTATACTATGATGATATAAGTGCCTATGCAGTATATATAGACCTCATCAAAAATGATAATATGTTTGTTTACTGTTTACCGGGATCAGAAAAAAAAAGATTTTCTCGATCATATTGTGTAACTTTTACCGTTCACCCGGATCAAAAAAAAAAAATTATTCCCATGAAAATAACAAGGAAAATATCAATTCTCCTGATTTTGTCCATATACCGCATTGTGCGAACTGAGGGCATTTTTCTTTTTGCTCAAACTTTCAGGAAATCACTTTGGCAACCACTAGAAACTTTTCCAGCCGGTTTGTTTCTCAAATTTTGTTCTTATTAAATTTAATAATGCCCCGAAAAAGTTGCACACACATACCAACTTATCATCTGCAAAACCTTTTTTCGATCGGACAATATCTTCTATTCGTTCTTTGGATTTGGAAAATTAAGAAAATGTTTCTTATTGGTCCAAAAATTCTAGAAAATTTTGTATGTTTACTGTCAAGCAAGCTAATTATGGATTAATAGAGCAAGTTCGGAGACAAAAGTGTAGTAATATTGCGCTAACTTTTTAATTGCCATTTTTTTGTATTATTGATTTAATTATCGAACAAATTAAAAAAATCAAATTTGATAAAAATTATGGTTAATAAATGTTAAGAACCCTACGGATATTGATATTTTTGTGTCAGAAAGGGGAAAATAGGAAAATGATCGTTATAGATGGGTGGAAAAATATGAAAAGTATTAAACAACAATTTTTAAAATATTCTTCTTCCTATAACCTGCAAAGATTGATTTTTTTCTAAATATACATAGGAATTGTTAAACAAAATTAAAAAGTCAAATTATTATCTTAATATACTCTGTAATATGCAAACGAATATTTCCATATGATGTGCACCGAAAAAAACAAACAAATTTTTACATACTTTTATCAACAAACAAAAATTTTGATCCATAATTACCCCATCGCGAGTGTAAATATGGATCAAACTTTGATTATTAATAACATCGAAGAATTTAAAAAACAAAAATTTGCAGGGTATCTTCAGAAGATTCTTAAGAACAATTATATATGGTGCAAAAAATTATGTACACTTTCTGATTTTCGGCGAAGTTAAGGTCTAAAAAATTCGCTAATTTCGATCCATAATTACTTCGGTTGAATGTTTTGTTGAATTTAGAATTTTTTGAAAATGTAAGACAATTGTTTTTATTCAGATTGAGTAAAATACAGACACGTTAGACAAAGTTGAATATGTTGAAACTAAAATTTCTTCAGCTTGAACCAAAGAAATATTTTATCATTATGCTTTTTCGGAAATATTTTTTTTCGTGATTTAGGGATATTAGGATTTTGGATTTTTTTTATAATTCGAAACGTTTCGAACACTACGAAACCTTTTTTTCATGTAAGCAAAAAAATAGCATATTTAGATGATTCAAGCTGAAGAATGTTCAGGTTCGATATTCAACTTCTTCCAAAAAAGTGTGCATTTAACTCAATCCAAAAAAAATGATTTTTTGTACTTTTTCAACAAATTCTAAGTTGAGCAAGACATTTTTTTCGAGTTTATAATTTTATATTAGTGTTTATTAGTAATAACCATACATATACAAAATTCACCATAATTTTTGAACTTGTAGGAAACACTTTTAATTAAAGAAAAAATTGAATTCTTAAATCCAAAGAACGAACAAAAGATATTATCCGATCGAAAAAAGGTTTTGCATGTGAAAAGTTTGTACGGGGTGGGCAAATTTTGCGGTGTATTAAAATTCAACCAGAGAAGAATGTTGAAAAACAAACCGGCCTGATGGTACAATTGAAAAAATTTCAATCGTTCAGTTTTTAATGTTTCTAACTTGAAATTACTTAAAATGATATAATTTTTGAAATTTACAAATTTTTTATTTATTCTTCAATTTAGAGAGTTGAAAATTCTAGCGTCGATTTATATTTTTGCACCAGAGATCTTTGAATATCTGTTCAATTAATAAAAGTTTAAAATACAACATTTTGCAGTTTAAGAGTTCGATCTTTTTAATTTCAATGATCGCGAAAAAATTTTCGACTCTGGCAAAAATCGTGAAATGACAGGAAATGAGTATCCTAGATCAAAATGTCCACCAATTTTCCTATATTGGCTATTTATCTGGAAATTACTATTTTTTCTTTTAAACTTTTGGAAGATTTACAACTGTCTAGGTCCTAGGACTAAGAAGGGATATTAGAAAAATTCAAATTTATGGGTAGGCGAAAAAAATAATTTTCCTATGTTGGCCTATAAATCACTCTTGATTTGGAAATTTTTTTTCCTCTAGAAAGTGTGTCAAAATTGACATTTTTAAAAAAAAATTTCAATAATTAATAATAAACAAATAATCAAATAAATGCCTTTAAAACCCAGTAAAACCACAGCAGTTCTAGGTGGAAGGACAATATTGATAAGACACGTATTTTATTTTAATAAATTGTAATACAAAAAATTGTCTCATTGCATTTAAACAGTTTATTTTTTAATTTGTAAAGTTCATCAATAAAATCTTAAATTGAGTTTTAAAAGGTAAAAATTATATTTAAAATAATTGGTAGTGAAAAATATTAGGCTTTCAGATAGATTTCTTCTTTGGTCTTGAAATGCCAATGGGGTTTTAGACTACGACTACCAAAGTCAGTCAGAAAATTTCATATGCAAGGACTTTGCAATTAAACTTTTTTCAACCCGGCAATGAAAGGCTTTTGTAATTGAGACCACTTTAAGCATGGAGACAAAAAAGCCCAGTTGCTTTAACCACCTTTAATTCTTTTTGTATTTCATAAAAACAGAAGAAATCTCAACGAAAGGTCTCAAATCGATTATATTTCTTCTTCGTTGCACTTAAAGCAGAAAACAAGAGCCAATCTGGCACACCTGTCGCTAGCCTTCTTTTCCTTGATTATCTGAATCTTGTTGCAAAAATAATCAAGTAACAATGTTGCGGTTTGAGAAATCGAAACAAGGCTAGTGGAGGTGTCGAGGAGATAGAGATCTGAGAGATCCGGGACAAAATCGACAATTACCACGGTTCAGTGAGCCTGGCGGCTTCAACAAGGCAGCAGCAATGGCAGCAATACAACAGGAACAGCAGCAACAAAACGGATCGTCGCGTGAAATTGCATCGCGTGAATACCTCTAGAATCGCAATGGAACAATAAATAATGCGACTCAAGGGCTATGGAACAAGAGGAATAGAATAATGGTGCTATTCTCCGGTCCTATTGCGTGCATTGCTGCGTGTTGTTACTTGTTGTTGCCTCCTCGAGGTACTTCTTATTCCACCCTTGGGCCCTTCCTCCCTTTCTTCCTTAAATCTTCTCTTTCTTCTCCGTTATTCTTTTTTTCTTCGATTTCGCATTTAAGAGGCGTGGTAAATTTCGACGACTTGCCGTGGCGATCCGATGTCCTGATATCAAGAATACACCGCCTGACCGACGTAGAAAGAAGGAAAAAGCAGCCAGCTGAATCTGAAACTCTCAAGAGGGCGACTGAATTTTATTGCGATACTTATTTCCTCGCCGTTGTGGCCCCTATCGCGACGAAAATCGACGAAGGATCCGAACGAATGCTGCTCAGGATTCAGAATCAGGAAAAAATATTCCGAGATGTAAGAATATCTTGAGCTCAATGAGACAGGCGCGTCGTAATGGTCACGAGTGTGGCCAGAAAGTCGCTAATTAGTAATAAACCCGAAAATTTATGTATAACATGGACAGAAACAAGGAAATAAGTGCCAGCATATTTTTCGGGAACGTGTTTCTTTGAATAGGGCTCCGCACCTATTCACTGATTTTTAGATTCATCAATTATTATTCTTATTAGTTCCTTGTGCAATTTTCAAGAACAAACTATGTTGCAAATATGTATTCTACCGACTTTTTATGTACTGTGTAATACTGTGTAATAAAAATAATTTTATTTTTCTGGATGTGAGCCCCTATTTTAAAAATGACCAACTTAGTTGAAAGGAATTATCGGAATGTTTTGCAAAGTCCAGATTTAACAAGAATTTACCTTGGAAAAATAGCACTACTCTAAGGTTGAATGGATAGTGGTTTTAAAGTGGTTTATTATAAAATAAGTGTAAAGTCGCTCATAATTTTAGATAAGAAAAATATAGAGCAAAATATGTAGTACAACAAAACGAAGATTATGGATAGAAGATGAAATATATTTTTTAAATAAACATTAAGGGAGTTGAATAATTTAAAAAAAAATATACATAAGATAATTCTATCTAAAAAAAGTGCTACAACGATATCTTTCGAAAATCTTGCAATCATTTTTGTTGATAACCTGATTGGCTCTTCATTACTTATCTTAAATTTTGGAAATTAAATCTGCAATGAATAATCCCTTTTAATAAGAAATATCATAGAAAACTTTTTATGGGAATTGAGAAACATTTGTGCTTTTTTATATTCTTGCGCGGTTGAATTAAAACTTTTAAATTATTGAAAATATTATACGTTTTTATATTACTGCTTTTTGCTGAAAATTATTGTTTAAAAAAAAAAAAATTTTGATATAAAATCATGAAGTTTCGAAGAAGACTTGAAATTTCTAAAAATCTAAGGTCGTGTTAGATTGTTCTACCGAAAATTTCCATTTTTAAACAAAAATCATCATCAAGATTCCCAATTTTAAACAATATTAGGTTATATTAGCGTTTGACATCGGAAATAGGTGTTAAAATATAAATAATAAAATAAATAAAATTAAAATAAAAAATAAATAAAAAATATTAGATATCAAGAATTACACATTTTTGAACAATTTACGTTTCTTGTTTTTTTAACGATTTTTACCAGAAATTGACATTTTTTAACAAAAATCATTAGATTTTAAAGGTTCATCATTTTTTTAAACAATTTTAGGTCATGTTAGCGTTTTAAACTAAACATTGGTATTTTAAATCAAAAATCATTATAATTCGAACAAGATTTGCAATTTTTGAACAGTTTCAGGTTATATTAAACTTTTTCACAGGAAATCGGTATTTTAAACAAAAATCATTGGATTTTAAAGAAGATTTAAAGTTCAGAACAACGTTCTGTTATGTTATGTTAGTGTGTTTTGTCGGGAATTATTGGTATTTTTGATAAATAATTATTAGATTTCAAAAAATATTGACAATTTTTCAACAACTTTAGATTATGTTGGTGTGTTTTACCTGAAATTGTTATTTTTAAACGAAAAAAATTAGATTTAAATCCAATTATTTTTGTTTAAAGTAATAAAATTTACACGCTTATTGTTTTTTTGTCGGAAATTGAAATTTGTATTTAAAAGTCAATAGATTTCAAAGCCGATTTATAATTTTGATACAATGTTTGGTTCCGTCGGAATTCTACGTCGAAAATTTGAATTTTCAAACAAAAAATATTATAATTTGAAAAAAAATTAGAATCTTTAAGCAATTTTGGATTATTTTAGTGTTTTTCGTCGGTAATTGGTGTTTTTAATAAAAAAAAAATTATTTTGAAGAAGATTCACAACTTTTTAACACATTTCGACTGTGTTGACGTTTTACAACAGAAATCTGTATTTTTAGTAAATAATCATTTTATTTCAAGAAGATTATAAATCTCGAAACAATTTAAGGTCATATTGAAAATTTTCACCAGAAAACGGTTATTTTAAACAAAACAGAAACATTCGGTTTAAAAGAAAATTTACAATTTGAGACTGTTTTTTGTTATGTTAGTATTTTTCATCGAAAATTGGTATTCTTAATTTAAAAAATCATAAAATTTTTAGTTTATCATTACTCTTCAAATTATAATTTAGTCATTAAGTTCAAAATTTGTGGTTTTGTGGATGTTTTAAACGAGAGATCGGTTTTTTTAATAAAAAAATCATTGAATTTAAAAGAAGAGATAAAAAATTCTTAAACAATTTTACGTGATGCTCGCGTTTTTCCGTGCAAATCGGTACAGATTTCAAAAAAGAATTACAATCTTTAACAATTTTTTGTTTTCTTATGTTAGTATTTTCCGTCTAGGACTGAACAATAATAGGGTCCCATGCGGAAAAATGATAGATAGTTGATAATATTATATATTATTTTCATTGGTTTTATACATTTTTTCTACAAAAGAAATGAAAATTATACATAATTGCTTCCTCTATGTATATTGTATAAACTACACATAATTTTTCCGCCTGGGGTATGTAAGAGTTTTTCACCGGAAGTCGGTGAAACCGAGACAAAACAAATAAAAATCGCGCATAGCACGCGTGATTCTTTTCTAGTCACTATAAATAATACCTAATTTATGCTTAATTTTTTCACCTATTTTTAATAAACTGTTTTCTTATTTGTTTCAGGTAAGTGTTTCGTATGGCTGTTGTTACCAATCAATGACTTCAAAATTAGCATAATGGTGAATATGTTTCGTTTCAGTTTTTCTTTATTTTTCTGGCATTTTACAATATTTCATCTGCCACTTTTGAGTAGCCATCATATTTGAAAATATTCATGAAATGTTTATAGAAACTGAATATTCCTAATTTTAGAAGCTTGCCAAGCAACCTGCACAGAACATAAATTGAAAATATCTTTCTCCTAAATCGGATAAAACACTTATCACTAAATGAAAGTATTACAGTACTTAAAATCCTTTTAGCGCATATACTATCTATCGTGAAATGATGAATGCACATAAAAATTCACCAAGTGGAAAAGATTTTGAAAAATTTCTAAGTGCACTAGCGGCTTACGGTACAACTAAAGACAAATGTATTCAGAAATCCGCTAGTCAGACTATAGCTTTTCACATCTCCATAAATTTTCTTATGTCGGAGTAAATAACCCGCAAATGCCTACTTTTATGCGGATCATAACGTCTTATTTAAAAAGACGGCCTACACACTTAGAAAATGAATACTTAATGCAATTGATCTTTAAGAAGAAGAAAGTTGCGTGGATGATTTCGGATGAAGAAGAATTGCGTCGCATCGGGTTCGCGAGCAATCAGTCGACCGAGTTTCATGGAGACAACGCCTTCGATTTCGAACGAAACTTCAATGTTTATTTATGAGGTCTGGTCACGGGTGCGCTAAAATTGCGACGGTCGTGACTGTATCACTCGGATGTTTCGACATTTCTGTATCTGCCTCCGGACACTCGAAATGGAAATCAAACGTGCTTCGACTGATTTGCGTCGTTGAATGTAAATCGGGAATAATAACTCGAATCAAAGAAAATTGAGAGTGGTCCAGAATATCTGCGTTTTCAAGGGTACTTTGATGCTTATTTAAAATTAAAATTCTTTATGTAATACGAATATGTTTCCTCGCTTTCTGGGCGTAGTTTGGAGCAGTAAAGTTGGTCGGTGTTGGTGGTGGGGTACTTCACCGGCCTAGGCCAATAAAGTGCACTTTATTGACCGCGGGGAATGCGCGCACATGCACATGCGCGACAGGCAGCGTTCTCGACCACAAAACCTACCTCACCGCCTTCTAGAGCATTCCAAATTTGTAGTCGTAGTAGTTCATATCCGAGCTAAGTTTCTAGAATGTTCTAGAAGGGTCCCGATAACCTCACAAAATGATATTGCGCAATTGTGAGAGATCAATTTGCGTAAACAACTTCAAGGTTACTTATTATCTCAATTAAGTATTTCGGGTAAACACTTTCAAGATTAAATTTTGATTTGTTCTTGTTTCCTAATGACTATAAGATGCAGTAGAATACAGTTGTTTACACAAATTCATCTCTTACAATTGCGCAGTATCATCTTTTGACATCATCGGGACCCATCGAAAAAATTCTAGAAACGTAGCACGGATATGAACCACTGCAGCTTTAGAATGTTCTCGAAGTCGATATGGTAGGTTTTGTGGTTCAGATAGCTGCCTGACTATTTACTGAAATATCTTAAGATCTCAAATAAAATAACAGGAAAAATTCACTGCTGAAAAGCGACGAAATTATAGTGTCTAAGAGCTAAAAAAAATGGCCCCCATCTGAGTAAACTCAAATCAAGCGCTGTTTATCTTCGGTGATCAAATCAGAAACTTTAAACAATTGTATATATTCAAGCGGACTTTAAAAATTCTTTTTGAGTTGCAAGAAAAAATACTTTTCATAATAATGCGATTAATTTGAATATCTTAGATTGCAGATAATTCTATTTCTTTCTTTTGCTGAAAATCTTATCCGTTGTTGCAAAAAGTTGAGATTGTTTAGTTTAGATGCTTGCCCAGATTTCGATTTACTAATTTTTGCCGTATTTTAAAACATTTTTTAAACAAACCGGTCTAGTCGTATCGATGTAGCTAGTCGCAGCCCAGAAATAGATCAGAGAGGCAGTCGAATAAGAAATATATTTTGTTGCAAAAATAATTACCTTTAGAGGAAAAACTTGATTTCCGGAAGATGATCGAGAAAAGTTCCTCTGATTAAATCGTTTCTTCAGAAGATGAAATTAAAACACGTCGCTGACGTGATATCAGGGTCAGCAAATACTGGTTTATCCTAAACAGGCGAACATACACAGTGAGGTAAAACTCGTCGTTACTCGTGGTTTTACTTGCCTCAGTTCTTTCAAGTCGTTTTCATCCATAATTGGTAACATTATGTCCAAATGGCCTTCGTAACAATAATATCTCTTTGGAATTAATAAAGAAATGCAACAAGAAAAACTCTTAATTTGCAGGTGACGATAAATTTGTCACAAACTTATACCTTAAATTAAATTAACTTTTTGTTCCCTTAAAGTTTAAAATTTGAAATATATATCGAGTCGTATAAAGGGAGTACATTCTACCGATATTCCAGATTTTTCATTTTCAGATGCACCGAGATAGATCCTTGGTATTTTCAGGGTGGCCGCAGGTAAGGGAAAACCGGAAATCAGGGAAAAGTCAGGGAATTTTATTAGTCAGGAAAAGTCAGGGATTTTGAAAAAAAATCTTTCAAATTCAGAGAATTTCGATAAGAGTCACATTAAATAACTGTCAAGGATGATAAAGTCATTGTTTTTATTTGAAATTGTCTTATCTCGTTTGTAAGATAGTCAATGTTGAAAATGTTACAAGATTAAGATTCTGGTCTTTGAAAATTAATGGTCAGTGAAAATGAAAAATTGGATAGGGGAAAATTAAGGAATTTTGTTAATTAAGTTTTACGGCCACCCTGATATAATATTCTTGTCAGTAATTTATTTTTCTTGTATTTATTTTTTTGTGGTATCTTTCTTCTGACGATTATATTTTTAGTTAAAAATTTCATCATATGGTTAAAAATTCAAGAATTTTGTTAAAAAGTCATCCTTTTTGGTTGCAAATTCAACTGTTTTCTTTAAAATTTGTCTTTTTGGGTTGAAGATTCAACTATTTTGGCAGAAACGTAACTTTTTATGGAAAATATATATTTTTGCGTGAAAATTTTAACTAGAATCTTTCTTAGTTAAAAATTCAACTATAATTTTGAAAATTCATCTCTATGGGTTAAAAATTCATCCGTTTTAGTAGAAATTTAATTTTGTTGTTGTTAAAAGTGTAACTGTTTGATTGAAAGTTAATCTTATTTGGTTCAGGATTGAAATTTACTTGAAAAAACTACTTTGTTAATAAATAATTTTTTGTTGAAGATTCATCATTTTAGTTGAAAATTGGCACATGTGTCCAGCCAGACCTTTTATTTTGCGAGTTAAATTGTTTTTTTTAGTATACTTTTGATTGAGCCAGTGACTTGAAACTCCCTGACTTCCTAAAATTTCATTAGCCATAATTTAAAAAGTTGAAAGGATGCATGCTATACAAGGATAATTACAAGAATATTTATTTGGACTGCCTTTTATGTTCTATTAGCATCTTGCATTAACATGTGTGAACGTTATAAAGTGAACCCTTTCTTCTCCTGCTTCCATTCTCATCACATGACTCACTTCCCATCCCCTCACTTTCACTCACTTCCCCTACTTCCCTTCCCACACTGCCTCACCCCTCATTAAACCTACTTTTCACCCCTCCGTTCCCTTACTTCTCCCTCCTCTACATATAAACACCTAACTTTCTTCACATCCCTCACTTCTCCTACTTTCTACCCTCTCACATTCCTTACTTCTCCTTTTTCTACTTCCCCTCCACTCACATCCCTCACTTACAATCACTTCTCCTACTTCCCAGTCTCTTAAATCTCACACTTCCAATCCCAATACTTCTCCATTCTCTACTTCCCCTCATTCCACTCACATACTTCTCCTCCTCTTCCTTCCCTTACTTCTTCCTCATCTACTTTCCATCTCATAATTTCCTCTACTTTCATTCTCCACCCATCCTACCCACTCACTTTCTCACTCCCTTCTCTTCTCTAACTTCTCCCTTCTCTACATCCCAACCCCTGAGATTTTTCACATCCCTCACTTCTACTTTCTACTCACTCACTTGCCTTACTTCTCCTTTCCTTACTTCTCCTTTCTCTACTTCTCCTTTTTCTACTTTCTCTTCCCTCACATCCCTCCCTTACACTAATTTTTCCTACTTCCCAACCCCTCACATTCCACACTTTCAATCCCATCACTTCTCTTATTTCTCCAACCCCTGCTTCCCCTAATTCCACTCCCATAATTCTCCTTTCCCTTCCCTTTTTTCTCCCTTATTCATATAGATTCCATTTATAAGAATAATATAGATCGAAATAAAGCGTAAGAATGAATGAAAAGAATTTCTTTACCTGTAAAATTTGTTTTTCTACCTTAAATTTTTTTATTTTTACCTGAGTACGTAATTAAACATATGAGAAAGCCACTAGGAATAAGAAAAAAATATATATATATATATACCTGCATGTTATATAAATGCATTTCAATACATTTCCAAAAACGCAAGTTATCGGAAC
>JAABKJ010007485.1:0-20926 GCA_011634705.1 Andricus grossulariae | reverse complement strand
AAACTTTTATCATTAACATAATTCAAAGTTGATGCAAGGATAAAAAAGACGTGTTGATTCAAGACGAATCGATTGACCTATAATATTAATATATTTTATTGAAGAGTAAAGAAATGGTCATTCATATTATATTAAGAATCTATTATTATTGTGAAACTTTTTTCATTAACATAATTCAAAGTTGATGCAAAAATAAAAAAGATTCCTTGTTTCGAGACGAATCGATTGACCTATAATATTAACACATTTTATTGAAGAGTAAAGGAAATTATGGTCATTTATATTATATTAAAAATCTTTTTTATAGTAAAACTTTTTTCATTAACGTAATTCAAAGTTGATACAAAAATAAAAAAAATTCCTTGTTTCGAGACGAATCGAAGAATAAAGGAAATTATGCTCATTTATATTATATTAAAAATCTATTTTTATAGTAAAACTTTTTTCATTAACAAAATTCAAATTTTATGCAAAAATAAAAAAGATTCCTTGGTTCGAGACGAGTCGATTGACCTATAATATTAATACATTTTATTGAAGAGTAAAGGAAATTATGATCATTTATATTATATTATAAATCTATTTTTATAGTAAAACTTTTATCATTAACATAATTCAAAGTTGATGCAAGGATAAAAAAGACGTGTTGATTCAAGACGAATCGATTGACGTATAATATTAATACATTTTATTGAAGAGTAAAGGAAATTATGGTCATTTATATTATATTAAAAATCTATTTTTATAGTAAAACTTTTTTCATCAACATAATTCAAAGTTGATGCAAAAAGGAAAAAGATTCTTTGGTTCGAGACGAATCGATTGAACTATAATATTAATACATTTTATTGAAGAGTAAAGAAAATTATGGTCATTTATATTATATTAAAAATCTATTTTTATAGTAAAACTTTTTTTATTAATATAATTCAAAGTTGATGCAAGAATAAAAAATACGTGTTGATTCAAGACGAATCGATTGACCTATAATATTAATACATTTTATTGAGAAGTTGGGAAGCTATGGTAATTCATAATATTTGAGAAAACGGATTTTTATAGTGCAATTTTTTCCATTAACATAATTCAAAATTGATTTTGAATTTTTGTCAAAAATTTGTATTTTTTCGTTGAATTTCACTGTTTTTTAATAAACAATTAAAATAATTTTTGTTTTAAAATTCAACATATTGGTTGAAAGTTAATTTTTCAAATTGAAAACTTAACTCTTAACTCAAATTAACTTAGCATAAAGCTGGCAAAGGGATAGGGTGCAATATAATTTCCCCCGTCCCTTTTTCAGCTCGAAAAATTACCATTTTAAATACAAAATTTGATTTGTCTGATTTGTCATTGTATTTAAAAAAAATGTTGTATTATTTTGCAATTTTGTATTTTTTGTAAATTTCTATTCTTAAATTGATCAAAATGAAAACTTAGTTTGTCTATTATTTAAAAACCCACAAATGCTTCCTATATGAGGAAGCAAAAAAATTTGCCAACGGGAAGCAAAATCCTTGTGAAAAGAGCACCATATAAATATAAATACAAATGAAGTGAAAACACTCGAAATCGAATTCATTGGAATTCATAGCTAGTTTTTATTTGAAATGATAATTATTCCATTTTTGGTTGAAAATTTATCTTTTCAGTTGAAAATTAAACTACTTGGTTGAAAACTCATGTAGTTCCTTGGTTAAAAATTCAACTAATATGTTAAAATTATTTTTTTTTGTTAAAAAATAATCTGCTTTGTTGGAGATCGAGTTGAAGATTTGCCTTTTTGGTAAAAAATTATCTTCTTGATTGAAAATTCATTTTTGTTGTTGTTGAAAAATTAACTTTTTGGCTGAATCTTAATCTACTTTCTTCAAAATTAAACAATTCTGTTGAAAAGTATTCTTATTGGTTGAAAAGTTAACTGTTTTGTTGAAAATTATTTTTTTCGGTTGAGGCTTCAATTCTATGATTGAAAATTCATGTTTTTTTAATTGAATTGAACTGTTTTTCATTAAAAATTAAAATCTCTTTTAGCTGAAATATCAACTGTTTTTTATTTAAAATTGAAATATTTTTTAGATGAAATATCAACGATTACCTTTTTTGTTGACAATTAATCTCTCATAGTTTAAAAATTAATTTCTGTGTAGGAAATTCAACAATTTTGTGAAAAAGTCATTTCTTTGTTTTAGGATTGATCATTTTCGTTGAAAATTCATCTTTTGAAAACTTAACTGTTTTGTTAAAAAATCAATGTCTTTTGTTTGAAAATTTATTCTTAACTAAAAATTTGCCTATTCTAGTTGAAGATTCATAATTTAAGCTCATAATTAACCTCTTTGGCTGAAAATTTAACAATTTTGTAGAAAATTCTTTTTTTTAAATTAACTTTCTTTTTAATTAAGAAATTAACTATTAAATTTTTGGTACAAAAGTTATCTTTTTTATTTGAAAATTCAAGTACTGCGATGAAAATTCATGTATTTTGTTGCAAATTTGGTGTGAAGTTTCATTAAAATTTAGAAACGTTTCAAAGTTTTAAATGTTTCAAATATTGAAGCGGGAAAATTTAGATTGTTTAAAAAACGCTATTGAGTATCACATTTTAACATTTAATTCTGTTTTAATATATAATGATGTGATCTCAATGTTGATAATAAAATTAATACAATGTATTTTAAATATTAATATAACTTATTAATATAAATATTGAATCATGGCATCGAAAGCAAAAAGTGTGCAGTGGAAGATAAATTGTATTTTCAGAGCAATATTTCCAGTTTTCTAAGCCAATATTGTTGAATTATTAAAAATATACTGAAATTCGTAATAATTTATTTTTAACACATATTGAATTATAAATATTTTCCTTTTTTGAAAATTTTACCTAATATACAATTGTTTGATTTGGAACATTTTTAGTTCAAAATCGTCCATTATATATATTTTTAAATTTTAAAGGCCTCCAATTCAAAATTAATAATTTTTATTTAAAAAATAGGGTGCATTTACTGCTAGTCTAATATAATAAACTTGTTTCTAGAAATATTTTCAATTTCCTGATCAATTTTTCGTGCCGCCTCTTTCATTTGGTCTTACATACATGCGTGATTAAATCAAAATCCAGGGACGAGGAAACTTGTTCGGCTAAATCAGTAAATCACATTTCTCGTTTATATAGAATTTCCCTCTTCGAAGTATTTGCGATTGCAGGTAAACTAAGTTCTCTGAAAATGAATAAAAATTTTATTTCTAGGAACAGTAGTAGAAGCTGGTTTTTAACAGTGATGAGAAATAACTAGTTACTTTTTTTGGGTAAAAAAGATACTTTGTAAATAAGTAACGAATTTCTATCTATTTACATTTTTTTCAGAAACAATAACTATAAAAATCGATACTTTTTTCCAAGGAGGGGAAGTTAGAGGAGATGATGGAAGGGGAAGTAAGGTGGAATGAGAGCAGGGTAATTAGGTGAAGTAGGGGAAGTAAGGGGTGAGAAATTAGGGGTAATGAGGGGAAATGTGACGGGAGTAAGGGAAGTGAGGGGAAATAAGGGGAGGGAAGTTAGGGGAAGTGAAGGGAAATGAGGGTGGAAGCAGTATGGGGAATAAGGGAAATGAAGGGAAGGAAAGTGGGGGAAGTGAGGGGAAATTAAGGGAGGGAAATTGGGAGAAATGAGGTGAAGTAATTGGTGAAAAATGAGGGAAAGTGAGAGGAAACGATATTAGGGGAAGTATGGAAAGTAGGAAGGCAAAATAGAGAAAATGAGGGGAAATAAGAGTTGTGGCAGTAGGAGATGCAAGGGATAATAAGGGGAAATTATTAAAGGGGGAGTGGAGGAAGTTAGGTTAGATGAGGAGTGGGGAACTAAAGGAAATTGTGGAGAGGTAAAAAAGGAAAAATGAGGAAAAATGACAGTGGGGAAGTAGGAGACATGAGGGGAGCGCTACTAAGGTAATTAAGACTTTTTGAAGATGTTAACATCCGAGTTGAAAAAATTTTAATTAATACAAATTCCGCTGTTGAAACGATTACTCTGGAAAAATAATTTTTGAAGAACAAAAAAAATCTACCTGAGCCCGGATTTGAACCACGAACGCCACTATCTATGTGTGGAGCATAATTGAGTATCACTCCACTCCGGGATAGTGGCCTTCAAGGTTCAAATCCCGACTAAGGAAAATTTTTTCTTGTTCTTCAAACATTATTCGTCCGAAGTAATCGTTTTAGCATCAAAATTTCTACTGATTGCCATTGAAAAGCTTATCAGTTTTGTTCCATATTTGTATATTTTCTTTGATTTTCTTTTTTCTTGTTCCTTCTTTTTCCTCAGGTACAATTTTTATACTATAAATCGATTCCAGTCGTCCTTTATTCGATGACGAGACTCGAATTCGATATCTTTAATCCCAGAGCGCATCCTGTTGGTAACAAAACGCTCGAAAGGATTAAAAAACTACCTGCTCGCTTTTGTTAAGGGTCCATATATTTTCACGTTCTTCATATTACATGTGTAGTGTGTATTTATTAAAATATACCTTTGCATACGTTTTTATGGTTCCTATGAATGCATACAGTTGTATAGGGTGCGTTGGGAAAAAATCTATGTAAAAAAGAATATATAATCTGGAAATGGCATTACTTGCGAAGATTGAAACAAAAGGAAAAAAACCAGCAGATAAAATTTTCCCAGGATCAGATTATTGAGGATAAATCATGAATCTTCGATAAAAAGGATTTGCATGGAGGGAAATTAGCATTGAATCAAGAAAATGTTGGTACGAATAAGGGCGATAGAATATTTTCTTGATTCAATGCTAATTTTTTTCCGTTTCCACAAAATGGGGCTAAGCGGCGCGTGTGGGGGAAATTGGCCCACCCGTAACTTTATTTTTCATAAATAATTATCTCTTCATCTAAAATTGACTGCCGTTGATGTTTAGCAGTTATCCACAATTATTTGATTGAAAATTCATGTATTTGGTTAAAACTGGATTATTTTTGGTGGAAGATTCATCGTTTGAGCTGAAAATTATCATTCCATTGTTTAACAATTTAACGATTTTGTTGAAAATTCAGCTTTTTTGGTATAAAATTAATCTTCTGGATGAAAATTCTTCTTTGTAGTCAAAATTTAAAATATTTGGTTAAACATTCATTTTTTTGGTTGAAGATTTATCATTTTACTTGAACATTAATTTCTGAGATTAACAATTTAACCATTTTATTAAAAAAACATTTTTGGTAGAAAATTCGTCTTTTTGGTAAAAAATTAATCTTCTTGAATGAAAATTCATCTTTTTAGTCGAAAATTCAACTATTTGGTTAAACATTCATTTCTCTATTGTTGAAGATTTCTTATTTTAATTGAAAACGCATATCTATGGTTAACAATTTAACTATTTTGTTGAAAAATAATTTTTTGTTTGAAAATTCATTTCTTGGCTTAAAAACTTGACTATTTTGTTGAAAATTCTGGTATTTGGTTGAAAATTCATCTTTTTGGTAGAAAATTAATCTTCTTAGTTGAGAATTTATCTTTTTTGTCGGAAATTCAACTTTTCGATTGAAAATTCAACTCTTTTGTTGAAAATTATTTTATTCGTTTTTTGTTGTGAAAATTAATTTTTTTGGTTAAAGATGGAACTATTTTGTTGAAAATTCTTATTTTTTTATGGACAATTGATCTTCTGCGTGAAGAATTTATATTTTGGTTGAAAATTCGTTTCTTTGTTTGAAAATTTAACTATTTTGTTAAAAATTCTTTTTTTATTGAAAATGATTTATTTAAATGAAAATTTAACGATTCCATTGTTATTCGAAATGTCATGTATTTTGTTGAAAATTCACCTTTTTAATAGAAAATTAATATTCTTGGTTACAAAATTATATTTTGGTTGAAGATTTATCATTTTAGTTGAAAATTCATTTCTATGGTTAACCATTTAACTATTTAAAAAAAAGTTCTTGGTTAAAAAACCGCTTTTTTGGTAGAAAATTAATCTTCTAGGTTGGAAATGGATTTATTTACTCGAAAATTGAACTATATGGTCAAACATTCATTTGCTTCATTAACAATTCACCATTTAAGTTGAAAATTCATTTCATTTGTAAAAAAATTCTACTATTTCGTTCAAAATTCAATTGTGATTGGAAATTCGTTACTTTGCTTAACAACTTAACTATTTTGTTGAAAATTCTTGTATTCGGTTGAAAATTTGTCTTTTTCGGTAGAAAATTATTCCTTTTGAATGAAAATAGATCTTTTAGAACAAAACTTCAAATATTTAGTCAAAAATTTATTTTGTTGGTTAAAGATTCATAATTTAAATTGAAAATTCATTTCTTTTGTTAAGAATTAATTTTTTTTTAAATTTCATCTTTTTGGAAGAAAATTAATCTTCTTAGTTGAGAATTTATCTTTTTTGTCGGAAATTCAACTTTTTGATTGAAAATTCAAATCTTTGGTTAAAAATTCTTTTATTCCTTTTTTGTTTTAAAAATTCATTTTTTTTGGATAAAAATAGAACTATTTTGTTGAAAATTCTTATTTTTTTAGTAGAACATTAATCTTCTTGAATGAAAATTCATCTTCATAGTCAAAATTTCAAATATTTGGTTGAACATTCATTTTTTCTATTGAAGATTTATCATTTTACTTGACAATTTATTTCGTAGGTTAACAATTTAACCATTTTGTTAAAAAATCATTTTTGTAGAAAATTAGTTCCTTTGATTAAAAATTCAACTATTTTGTCGAAAATTCATGCATTATAGGTTGAAAATTGGTCTTTTTGGTACAAAATTAATCTTCTTGGATGGAAATTCATCTTTTTAGTCGAAAATTCAACTATTTGGTTAAACATTAATTTCTTTATTGTTGAAGATTTCTTACTTTTATTGAAAACTCATCTCTATGGTTAACAATTTAACTATTTAGTTGAAAAATAATTGTTTGGTTGAAAATTAATTTCTTTGATAAAAAACTGAACTATTTTGTTGAAAATTCTTGTATCTGGTTGAAAATTCGTCTTTTTTGGTAGAAAATTAATCTTCTTGGCTGAAGATTGATCTTTTTAGTCAAAAATGAAACTATTTGGTTGATTATTAATTTTTTTTGATTAAAGATTCATCATTTAAGTTAAAAATTCATTTCTTTTGTTAAGAATTATATTTTTTTTTGAAAATTCGTCCTTTTTGGTAGAAAATTAATCTTCTTAGTTGACAATTTATATGTTTTGTCGGAGATTCAACTTTTTGATTAA
This sequence comes from Andricus grossulariae, assembly GCA_011634705.1. Lineage (NCBI taxonomy): Eukaryota > Metazoa > Arthropoda > Insecta > Hymenoptera > Cynipidae > Andricus > Andricus grossulariae. Next base: position 13,661 of record JAABKJ010007485.1, on the reverse strand, counting down.
AAATTTAATCTTTTGTTAAAAATTCTTTTATTCCTTTTTTGTTGTAAAAATTCATTTTTTTTGTTAAAGATTGAACTTCTGATTTTTTTACAGACAATTAATCTTCTGCGTAAAATTTTTTTATTTTGGTTGAAAATTCGTTTTTTTGTTTAAAAATTTAACTATTTTTGTTGACAATTCTTTCTTTATTGAAAATTAATTATTTAAATGAAAATTTAACGATTCCATTTTTAGTCGAAATATCATGTATTTTGTTGAAAATTCATATTTTTGAGTAGAAAATTAATCTTCTTGGTTACAAAATTATATTTTGGTTGAAGATTTATCATTTTAGTTGAAAATTCATTTCTATGGTTAACCATTTAACTATTGAAAAAAAGTTCTTGGTTAAAAAACCGCCTGTTTGGTTGAAAATTAATCTTCTGGGTTGGAAATTCATCTTTTTTGTCAAAAATTCAACGAATTAGTTAATATTCTCAGTTAATATTCATTAATATTCTCAGTTGAGAATTTATCTTTTTTGACGGAAACTCATCTTTTTGATTGAAAATTCAACTCTTTTGTTGAAAATTCTTTTATTCCTTTTTTGTTGTAAAAATTCATTTTTTTTGTTAAAGATTGAACTATTTGGTTAAAAATTCTTTTTTTTTTTTATAGACAATTAATCTTCAGCGTAAAAATTTTGTTTATTTTGGTGAGAAATTCGTTCGTTTCTTTGTTTGAAAATTTAACTATTTTGTTGAAAATCTTTTTTTATTGAAAATTAATTATTCAACTGAGAATTCAATTATTCCATTTTTAATCGAAATCTCATGTATTTTGTTGAAAATTCGTCTTTCTTCATTAAAAATTCATCATTCAAGTTGAAAATTCATTTATTTTGTAAAGAATTGAACTATTTTGTTCAAAATTCATTTGTGGTTGAAAATTTATTACTTTGCTTAAAAACTTAACTATTTTGTTAAAAAATCTTGTATTTGGTTGAAAATTCGTCTTTTTCGGTAGAAAATTATTCCTCTTGAATGGAAATGGATCTTTTTGGGAAAACTTTCAACTATTTGGTCAAACCTTTATTTTTATGGTTGAAGATTCATCATTAAAGTTAAAAATTCCTTTCTTTTGTTAAAAATTTCAATATTCTGTTGAAAATTCATCTTTTTTCGTAGAAAATAATTCTTCTTGGTTAAAAATTTATCTTTTTTGTCGAAAATTCAAATTTTGGATTGAAAATTAAACTCTTTTATTAAAAATTTTTGTTATTGTAAAAATGATTTTTTTTTAATTGAAATATTTTTTTTGAAATTCTTATTTTTGCACAGACAATTAATCTTCCGGGTAAAAAATGTATATATTTGGTTAAATTCGTTTCTTTGTTTGAAAATTTAACTATTTTTCTTAACATTCTTTTTTAATTGAAAATTAATTATCTAACTGAAAATTTAACGATTCCATTTTTAGTCGAAATATCATGTATTCTGTTGAAAATTAATCTTTTTTCTTAGAAAATTAATCTTCTTGGTTAAAAATTTATCTTTTTTGTCGAAAATTCAAATTTTGGATTAAAACTTAAACACTTTTATCAAGAATTTTTGTTATTGTAAAAATGATTTTTTTTAATTGAAATATTTTGTTAAAAATTCATATTTTTTCATTGAGAATTAATCTTCCGGGTAAGAAATGTATATATTTGGTTGAATTTGTTTCATTGATTGAAAATTTAACTTTTTTGTTGGACATTCTTTTTTAATTGAAAATTAATTATTTAACTGAAAATTTAACGATTCCATTTTTAGTCGAAATATCATGTATTTTGTTGTAAAATCATCTTTTTTCGTAGAAAATTGATCTTTTTTGTCGAAAATTTAACTTTTTGATTGAAAATTCAACTCTTCTATTAAAAATTTTTTTTGGTAAAAATGCATTTTTTCGGTTAAAAATGGAACTATTTTGCTTAAAATTCTTATATTTTCATAGAGAATTAATCTTCTGGGTCAAATATTTATATTTAGGCATAAAATTCGTTTCTTTGTTTGAAAATTTAACTATTTTGTTGAAAAGTCTTTTTTTGTTGAAATTTAATTATTTGAAAATTTAACGATTCCATTTTTAGTCGAAATATCATGTATTTTGTTGAAAATTAATCTTTTTTCGTAGAAAATTTGTCTTCTTCTTTGAAAATTTATCCTTTTTGTCAAAAATTTAACTTTTTGATTGAAAATTCAACTCTTTTATCAAAATTTTTTGTTACTGTAAGAATTATTATTATTTTTTTCAAATTGAACTATTTTGTTAAAAATTCGTATTTTTTCATAGAGAATTATTCTGCCAAGTAAAAAATGTATATATTTGGTTGAATTCGTTTTTTTGATTGAAAATTTAACTATTTTTTTTAACATTCTTTTTTAATTGAAAATTAATTATTTAACTGAAAATTTATCGATTCCATTTTTAGTTGAAATATCATGTATTTTGTTGAAAATTCATCTTTTTTCGTATAAAATTAATCTTCTTCGTTGAAAATTGATCTTTTTTGTCGAAAATCCAACTTTTTGATTGAAAATTCAATTCTTTTATTAAAAAAGTTTTTTTGTAAAAATGCATTTTTTTGGTTAAAAATTGAACTATTTTGTTTGAAATTCGTATTTTTTCATAGACAATTAATCTTGCGGGTAAAAAATTTATATTTTGGTTGAAAATTTCAAAATTAAGATCAAAAACAAATCTATTTTATCATGAATAATTTTATGCAAAAAGAGCATGAAAAAGATTCACAATAAAAAAAAGAGAATTCCAAACTATCTTACTTTTCGGCTCATTAGAGACAAAAATAACCAATTAAAAAAGAGGGGAAAAAATTAGTTTCTTTGTTTGAAAATTTAACTATTTTGTTGAAAATTCTTTTTTTTCATTGAAAATTAATTATTTAACTGAAAATTTGATGATTCCATTTTTAATCGAAATATCATGTATTTTGTTGAAAATTCATCTTTGTTCGTAGAAAATTAATCTTCTTCATTACAAAATTATATTTTGGTTAAAGATTTATAATTTTAGTTGAAAATTCATTTCTTGGTTAACCATTTAACTATTTTGTTAAAAAATAATTTTTTGGTTGAAAAACTGTCTTTTTGATGGAAAATTAATCTTCTCTTGGTTAGAAATTCATCTTTTTGGTCGAAAATTCAACTAATTGGTTAAACATTCCTTTTTTGGTTGAAGGTTCATCATTTCAGTTGAAAAATTTATTTTTTTAGTTAAAAATTTAACTATTTTGATGAAAATTCATGTATTTGGTTGAAAATTCGTCTTTTTTGGTAAAAAATTAATCTTTTTGGCTGAATATTGATCTTTTTGGTCGAAAATTCAACTATTTGGTCAAATATTCATTTTCTTGATTAAAGATTCATCCTTCATGTTAAAAAATCATTAAATTTGTTGAAAATGTAACTGTTTTGTTGAAGATTCATCTTTTTTTGGCAGAAAATTAATATTCTAGGTTAAAACTGTATCTTTTTGTTGAAAAATTACCAATTTTGTTGAAAATTCTTTTTTTTTATTCGAAATAAATTTTTTACTGAATATTTAACGATTCCATTTTTAGTTGAAATATCATGTATTTTGTTGTAAATTCATCTTTTTTCGTAGAAAAGTAATCTCATTAGTTGAAGCTTCATCTTATCGATCAAAAATTAATTTTTGAAGATTCATTTATTTTGTTGAATATTCATCATTCAAAAATTTAGTCTGGAATTTTCAATTTTCAAAGCCTCTGATTATGAATTTTTCAATATATTTATTTTCATTTGAAGCGTTTTCAGTACGAAATTGTTAATCATTATTTATTTATTGTTTCATAAATCTGTGAAACTTAATATTCAAAAATTTGATTGATAATGAATTTTAAAATTGCTGATATTTTCAATGTTATGAAATAAAAAATCCAGGGTAAATACGCGAGGCGCGCGTGCATTTACTGCTTTTCTAATAATTTCATGGAACAGCTTTGCGGAACATTTTATGGTCTTTAGGTTCTTGCTCAATAGATGAAAAAAAGCTTCAGACACCCCATATGGAATATATCCATTCCGTTTAATGCTCTTATCAAGTTTCCATGAGGATACGTTATGAGGGTGTATTTTATAGCCACCTAAATAAGAGCATAAATCCCAAAATATTCTCCGCCCTTAGGCGGGAAATTTTTGGTGTGAGTCTTGCAGTGATTGGTTAGTTAATTTTTAAAAGAAAATATAGTAATCGTTACCATTAACTTAAGAAAAAAGTAACTAGTTATCGTTATTATCACGGATTCCAAATTTAACTTTTCCTTAGTTACTCTTGCAAAAAATGAAATAATTTTCAACAAAATAGTTACATTTTTTGTCAAAGAAATCAATTTTCAACTGATATGATAAATATTCAACTAGAATAGTTAAATTTTTCGTTAACAAAATGAATTTTCAAGAAAGAAGATTAGTTTTCTACCAGAAAGTCAAATTTTCAACCAAAATGTTGTATTTACATCTGAAAAGATAAATTTTCAAAAGACACAGTTGAACCTTTGATCAAAAAAGATACATTTTCAACCAAAAATGGAATACATAATTAAATTTTCAGTTAAAAAATAATTTAAAAAAATGCATTTTCTGAAAAATAGTTGGATGATTAACCAAAGAGATGAATTTTCAAGTAAAATAATAAATCTTCAACTAAAATGATGAATTTTCAAGCAAAAAAATGCGTTTTTACAAAAAAAGTTCAACTTTTAACCAAGTAGTTGAATTTTCTACTAAAAAGATACATTTTTAACCAAATAATTAAATCTTCAACTAACAAATATAAATTTCAAGCCAAAAATGAAATAGTAACATATTCAGTTAACGAATTAATTTTTAATATAAAGAAAAGAATTTTCAACGAAATAGCTGAATTTTTAATGGAAGAGATTAATTTTCATTTAAAATTATGAATCTTAAACTAGTATAGTGAAATTTTCAGTTAAAAAATGTATTTTTCAACCAAGAAGATTATTTTTTTACCAAAAAGATGAATTTTAAACCAAATAATCGTTTTTACATTTGAAAAGGTAAATTTTCAAACTAAACAGTTGAACTTTCAACCAAAAAAAGTTATTTTTTCAACGAAAAGTGGAATACATAATTACACTTTCAGTGAAAAAATAATTTTTAGCCAAATGAAAAACGAATTTTCAACAAAATAGGTACATTTTTGAGCAGAGATGAATTTTTAAGTAAAGTGATGAATCTTCAACCAAAAAAAAAAAATTATTTACAACCCAATATTTGAATTTTCAACCAACAAATGTAAATTTGCAATAAAAATTGAATAGCTGAATTTTCAATTTAAAAAATTGATTTTCAACAAATAAAACAAAATAAGTGGACAAAACTGATTAAATGATTCACACAAGCGACGAACGAACAAAAAGAACTAACTAAACAAACTGAAATTATGAATCTTCATCCAATAAAAAAAAAAAAATTTAACAAAGTAGTTCGACTTTCAAACAAAAAAGATAAATTCTGAATTAAAAATATGATAGTTGTTTATTTCCAACCAAACAGTTCTATTTTGAACCGAAAAATATTAAATATCTTCTCCAATTTTCACACCAATCAGTAAATTATATTTATTAGTTATTTATTATCAAATAAAAATTTATTGATTTCGTGAAAGAAGACTTGTGAATTACATTTTGAAAGTAACTGAAAAAGTAACAATTTCCAACCCAAAAGAATGATTTTTAACAAACTAGTAGATTTTTCAACCAAAAAAGATGAATTCTCAACGAATAATGTAATAATCGATATTCAAACCAGAAAAGATTCTTTTGCTTAGAATACAAATTATTACATTTTTCGTTAAGAATTCATCTTTTTTGGTTGAAAATTAAAAATTTGGTTGAAAATCATTTTTTTTTTTTTTGAAAATTGAAGACAATTCGTCTTTTTGGGATGAAAATTCAACATTTTGGATTAATTTTTTTTTGCTTTATTTACTGAAAAATCTTTTTTGTTTGACAGCTCAACTATTTTGTTAAAAATTCTTTTTTTTCTAATGAAAATGAATTTTTTAATCGAAAAATTGAACTATTTCATATTTTTCTCAAAAGGTATTGTCTTTAGTTGAAAATTCAACTATTTCATTAAATATTTACCCATTTTGTTTAAAATTGGTATTTTTTGTGGTAAATTAATATTCTTAGTTGGAAATTCATCTATTCATTTTTTTTAGTTGCGATTTTTTCATCTGGAAATTTAAATTTTTTGTTGAAAATTTATCTTTTTGGTTCAAAATTTTAACTATCTTGTTGAAAAAAATCTATTCTAGATAAAAATACAATTATTTGGTTAAAAATGTTCAAGCCAAGCAATAAATAAAATTTATTGATCGTCGTAAAAAAAGACTTGTGAATTACATTTCGAAAGTAACTGAAAAAGTAATAATATTTATAGTTGTTGTTACTGAAAAAAATGTGACTAATTGGAGATGAATTATTAACTGAAATGATAAATCTTCAACCAACAAAAAAAAACTTAACAGAGGAGTTCAACTTTCAGTGAAATAGTCGAATTTTCAAACAAAAAGGATGAATTCTTAAAAAATAATGTCATATTTTATATTTAAGGCAAACAAGATTTTAATGTTAAATAAAAAAAAGGTTGAATTAAACCAAAAAAGCCGAATTTTTAACCAAATAGTTCTTTTTTAAATTAAAACTGCTCAATTTTCAACCAAAAATGTAATAGTTATATTTTAAGTTAAAAAATTAATGTTGAAAAAAAAGAATTTTCAAACAAAAAGTTAAATTTTCTACCGGAGAGATAAATTTTCGAGTGAAATTAAAATTCTTCAACTAAAATGATAAATTCTTAAAAAAAAAAATGAATTAAAAAAAAACTAAATTGACAAAACTGACAAACAAACGAAAACAACTTTCTGAATCAAAACCGATTTATTTTCAATCAACCAGTTACATTTTGCACCGAAAAATATGAAATTTTTACTAAATTTTTCAAAACAATCAATAAATAACATTTTCAGCCAAATAGTAGAATTTTCAACCAACAGAGATGAATTCTTAACGAGAAATGTAATAATTGATTTTTCAACCAAAAACTATTTAAATTTTCAATAAAAAATAGTTGAATTGAACCGAAAAAGTCGAATTTTCGACCAAATAATTCTATTTTCAACTAAAAAAATTCAATTTTTAACCATAAATGGAATAGTTCAATTTTAAGTTAAAAAATTAATGTTTAACGAAAAAATGAATTTTCAACATAACAGTTACATTCTTAAGCAAAGAGATGAATTTTCAAGTAAAATAATGAATTTTTGAACTAAAATTATGAATCGACAACCAAAAAATGAATTTTTAACAAGAGAGTTCAACTTTTAATCAAGTAGTTGAATTTACGACTAAAAAAGAGAAATTTACAAGCAAATAGTTGAATCCTGAAATGAAATGATAAATCTTAAAACAAAAAAAAAAATTTCAACAAAAGACTTCAACTTGCAAACAAGGAGTTGAAATTAAAACAAAAATTAATTTTGCGTCAAAAAGATTAATTTTCTACCAAAAAGATGAATTTTCAGCTGAATACATAAATTTTTAACCAAATAGTTCAGTTTGCAAAGGAAAAACATCAAGTTTTAACCAAGTAGTTAAATTTTCATCTAAAAAATAGTCCAATCAAATAGTTGAATCTTCAACTAGAAAATATCAATTATAAACCAAAAATTAAATAGAAAAATTCCCAATAAAAAAAATTAATTTTCAAACAACCAGTTGTATTTTGAATCGTAAAAGATTACATTTCTACCAAAAGAGATGAATTACATTTCGAAAGTACTAGAGTTATCGCAAGATCAAAAATGAGCATTGTTAAAAATGATTTATAAAATCGAGGAAAATATTTTGGAACAGAACTGAAGGCGAAATTTAGAAAAAAATATTTCAGTTTGGAATGTATAGGGTTTTACGTTTTTGCTTTCTCTTCAGGTCATAGTTTTAATTCTAATTCAATTCTGCTGCTGTAGGGTTCATTTTATCCCATGAAAGATTCTTTCAACTTAATTAATCTTTTATTCAAAATTTGTTGACAAAGAACAATATTAGTTATAAAATTAACAATTTTATAATTCCTAAATAAATTTTTTTAAATAAAACCGTACCAAAATTAAATAATAAATTTAACTTTTAGAGCCGTCCATAAATTACGTTACCTATTTAAGGGTGGGAGGGGGGAGTTACTCGAAGTAACGTTAACGGACTAAGATAACATTTAGTTTGGGTGAAAATTCTAGTATTTGGTTAGAAATTTAAGTTTTTAAAAAGATTTATCATTTTATCTGAAAAGCCCTTTCTTTGGTTGAAAATGTATGTGTTCTCTTAAAAATTAGTTTTTTTTCTGTTACAAAGAACTAATTTTTTAAACTTAAAATGTTAGTATTGCGTTTCTTGATCAAACATGATATTTTTAATTATAAATTGATCTTTTCTAGTTAAAAATTCGACCATTTTACTGAGAAATTCGTGTATTCTTTTTTAATTCGTCTTTTTCGGTAGAAATTTAATCTTTAATCCTTTTTGGTTGAAAATTAATACGTTTTCGGTTAAGGATTCAAATATTCTGTTGAAAATTTGTATTTTTTGGTTGTTTGGCTTGAAAATTCAACAATTTGGTAAAAAATTAAAGTATTTGCTTGAAAATGAGCTATTTTGTTGAAAATTCATATTATTCGTTTGAAAATTCATCTATTTGATTTTAATTTCATCTTCCTTAATTGGAAATTCATTTATATGTTTAAGGATTCAACTATTTTATTAAGAATTGTTTTTTAATAGAGAATTTATTATTTATGGTAGAAAATTCATCTTTCTGGGTTGACAATGAACTATTGTTTCAAGAACCAACTTTTCGGATTGAAAATTCAACTCTTTTCTAAAAAAATTCGTCTTTTTGGCTTTAAAATTCAACAGTTTTTGGTAGAATTTCAATCTTTTTTGTTTGAAAATCTCGACCATTTTCACCTTGTAGCTTGAAAATTGAACTATTTTGATAAAGTCATCTTTTTTAGACGAAAATTTGATTGGTTTGTTAAAATTTTGTCTTTTTGGATCGAAAATTCATCTTGCATGGGTAGAAAAGTTATCTTTCTTGGTTGAAAATTTATCTTTCTTAGTTGCAAATTATTTATTCTTTTTGGTTGAAAATTCAACTGTTTGGTTAAAAATTAATCTGTTTTTGTTGAGGATTCAAATATTTTGTATTTAAAAAAAAATTAGTATTCTTTGTTTGAGAATCAATTAATTGGTTTTAAATTGAACTATTTTTTACAAAATTTCTACAACTGATTGATCATTTTTGTTTAAAATGATCTTTTTTTAAGAAAATTCGTCTGTTTGGCTTGAAAATTCAACATTTTGGTAGAAAACTAAACTGTTTTGATAAAGTCATATTTTTTGGACGAAAATTTAACCGGGTTGTTAAAGTTTCGTCCTTTCGGATCAAAAATGGATCTTTTATGGTAGAAGAGTAACCTTTATGGTTAAAAAGTTATGTTCCTTGGTTGAAAGTTCATCCATTTTCGTCGAAAGTTCAACTGTTCGGTTGAAAATTAATTTATTTTGGTTAAGGATTCAACCATTTTGTTAAAAATTCGTATTTTTTGGTTGAAAATTAACAAATTGGTTTGAAATTGACCTAATTTTTACAAAATTTCTACAATTGATTTATAACTTTTGTTAAAAATTTATGTGTTTTGTACAAAATTCGTCTGTTTGGCTTGAAAATTCAACAATTTGGTAGGAACTTAAACTATTTAGTTGAAAAGTAATCTTTTTTTGTTTAATTCAACAGGTTGAAAGTTCTTTTTTTTATTTAATTTTTTTAACTGTTAATTTTGACTATTCCATTTTTGGATTAAAAAAATCATTTTTAGTTGCAAATACAAAACTATTTGGTTTAAATTTTATCTTTCTTGATTGAAAATTTATGCATAGATTTGAGAATTCAACCATTTTGTTCAAAATTTGTTTTTTGGTGGAAAATTAATCATTTATGGTGAAAAGTCATCTTTCTGAGTTGAAATTGAACTGTTTTGTTGAGGATTCAACTGTTTTGTTGAATATTCATATTTTTGGTTGAAAAATTAATTACTGGGTTTGAATTTTAACAACTTTTTGAAAAATCGCCGCAATTTATTGACTTTTTTATTTCGAAATTGATCTGTTTTTTAGAAAATTTGTCTGTTTTTACTTGAAAATTCAAGAATTTGGGAGAAAATGAAACTATTTAGTTAAAAATTTGTCTATTTTGGTTTAATTCAACAGGCTGAAAAAAGTTTGGTTTTTAAATTATTTAGTTAATAAAGATTTTTCCAAAATCCATTTTTCGTATTGAAACAACTTTTTAAGTTGAAAATCCAACTATTTCGTTTCAAATTGAACTTTCTTGATTGAAAATTTATATACATGTTTGAGTATTCAACTATTTTCTTAAAAAATTGTCTTTTGGTAAAAAATTAATCACTTATGGTGGAAAAGTCATCTTTCTGAGTTGAAAATTAACTTTTTTGGTTTGAGGATTCAACTATTTTATTGAAAATTCATATTTTTGGTTAAAAAATCAACTACTTTGTTTAAAGTTCAACTCCTTGGCTTCGAGTTCGACTGCTCTTTAAAAAATTGCCGCAATTTATTAATTTTTTTATTTCAAAATTTATCTGTTTTTTAGAAAATTCGTCTGTTTTTACTTGAAAATTCTACAATTTGGTAGAAAATGAAACTATTTGGTTAAAAACTCGTCTATTTTGGTTTAATTCAATAGCTTAAAATATATTTTGTTTCTAAATAATTTTTTTTTAATTAAAATTTTTCCAAAATTCCATTTTTTGTTTTAAAACAACTTTTTTAATTGAAAATTCAATTATTTGGTTTAAAATTCAACTTTCTTGATTGGAAATTTATATAAATTTTTAAGAATTTAACTATTTTGTTAAACGTTTGTCTTTTGGTAGGAAATTAATCATTTATGGTGGAAAAGTCATCTTTCTGAGTTGAAAATTAACTTTTTTGTTTGAGAATTCAACTATTTTGTTGATCATTCATATTTTTGGTTAAAAAATCAACTAATTGGTTTAGGTTTTAACTAGTTCTTGAACAATTGCCGCAATTTATTAATTTTTTGTTTCAAAATTGATCAGTTTTTTAGAAAATTCGTCTATTTTTGCTTGAAAATTCAACAATTTGATAGAAAATGGAACTATTTGGTTAAAAATTCGTCTATTTTGGTTTAATTCAACAGGTTGAACAATAGTTTTGTTTTTAAATTAATTTTTTTAATTAAAATTTTTCCAAAATTCCATTTTTTGTTTTAAAACAACTTTTCAAATTCAAAATTCAACTATTTTGTTTCAAATTCAACTTTCTTCATTGGAAATTTATATAAATTTTTGAGAATTCAACTATTTTGTTAAAAGTTTGTCTTTTGGTAGAAAATTAATCATTTATAGTGGGAAGGTCATCCTTCTGAGTAAAAAAATCAACTTTTTTTGTTTGAGAATTCAACTACTTTGTTGAACATTCATATTTTTGGTTGAAAAATCAATTAATTGGTTTAAGTTTTACCTACTTTTTGGCAAATTTCCGCAATTTATTAATTTTTTGTTTCAAAATCGATCTGTTTTTCAGAAAATTCGTCTGTTTTTGCTTGAAAATTCAACAATTTGATAGAAAATGAAACTATTTGGTTAAAAATTCGTCTATTTTGCTTTCATTCAACAGGTTGGAAAATATTATTGTTTTTAATTTAATTTTTCTAATTAAAATTTTTCCAAAAATCCATTTGAAAATTCCACTATTTTGTTTCAAATTCAACTTTCTTGATTGGAAATTTATATGCATTTTTGATAATTCAACTATTTTGTTAAAAGTTCGTCTTTTGGTAGAAAATTAATCATTTATATTGGAAAAGTCATCCTTCTGAGTAAAACAATAAACTTTTTTTGTTTGAGAATTTAACTACTTTGTTGAACATTTATATTTTTGGTTAAAAAATCAACTAATTAGTTTAAGTTTGAACTACTTTTTTAAAAATTGCCGCAATTTATTAATTTTTTTATTTCAAAATTGATCTGTTTTTTAGGAAATTCGTATGTTTTTTCTTGAAAATTCAACAATTTGGTAGAAAATGAAACTATTTGGTCAAAAATTCGTCTATTTTGGTTTAATTTAAAAGATTGAAAAATAGTTTTGTTTTTAAATTAAAATTTTTCCTAAATTTCATTGGAAAATTCCACTATTTTGTTTCAAATTCAACTTTCTTGATTGGAAATTTATATACATTTTTGAGAATTCAACTACTTTGTTGAACATTCATATTTTTGGTTGAAAAATCAATTAATTGGTTTAAGTTTTAACTACTGTTTGAAAAATTTCCGCAATTTTAATTTTTTTTTATTTCAAAATTGATCTGTTTCTTAGAAAATTCGTCTGTTTTTGCTTGAAAATTCAACAGTTTGGTAGAAAATGAAACTATTTGGTTAAAAATTCGTCTATTTTGCTTTCATTCAACAGGTTGGAAAAATATTTTTGTTTTTAAATTAATTTTTCTAATTAAAATTTTTCCGAAATTCCATTTGAAAATTCCACTATTTTGTTTCAAATTCAACTTTCTTGATTGAAAATTCATATAAATTTTTTAAAATTCAAGTATTTTGTTGAAAGTTTGTCTTTTGGTAGAAAATTAATCACTTATGATGGAAAAGTCATATTTCTGAGTTGAAAATTAACTTTTTTGTTTGAGAATTCAACTATTTTGTGGAACATTCATATTTTTGGTTGAAAAATCAATTAATTGGTTTAAGTTTTACCTACTTTTTGGAAAATTTCCGCAATTTATTAATTTTTTGTTTCAAAATTGATCAGTTTTTTAGAAAATTCGTCTGTTTTTGCTTGAAAATTCAATAATTTGGTAGAAAATGAAACTATCTGGTTAAAAATTCGTCTATTTTGGTTTCATTCAACAGGTTGAAAAATATTTTTGTTTTTAAATTAATTCTTTTAATTAAAATTTTTCCAAAATCAAATTTTTTGTTTTAGAACAACTTTTTAAAATAAAAATCCAACTATTTGGTTTAAAATTCAACTTTCTTGATTTTAAATTTATATACATGTTTAAGAATTCAAATATTTTGTTAAAAAATTATCTTTTGGTAGAAAATTAATCACTTATGATGGAAAAGTCATATTTCTGAGTTGAAAATTAACTTTTTTTTGTTTTAATTTTTTCCTGTATCTTAGAATATTAATGTAGTGAATGCCATTCCCGGGGTTTTGATCATTAAAAAACATAAAAAAATAACATCAAAAACCCGGAAAAGGTCTTCACTACATTAATATTAACTTTTTTTGTTTAAAGATTCAACTATTTTGTTGAAAAATAATATTTTTGGTTGAAAAGTCAACTATTTGGTTCAAAGTTCAACTACTTTTTGAAAAATTGCCACAATTTTTTCATTATTTCATTTCAAAATCGATCTATTTTGTAGAAAATTCGTTTCTTTGACTTTAAAATTAAAAAATTTGGTAGAAAATGAAACTATTTGGTTAAAAATTAGTCTATTTTGGTTTAATT
>JAABKJ010007484.1:0-20927 GCA_011634705.1 Andricus grossulariae | reverse complement strand
CTCGATATTCCAGGAGGCTTTGCCATTACCTCCTGGAAGGATCGCTCCTTAGTTTAAGTCCCACCGACTAGTGTCCGCCAGTTCCCCAGAGTAGCCACACCTGGCAGTGCAGTCCCTCTGGTTCACCTATTCCAGATCTACAGTCTAATGAGACCCATAAGCCCTCCCACCAGCTACAAGGTCCCGCTATCCCTAGGGAAGGGCTTTTTAAGTAAAAAAGTAATATTTTTTTGATAAAAATTAATTATTTTTTATTAAAAGATCTACTATTTTATTGCTATAATATTAATTATTTTTATTTTTAAAGACTACTTGCATATTTTTAGTCCAGAAATCATGTATTTTGGTTAAAAATGCTTGAAATTGTAATGGTTTTGTCGAAAATTCAAATATTTTGTCAATAAGTAATCTTTTTTGGTCGAAAATTCAACTGCTTTTTGAACCTTCATCTTTTTGTATATTTAGAAAATTCAACTCTTTGATTGAAAATGCAACCGTTTTTGATTGAATTTTAATTTTTTTTTTGTTTTAAAATTCGATCATTGGGTTGAATATTCATTGCCTTAGATTGATAATTCATCTATTTGGTTAAAAATTCAACTTTTTTTTTTGTAATTCGTCTCTATTTTTGTTACTTCAACTATTTGATTATATGTAAATGCAACAATTTTTGGTTGAAAATCTATTTTCTGGGTAGAAATGTCATCTTTCTTTATTGAAAATTATAATTTTTGTTTAAAATTAATTTTTGGATTTAAAAGTTAAATGTTTAAAAAAAATAGTCTTTTTAGCTAGAAAACTCAACTCTTTTGTTAAAAATTAATCTTTTTTTGGTTAAAAATTTCACTGTTTTGTTGAAAATGCAATATATTTCAAATTGCAATCTTATAAATATGGTACTTACATTAATGTTGTTTGAAATAATTTATTCTCCTATTTTCCCTGTTTTGAGAGCATTTTTTGCTGTGAAGTATGAAATCACTTTTACAATCATTTACATTTTACCTTGGTGTTCTAGAATGTTTAAGTCTTGACCGGGAAAGCCAGAATTTTTTAAAGCATATATGGCCAACCTGCCTGTACATCATAATATTTTAAAATCCAGTTTTTAACTATTAAACTTGTTTCTTTCCCAGTGTCTTTGGCCAACGGCGGAGTGTTGGAATTGCCATGGATACTGGTCGATCCGAGAAGACCGGTTAATCCAGAAATCCGCGAAGAAGGTGTAATCCCTTACTTGCCAGAGATACCAATTCATATGGACTCTATTATTAATTATAATCAAAGTGTCTTTAGAGTATCCGGGATCCACACTAGTCCCAGTGGCCTTGAAAGTACATGTCTAGTCTTTGTACATGGTCTTGGTAAGTGATTTCTTAGTTTTTAAACCGTTCAAATAATAATGAGTAAAATGAGGAACCTAAAATACATTCTTAAATTCTTAACGCCCCTTATTTATCATTACAGATTTGTTTTACACTAGAGTAGCTCCTTCGAAAGCTTTTGACGTATTGAAAGAAGACTTCGATTACTATCTCATCATCCTCGTACTATCAGGGTTGGTAGTCGCATCTTACATTACCAAGAAACTTGCCTCACAAAAAGCACAGAAACAAGCGTGGAAATGATGTTACTCCACATTGTTAGAAATTAGTTCATTCGTGACGCGACAATTTTCATAATGACAGTACTGTTTGTTAAAAAGTAACGTGTAATATATTCCATTTCATAAATGGTTACAATTACAGCAAAAAAAAAGTATAAATATTTAAAGTTACTTCATCCAAAGATCTTTACTGTCTTGACTCTTTTACTGGATCAACACACTAATACGTAAAATGCTTAGAAATAGTTACTAGCAAGTTCTTTGGTAACTGAAAAAAGGAACTTTTTCTGATTTCATTGAGTAGTAAAGCTCGAAGTAATGGACAATTTTTAGAAAACGATGGAAAAAAGAGCAATTTATCTACTGTCAAGTGCAATATATTTATAAATAAAAACAGTTTTTCCAGAAAAAGAGTAGACTTTACCATCACTGTATTTTTAAATAAATTTATAAAACGTGTAGAAAAGGATCCTCTTTACATCACAAGTTTTTTAGATTTTAGAAAAACTTCCATCTAATTTATCATCTTTGTATCGCATTTAAATTTTAAAACCCGCATTTACCGATCCCACGCTTGCAACACAAAAAAGGTCGCCTGTATTACAATTAGTCGTATAATTCCAACTTGGATGAGAGCCTAAAAGTCCTCTTATTTAAATCTTGAAGATTATAAGCAACATTTTGTAACTAAAAAATGAGCCAAAGATACGAATTAAAATTTGATTTTTATCAAAAGTAATTCCGAAGGCAAACTAAGTAAAGAGTGCATTGTACTTTTTAAACTGTACAAAGAGTTGCGATTTGAAACGAACATAAATTCGATCGCTCACAAATAATAATTTGACTGCCAATTAGCAGTAAGATTAGCAGTAACTTGACACAAATAAAAGTAAAGAGGAATTTTTCTTGTTGATATAAAGATATTTGTATCGTGATTAATTATTCCAAGTATTCCTTGCCTTGTAGATAGATTGTATTCGTCTTCGTAAGCGTTGATGAAACTTGCCATTTCCATCATACGGTACAGAAAAATGGGGGAGTTATTAGCTCATGGGAATCATCTTATAGCGACTGTTAATTAGGAGATGCTTTCTGTACAGATGACAGATCCTAATATGTATAAGATTTTTTTGTATCGTTTCACTAGTCTCTTAAGCTATTATCTCTTGCAATTATAGAATTGTGTGTCGAAATGCAGGTATGAGATGTAGGGAATTTTAAATAAAAAGACATCTCTGTACAGGAAAGATGTAATAAAACTGCTTCTTTAAACGCAGAGTTTAAATTAGAAACCGGAAGTAATAGTAAAATAATTGAATTTAATATCATTCGTATGTACATAATTCCAGAAGCACAATAAATGTGATTTTGTAAGTAAATCAGTTATCATGAAATATTCTTTCTTTTTATGTAATTCAAGATGGTTTGCACGTTTTTGTGGTACTCGTTCCGTGCTTCGGACTCGACGATCTGAAATTTGAGAGATTGAGAAATATTAATTTTAGTATATTTAAGATTTTTTTATGGGATTTAGAAAGATTACCTGTGAGTACCAAATTTCAAAACGAGTTCTTCCCATTCGTTGAACGCGCTGATCCCATATTGCGAGGCATTTCACCCAGACTATGTCACTATTATAATCTGCAATTTCTTGATATAAAGTGACACAACTTTCCTAGAACATTGTCAAATTTATGTAATTTCTTATTTCAGTATTCAAATAGTTTTTAAATTTAATTTTCTATCCAGATTTTGTCTTACCTGCAAGTTTTTATTTTGGAGTGAACTCAAGTATAATTCGCATGTTTGAAGAATTTCCCACAACTGACTTTCTTGTAACTGCAAGTCTTTTGTTACTTGTCCTAATTGAGAGAGAAGGTCTTTCTGAAGCTTAAAAGTTTGTGTAAATCTGTACACGCTGCCAGAATCTTTCTTGTAACTTTCTTTAGCAGATTTTGTCAGGAATTCTGATATGGCTGGTAGTACCTCTCTGCAATTAAGAAAATTAATTTTTATTGTTTTTAAATATGTTAATTATTTAAAATTAAATAAATTATGTTGAGAGTAGGTAAAATGATGAATAGAACCGAGGGGTAGCACTCGAAATCTGATTTACTTTTTCCATGAAAACCATGAATTGCTTTATAATCTTTTATGTTTGATGAAATTTAAGTATCGCACTGAAAAGGGCTAAATTATTCAAACATAGAATACTTAGAATATGGTAATCAACCCCATAAAAACAATGCAAATAAATATTTATCTTGAAATACTTATGCCTTATGATTAAATAAGGGTTTGACCACTCTTCAAATATTTCGAAACATTTTAAACCTTTCAAATGTTCTTAAAATACCTTTAAATTTCCTGAAGGCTCCTAAAATCCTATAAGTTTCTCTGGAACTCCATAAAACCCCTTATTAAAATAATTTCAAATACCAACTTTGAAAATCTTAACACTTTTTTAAATCCGTCATATTCAATTGCAAATTTTTGAAAGCCCGTAAATTTCCATAAATTTTAATGAAAACCCTTGATCATTTGAAATGCCTCCTAATTTTGTAAACCTGTTGAAATTATTTGAAATCCTTAGTCCCATTCAAATCTAAAAATATTTTGTAATCCTGTGAAACACCCCAAAATCTTTAAAAATATCTTGAAATCTTGTAAAATCCCTTGAAATATTTTGAAATACTTCGACAATGCATAACATCTTTTTAAATAGTTTGGAGATCTCTAGAAATTTTATAAAATCTTTTGAAACTACTTTAAACCTTTAGATTTTTTTTTTTTAATATTCCGTGAAATATTTTGAAACCATTTAAAAATTCGTTATATTTAAAGTTATGGAGCTATGCAGTTTCTCTAAATTCCTTGAAGTCTTCTAAAATTAGTTGAAATCCATAAAAATCTTTTGAAATGATTTCAAATATCTAATATGAAAATCTTCAACATTTTTTTTTAATCCGTCATAACCAATTGCAAAGTTTTGAAATCCCGTAAATTCCCATAGATATTGATAATTAGTCGTCTGAAATTCCTTAAAATCCTTTCATAGGCCATGAAATTTCCAAGGATTTTTGGAAATTCCTTGAAATATTCGTGCATCACTTGAAATATTCGTGAATCACTTGAAATCCATATAAAATCTGTGAAATCTCTTGACATATTTTGAAATACTTTTTAAATGCCTTAAAATCATTTTAAATACTTTGCGGTTCCTAAAAACGCTTTGATTTTGTGATATGCCCTGAAATATTTTGAAACTCATTAAAAAGGTTTTAAATCTTTTAAAATCTCTGAAAATTCTTTAAAATCTTTTAGACTCCTTCACAGTCTATAGAAATTATTTGAAATATCTTTAAATCCCATAACATTATTTGTAATCTCTTAAATTCGATACAACAACCCCTTGGTATTAATTAACCACAATGAATAAATTCTTTTTATTAATGAAGTTAAGTTTAAAAATTTGGCGAATAATTGTTAAACTAAGAAAAACTTTTCTAAATTTTCAAATAAAAAAAGAGAAAAAGATATTACCGATTTCAAAATTATTTATTTACTTTTTTCGGAAGCCGATCCACAAATCTTTTTCTCTCAGCTCAAATGATTCGATTAATTTTAGCATTTTCACTCTGGCCTATCGTTAAAGACTGGTAACATTCGTTTAAATCTTTTAAATACCGTGTATTCCCTTTGAAATCCCATGAATTCACTGACTTTATTTTGAATACTTTTTCTTTAAAATCTCCCGAAATATTAAAAATCCTATGTGATCTTGAGAAATATTTGAATTCTTTTGAAAACCTGTCAGGTTTTTGAAAACCCACCAATTTCTTTGAAATATTGATATTTGGTGTACACCCAAAAATCTCGAGTGATTAATTCCTCGAATAAAACTTACTTTAGTGTCCTCGCTTTGATGAAATCTTTTGAAACACTGGCAAGAGTTTGAAGAAGTTGCCAAGCTCGATTGATGACAATCGGATTAGGATCACGAAATCGATCAACCAATGGATGCCACGTTAAGTGTACAATCGGCAGCAACTGACTCTCCCATTCGGACAATATTATAAATCCTTCATTCAAAGTAGTCATCGCCAAAGTCGAGACAATAAAGTCTTTACTAGGAAGAAAATGTAAGCAACGCTTCATTACTTTTTCCATCATTTGCACATACTGAGGAACTTCTTGTTCTTTATCTTCTGTAAGATGTAAAAGTATAAAGTGAAATTCTTTAGGAAATAAAAAATGAAGAATCAAATTTAAATACCTTCAACGTAATCAAATTCAGAATCCTTCATTCCTTCCTCAATTTCTTCTTCACATATCGGTTTATTATCCTCAGCGCCAGAATCCTCAAAATGAGCGGCAATTTGTTTTGTCTCGTGATATTCTAGCATCTCGCGTATGACTTTCTCCACAGGATAAACCTTTTCATTAATTTGTGTTTCTTCTTCTTTCTCTCTTTGCATTTTCATTTCCGTTTTCAAAGTCAGTCTCTTCACACACTTGGCGAAAGTATAAAAGACTCTTAAAAACGAATAAGCATCGTCCTTTTGCGTTTTTTCACCAGATTGTAAAAGTACGTCGTTTACAATTTCTTTCAAACAAGGCAAAAAATCCATTGTGCTGTGTTCCATCACAATTCCAAGGACATCAAGCACTCCTGGGTTTCTCCTCACTCTACGTAATTTTAACGTAACGTGATAAGAAATGTAATCAACGTTAGCTGTGAGAAGGTCTGGTATCGAATCGCACTGCGATTTCGTTATTTTTTCAAGTGCTTCTAAGCCCACTTTACGCAACAAACTGTGCCCGCTTCCTGAAATTAACAGAAATTTACAACTTGAAAATGACAAATTAAAAACATTAAAAGGATTTTAATTGAAAGGAATAATACCTGCTCTTTCCAGCACTAAATAAAGAGTCTTTAAGAGAAAATGATCATAATCCTTTTTTACAACTTCAGCCATATTTCCCAATCCTTCCACTAGAAGACAAGATTGTGTCAAATTGCTTTGTGCATCTCGCAAATTCGTATCTTCTGAAACTTCTATAGGTAAGTACCAAAAGTCTTGCTCTATGTACTGGTCAATTATTTGTCTATAGAGTGATAGTTTTTCAGGATTGGTGAGTGGTACTAAAAAATTCGAAGATTAAAAAAAATGCTTCTTTATAACGATGCATAAATAAATTGATGTGGAGTTAAAATTCCATTTTTTGTATACCTTTTACTATCCAATTAAGCAATAATATTAATTCTTTCCTATACTGTGGCATATCAAACATCAATTTCAAAAGCGTGTCCGCCAATATTTCGAAATCTCCAAGTTCACTCAAAAGACTGCAAATTACCTCGAGTTTATTTTCAGCGAAAGAGGTATTGATAAACTTAAACTGTCTCCAGGAGTAAAAATTAGAATTATGAACCACATCCATGCCTGATGAAAATATTTTACATTATTTTACATTATATTTCATATATTTCATATTTTTATATATATTTTTACTCACTTTTGATAGAAACATCTTCCAGAATTGAAATCCCGCTACATTCGAGTTCAGCGACGTAAACGAGGGCAAGAATTAGTCTTTGTAAGTGAACAGCAGACAGCATAACTTGAGGTAATCTTTGCTTTCCCAGCAGTCTTAAATATGCAGCCAATTGGTTTAAGTAGGAAAGCTGCATGGAATCATCTGTAAATAAATAAATTAAAGGATTGTGGAAAAGAGATGACATGATGTTAAAAATTTAGAAATAAAACCGAACCAGCTGTTCTCATAATTCTAGGAAGAGTTGTCAGCAATCTGTAAAAGTTGTCTTCAAATAATTCTACCAGAGATCTCATTCCACTCTCTTCTGCAAATTTTGTGCTGACAGAGTTTAAACCGCTTTTTGCTACTTTTGCAACTTCTGGAGATTCATCCTCGGACAGAATGATAAGAATTTCCATCATCTTTGAAAAGGACGGCTTCATATTTCTATAAAAATAACATTATTTTTTATTCTCCGGTATTGATAAAATTACTCAAAAAAAAAGGAGCGGGGTTTAGTTACAAGTTACCTTGGACACTTGGTGAGTAATAAACTAATCCCCGTCGCCAACTCTTTTCTCACTCTAAAGTGAGAATGGGACGCTAAAGAATCCAATTCACTCATGAAGATGTTGAGCTTTTCACTTGCAAATTGTAACCACTCTCGAGTTCTCTTGGCAGACTCTATAAATTTTTGCATATCACTAGGACTTTGAAATTTCAAGAATTTGTTAAACTGATTGGTAGTAGTGATTTCGGTCTTTTTACGAAGAGAATCCAAAAGTGGTTCGCTTTCTGATTCTAACGAGTCTTCCATAATAAGAGCAATTATTCTGCTCCAAGCTTGTATTGCTATCTGAAAAGTAATACTTCAAGTTATCAAGGAAGTTACAAGCGGATTCAGAAAACATTTCGGCGAGGGCGATTGTGAATTTTCTTCAACGAATGTATGTGAAAGGAGGTAGGTTGCTCTCCCGATGATTTAAAAGAAATTTTCAAAGTGAATAGAATAATGCGATAAATTCAGATTTATTAATATTTTTCAATTATAGTGTTCACATTCATAAAAAACATATTTGGGTCCATATCTAAATTGCGAAAATCTTTTCGGTGCGGGGGAGGGGGGTCTGTGTTGTCTTTGGGGTACAACTTTTGTTAACTTTATTAAAAATTCATTTTTTTGTTGAAGATTCATAATTTCAGTTGTAAATTCAACTATTTGGTCGAAAATTCATTTTTTTTTTTTTGAAAATTCATATTTTCGTGATGAAAATTCGACTGGTTTGTAAAAAATTTGCTTTTCTGAATTAAAAATGATTTTTTGCAATGAAAATGTAATTATTCCATTTTTTGTTAGGGAGTGTTAAATATTTGTTAGACTAAAAAATTATCTATTTGGTTAAAAATGCAACTGCTTGGTTGCAAATAATTCTGTTTTGGTTGAAGATTCATCTGTTTTGTTGAAAATTCGTCTTTTTCTAAAATTCAATTGCATTTTATTTAAAATTAAAATCTTTTTTGTTGAAATATCAACTATTAAATTTTTGTTGAAAATTCAACTCCTTGGTTGACAGTTGAACTACTTTCTTAAGAATCCATTTTTTGGTTGGAGACTCATAATTCTAGTAGAAAATTAATCTCTTTGGTTGAAAATTGAATTACTTTATTGAAACTTATCTTTTTTTGAACTGAAAATTTATCTATTTAGTTGAAAATGAATTTTTCTGATGAAATTTCATATTTTCGAACTGAAAATTCAACTGTTTGGTATATAAATTTCGTTTTTTTGTTGTCTCAGAAATAAAAGAATTTGATAGAAAATTCAACTATGTGGTAGAAAATTCATCTGTGTTGTAAAAGATACGTTTTTTTTACTCAAACTTAATTTTTTTAGTGAAAATTTAGCTATTCCATTTGTGTTTAAAAATGGATTTTTTAGTTTATTAATTCAACCACATATTAGACCGAAAATGTATGCAGTTGTTTGAAAATTCGTATTTTTTGGTAAAAAATTATTCTTCTTGGTTGAAAATTCAACTAATTGAATAAAAATTAATGTATTTTGTTGAATTTTTTTAAAAACTAATTTGTTTATCTTAACATTTAACTATTTGATTGAAAATTAACTTTTTCGTTGAAACGTCATATTTTCGGGTTGAAAATTCAACTGTTTTGTATATAAAATTTGTCTTTATGTTGAAAATTCAACAACTGGGTAGAAAATTCAACTGTTTGGTAGAAGATTCGTTTAATTTATTGACAATTATTTTTTGTTAATAAAAAATTAACTATTAAGTTTTTGGTTAAAACTTTATTTTCTTAGTTTAGAAGAAAACTAATCTTCTTAGTTGAAAATTCAACTATTTGGTTAAAAATTGATGTATTTTGTTGCAAATTTCTTCTTAGGATTAAAAAAAGGTTCAACCATTCAACTGTTTTGTGTAGAAAATTCGTCTTTTTGTTTTGAAAAATGAACATTTTGGTAGAAAATTCAACTGTGAAATTGTTTCTCTTTATTGAATGAAAAATCTTTATTTGTTGATGATTCAAGTATTTTGTTCAAAATTCGTATTTTTTGTTTAACTCAACTGTTTTTGATTTAAAATGAAAATCTTTGCTTGGTTAAAATATCAACTATTACATTTTTTTGTGAATTCATCCTTTTTCATTAAAAATTCTCAAACACTTGTTCGAAAGTTGAACTACTTTCTCAATTCATAAGAAACAGTAAGATTTGACTGAACCCCCACCCCAAATTGTCTTACGTTATTTTTGGATGAACCTTAAATAAATTCACGAAAAAATTTATTGTGAAAAAATTACGTTAAATAGAAGGTTAAGGCGGGGGGGGGGGGATCTTACGGATCTTAACAAAAGGGGATAAGTGGTTGAAAATTTCCGCAAAAAAAAAACTAAACTAAAAATAAGGTCTGACAATTAAGAGGCTCAAATATGTCAAGGAAATTAAGAGGCGTTAAGTACTTTATGTACCTGATACAAAAATGTTCAAATTTTAAATTTGGTTTCTTAAATCACAGGGGAGAAGGTGACCACCCCAATCGCCCCTCTGTGGATCCGTCCTTCTAAAGAAGGATCTTATTACTCGCTTCAAAGCCAATTTTTTTAAAAAGAGAAAATAGAAAAAACTTTGTGAAAACGGGGGCAATAATTACCTGTGTAAGTTTATGTCCCTGAACGTCACTTCCTTTTGCAACTTCCAGTAATCCACTTGTTACACCTGGTAAAATCACCATAATCGCATCAGCCACCTGAGATTGAAAAACTATATCGGCTGTATCAACTTTGTCGTGCACTTGCATAAGAGACATTATAGTTTCTATCGCTGCAATTCTGAATAATGAATATTGGAAATTAATGTGGATTGTCAAATCTAAAATTCCAAAATATTTTGATTGTATATAATAGTAGACTTAAAAACACCCGGAGGGAAAAGGTTGTTTTCTGAATGAATATTTGAATAATAGTTTTTATAATAAATAAATAAATCTCACCTAAGAGATCTTGATTTTTCAAGACGAGCAATTAATACACACATATATATGCCATTACTCAATTTGGGTGTATTTTGTGGAACGTAAATCAATTCTAAAACTTCAGTAGTGCATCGTTCTATCAAAGCTTTTATACACGAAACTACACTTAGTTTCAGTTCTTCGTGGAGAGGAACCACTAAAATGAGACATTTTTTATGAAAAGAAATCCTCTTATATTTAATTCAAGAATACATTACTGAATTTATTTCTTATCTTGTTACATACACGCTTCAGGCTTCCTGGGATTGAAAATTTGCGAAACGGCACATACATAGAGATTGTTGAAGATACCTAGCTTCATGACTCTCGACTTTAAAATTACTGCTGTCACAACATCTAGTAAATGTTGTTTCACATCTTTGCTATGAGAGGGGAGGAAAATTAAGGTAAATATTTAGATTTGAAAGGATAAATCACAAGGAATATATTTGAGGAAATATATTTGACAATATAAAATATATAGTAAAATTAATCAACCAATTCAAGTTTTACATTCGGGATGAAAAATTTGTTATCAGCACGGTGACCCTCAATCATTTTCAACCTGAAAGATCTTGCACTCGACTTTTCTTTACAGAGTACTTTTTACTGATGATTTTGAAGTATTCTATACCCAAAACGAAAATAAAATATCTACCCTTTTTTCAAATAAGTAAAATTCAATTTCAAGAAAAAAATTTTTTCCACATATTTCAAATTATTGTTTACGAAGTGTTATTCTGCATTAAAAACTGAGAAAACAAGTTTTTAAAAAGAATCAGATAAATTGAAAACCGTGTTTTATGATGGATGTTTTTGAATGGGCGCCGTTCAAAAACTACGTCACGCTATTTTGAACACTTTTTCCACCCCTCCCCTTCTTCGTCATAGAACATAACAAAAACATTGAACCTCCATTGTGGCGTCACGAATACCCCCCCCCCCCACTTATAAGTCAAAATTTGTTCTTCGAGTTCATTTGCTAAATGTCTACAATACAACACAAATCATAAACATAATATTTAAACAGAGTTCACAGCCCAAAATGATCTCAGAAGAGGGGAAATTAATGTATAGGTACCATTTAGAATTCAATATAATTAATTTTTTACCAAATGGGATGAATTTTCGAAGAAAGAATTGAGTTTTCCAACTGAAAAGTCGAATTTTTTAGAAAGCAGTTAACTTTTAAACCTAAGAAGATGAATTTTTAACCAAGAAATATGATTTTTCAACCAAATAGTTGAATTTTTAACAAACAGAAAAAAATAATTTTAGACCAAATAGTTGCATCTTCAACCAAAAAGTCGAATTTTAAACGCCAGAAAGAGGATTTTTTTAGAAGGGAGAAGGATTTTTTAGAAAACAGTTGAATTTTTAACTAGGAACTTTTCTACGAAAATAGATGAATTTGCAATCCAAGAAGACAAATTTCCAATAAAGCAGTTGCATTTTCGAACCAAAAAGAAGACTTCTTAACGAAATAGTTGAATTTTCAAACACACAGAAAAACTAATTTTAGACCAAGTAATTGCATTTAGTCATTTACAACCAAATAGTTAACTTTCAAGCAAAAGAAACGAATCTTCAACCTACCAAGATAAATTATCATCCAAATGGTCGATTTTTTAAAAAAAATAAAAATAAAGATCAACCAAAAGCATTTTCAACCTAATAGTTGAATTTTAAAGCCAAAAAGATGAATTTTTTAGAAGACAGTTAAATTTTCTATCCGAAAAGACGAATATTCAACACATTTGATCAATATTTAACAAAATAATTAAATTTTCAAAAAAAATAGTTGAAATTTTAACACAATAATGACATTTTTAATAAAATAGTTGAATTTTCAATGAAATTGATGAATCTCTAATGAAAAATGAATTTTTAACAAAGAAGTTAAACTTTCAACCACGTAGTTGAATTTTCAATAAAAAAAATTAATTCTCAACGAAAAATATAGTACATAGTTTATATTTCAACCAAGAAAAGATTTTAATTTTAAATCAAAAACAGTTGAATTCAACAAAAAATATCAATTTTTAAGAAAATATATGAATCCTCAACCAAAATAGATTAATTAAAAAAAAACAGTTGCATTTTCCACCAAAAAATATGAAATTTCTACCAAATGAGCATGTTCTACAAAAAAACTGAATTTTAAACTAAATAGTTAAATTTTCTACAGAAATAATAGAATTTTCAATCCAAAAAGATAAATTTTCAACAAAATAGTTGAATTTTTAAGACAAAAAGACGAATTATCTACAGAACAGTTCAATTTTCAACCCAAAAATATAAATCTCAAACAAAATTTTTTTTCTACTATACACTACAATTTTTAAACTAAAAACTATAAATTTTCAATCAAAAATGGAACAGTTTAATTTGTAGGCGAAAAATTAATTTCCAACCAAAAAAAAACGAATTTTCAACCAAAGAGATGGATCTTCAAATAATAAAATGAATTTTTGACGAAGTAGTTCAACTTTAAACCAAGAAGATTAATAAAGAAATTAATTAATTAACATTAGGATTAGTTAAAATTGAAATTAAAATTAATAACAAGTAACATTATTTAATCAAAAAAGACGAATTTAAAACAAAATACATACATTTTCAACCAAAGTGTTGAATTTTCAACTAAAAACGATCAATTTTCAACCAATAATGGAAAAGTTAAATTTTCAGTAAAAAAAAATTATTTTTCAACAAAATAGTTAAATTTTCAACAAATAGTAGAATTAATTTTCAACGAAAAATAGTTGTATTTTCTTATTGAGTTCTAATTATTCATTTCCCACTGAAGCGAAAAAACGAGAAAAAGTGGAAGTTTCTTGAAAACAGGGATATTGGAAATTAATATGGATTCTGAAATCTAGAGTTCCAAATATTTTAATTGTATGTACTAGTAGATTGTACTAGTAGAATAGTGGTTTTTATAATAATTAAATCTTAACTAAGATGCAATGAAACATTGATTTCAACAATTTTTAGGTTGAAGATTGTTCAGGCTCACCGTGTGATATGTAACTGATAGAAGCTGATTATAATTATATATAGTGGTTTTTTCATACAATCTGGATTTTTATTATTTAAAAAATGACTCAAGTAGAAAATTGGTCACTTCAATTTTTTAAACAAGTTATAATTAAAGCTAGTTAAAAATTCGGGTATAGCCTTTCCTTAAATTGTTTTTTGCTCACTTTTGTATTGTATTCAAAAATTGTCAAGAGGGTTTTTTTTTTATTTTGATATGAAAAAGATCCAATTTTCAAGTTCATATATTTCAATACAAAATGACTGTTTAGTACCAAAAAATAAAACTTAATCTTCCCTCAATTTGAAAAAAAAATATTCTACGCTTGAAAAAAAGGAAATTTTCGTTACAAATTAAAAAAAACATTACACTTTAAATTTAATTTTTTCTTTGATATGAAAATGATCAAAATTTTAAATTAATCTATTTCAGTGAAAAATAATTGTTTACCACCAGAAAATAATATTTAAACTCCCTGCAATTTGTAAAAATCCTGCTAAGCTTGAAAAAAAGGAAATTTGTATTTTAAATTAAAAAAAAAACATTACGCACTTTAAACGTAATGCAAAAACAATAAGAAATCCCAGTAAAAAATGAAAAATATTACCTTGTATCTGAATTATTCAAAAGTGTCGCTACAGGCAATAAAATATATTCCATCAAATTCTGTATCACTGTATCGGGACACTTTTCCACGTGTTTTGCAAGTTCAATGGCATTTTTGGCATTTGGAGAACTTATTAATCTGTCACATAAGGGTTTTATAACCCCGAAATTCTCACCCAGTATTAATCTCTCCATTCTGATTATTGTCAACAACAATAAATACTTCAAATTAACTTAAAAACCTTGATTACTATTCTTGTGATACCATTTTTGTTTATCTGATTCGTCAACATGAAGATGTCAACCATATCAACTCATTTGAAAAAAGTGAGGTTAGGAGTAGGATAATCAATAAACATATGTTCGTTCGCCGCCATTCGATTTAGAAACCAATGAAAATTCAGTGCAGATGAACAAGCATTGAAGAAGAGGGGATATAATAGCAGACTGCAAAAACATGGCCGAAGATTCGAAGAACCTGTTTGTTTATTAAAGTGATGTCGTGATTATTTCACTCCATTTTTATCTCCGATAATCGCGAATAATCCCTTTATCAGTGATTTTGTCATTTTAAGTTTCCACGGCATGAGTTATTAATCGGGCTTCGAACTGTTTTGTTCGTGTTTTTTCGATTTGTGGTGGAGAATTTCAACAGGATTTAAGTGGAATTTTTCTTTGGCGCGGAAACGACAAGGTTCCACGAATTCGCCGGGTATTGTGATTGCGCTGGAATTATCAATGCTTGAATAGTCGCGTTTGTTATGTCTGGCATGTTTGCCGAGTTGTACTCTAGTAAAATTGGTTCTACGTAAAAATCAAAATGAAAAGCTCGTGGGTATTCGTTTTCATGCTATTTTGCCCTGTAATTTTGAACGCACAAATGTCAGGACCGTCCAGTCATATCTGGAAGCGGTCAAAGGTAAATTTGACGATATCGATTTTTTCATATTTGTGCTTATTTTTATTTCACTTTGATTCAAGTGCTTTATTTTCTTGCGGGTAGGATAGGCACAGTCAAATCTGGGAATGGGAATTAAGTCGATCATAATATTGTGTTTGTACTACCTCAAATTTGACAAAAAACTTAGTCTGTCCTTACCTGGAAATCCTGGAATTGTCAGGGAATTTTTGTATACCTGGAAAAATCTGGAAATTTCGAAATTTGTTCGAGAATGTGCTTACGTTTTTTTAATTGCAATATAAAATTGAAGAACAATGATTCTTCATTTGTAAGATCAGCTTTAAATGACTACTTATTTAACTATTTCCTTGAAAATTCGTTGTTTTTTTTTTTTCGTTTGAAATTAATTTTCGCAACTAAAAATTTAAAGATGCCAGATGAATATTCCATCATTTTAGTTAAAAATTCATCTCTTTGGTTGAACATTAATTTTATTAACTGAACATTTTTATATTCAATTTTTGGTTGACAATTTATTTTTTTAGTCTAAAATTCACCATTCTGCTTAAATTCGTCTTTCTGTTAGACATGATTTTTTTTGGTTGAAAATTCATCTTTTTGGTTGGAAATTAATTTTTTTTTTAACTGAAAATTTAACTGTTCAATTTTTGGTTGACAATTTATCTTTTTCAGATGAAATTGCATGTATTTTCTTGAAAATTCGTCCTCCTTAGTATAAATTAATCTTCTTGGTTGAAAATTCATCTTTTTGCTTGAAAATTCTACTGCTTCTGTTAAAGATGTATCATTTTAGTTGAAAACTAGGCTTTTTTGTTTAAAATTCAACTATTCCAGTTTAAGATTTATCATTTCAGTTAAAAATTCATCAGTTTTGTTAAAAATTAATTTTTTAAACTGAAAATTTAACTATTCCATTTAAGATACATCTTTTTAGTTGAAAATTCATCTCTTTCTTTGATAATGTAACTTTTTTTAAAACTGAAAATATAACTATTCCAATTGAACATTCCATCATTTTAGTTTAAAATTCATCTCTTTGGTTGAACATTACATTTTTAACTGAAAATTTAACTATTAAATGTTTGTTCATAATTTACCTTTTCTAGTTGAAAATTTATGTATTTTATTGAAAATTCATCTTGTTTGCTAGAAATTAATCTTCTTTGCTGAAAGTTAATATATATATTTTTAATTCAACTATTCCAGTTAAAGATTCATCACTTTAGTTGGAAATTCATCAGCTTGATTGAAAATGGATCTTCTTGAGTTCAAAATTCAACTATTTGGATAAAAATTTGTCTTCTTTGATTGCAAATTCGACTATTTTGTTAAAAATTCATGTATTTTGCTGAAAAATCATTTTTGTCGGTAGAAAATTATCTTTTTGTTTAAAAATTAAAGTATTCCAATTAAACATTTATCATTTTGGTTGAAATTAAAAATACTTGATTGAAAGGTTAATTCTTTTTTTGAAAATTCATTTTTTTTAATTTATCCATTACAATGGAAGATTCATAATTTTAGTTTAAAACGAGGGGTTAATAACTCGTGAAGTCAGGTGTACACCTTCGCTGAAGTTACTGGCGTGAAGTCACTTGAATTTACATGAAGTCACTGAATTCACTTGAAATAAGTGTACACTCCATCGGTCGAGTTGTGAACCCCTCGGTTGAAAATTCATAATTTTTGTTGAAAATTTATAATTTTGGTTAAAAATTTATAATTTTGGTTGAACATTTTTTTATGGAAAAGTCTTTTTAAGTTAAAAATTCCACTATTTCGTTAAAAATTGGTCTTTTTTAGTTGAAAAATCAACTTTTTCATTAGAAAATTAATCTTTTTAGTTGAAAATTCAACTGATTGGTTAAAAATTCATCTATTTTATTGAAAATGCAATATTTTTACTTGAAAAGTTAGGAATTTGAAGCGGTTTACATTGAATTTAATATAGTACCCACAATAATTTTAACTAAATATGCACGTAATTTTAAGTATATGAAGATAAAATATAAATTTGTTTGAATTGTGATTCAAATTCATGAACTTTAGAGAGAAATTAAAAAAATTATTAATTATGTTTTTATTATTATTTAAATAATCGATTGTGCTAATATATTTAAGAATATCTTGTACTATAATTTGTAAAAGCTCTCTAAATTAAACATGTTAATAGAATCCCTAGAAACTGAAAAAAAACATTATTTATAATAAACTTGCGAAACTATATACTAATTCCGATTTGATTACATTTCAATGGCTCCGTATTATGAAAAGTTATACCGGGAAAAAACTTGAGATATCTGGAAAAATCCTGAAATTGTAAAAAAAAATTCTCCACGATTTGAGTAGACACTGTGGCTTTTAAAAAGTTCACTCTGCCATAAAAAAGAAAAGATAAAACAATTATTAATCTAACCTTTACTTGGAGTAACTATTGAATTAACTTTTCCGTTACAGTATTATTTACTATAATTTGGCAGTGGTTTAACTTTTAAATTCAAATTAAAAAATTGGAGATAAGGCCAGATAAGACGGCTGTATTATGCATGCACGTATTTCGTTTCCAGTTTTTTTTAACATTTGGCAATATTTGTTCTAAAGTATTTTTTTACTTTAGCCGAATTTCTGTATAATTTCTAATTGTAAGTTATTGCAATCTCCTATCAATTTTAGGATTTGTCTATAAAATTGGCATAACTACATATTCTAATTCAAAAGACTATGGATCGGTCACCGATGAAATATTTTCTGTTTCAATGTAAGCGAGACTACGCGAATTTTACCCATTTGATAAACAAAATTTTGACAAAGGTATGAATATTTAAATTTTATAAAACTGATGACACAGACTATCAAAAAGATTGATTGATTTTTTAAGACGTGTGGTATTATTTAAACGAATATAGATATTTAATTTTTTCCTCTTGAATCTCATAGAACTTTTTGTTTTCTATCGAAATTTACCGGAAAATATATTTTTAAAAACACTTAAAAATTAACAAAATAGTGGCGATTTTTCTTAAACTTTTGGAAACAGGATTTACTAAACAATCCTAGCCGTTTTTTATTATAAATTTATAATATTATGGTACTGTATATTATTTCATGAGATTTCATCGTGTGCCAGAATAGGATGTCCCTTATTTTTCACATTTCGAGTTTCTTTGCTCTTATCCCCAAGTTTTGTTAGAATGCAAAAAAAAATTATCTCCAAATTTGAGGCAGAGCGGTTAATATTTAGGGGTGGCGGAAATACCATGAACTTTCCCGTTGATTTAACACAGGTAAAAGTCAGTTTTTTTTTAATCTAATATTTAAACGCAATGCCATACTAGAAAAAATTCCGTGTTTTAGTATATTGTTCAAAATTCGTCAAAGAATAAAAATCAGTCATAAGTTTTCCCCAAAAAAACCCCATACGTGACAAATTTGAATTTCACGCAATATTGCGGTTTACTGACCCTTTTTGTAAGTTCTTTTTGATAAATAATAATTAATTGTTAATTTAAGAATACACAGTCATTTGTTAAATAATTGTACAATTATTTAAATAATACGTTTGAACAAATTGAAATTGTTTAATTTTTTTTATTTGACTCATTTTATGTGTTTTCTATCGGTAGAGAGGACAGAATGTGTTTGTTTTTTTCTAAAATTTTTCCTTCGATTTAAAAATATTAAAATCTGTCAACAATTTAGTGAGATAAAATGTTTGTCCTTTTTTTTGGGTGAACTATATACTTGAAGACGTATTATTTTAATAATTGTAAAATTATTCAAAGGAATTATTTTATTTTTATCATCAATTAAAGAACTCATAACACTTAAAAATACGTTAATTGCGCGACTTACCTAAAAAAAAATTCAAACTAATTAAAATTGTTTAAACAATTGTAAATTATTAAAAAATGACTGGATATTCTTCAATTAAGGATTAATGAGTATTTATGTCCAAACTGGGGGGGGGGGGCGAGTGAAGAGAAATTCTACAAAAAATACCACCAAGTAAAAATAAAAACCTAATTTTATTTCCAATCTGTTAGTTACAAACTTTATTTCGTTTGCTTTTGACGTTTTAGATCTACAATAGGGTTCCATACTAAGCAAATGTGTTTTGGGCAGTACTTTTACATAAAATTGAATGCTCCACCTGTATTAGTTTTAATTATACCACACTTTAAAGCAAACTTTTGACAAATTTTTTATTTTAATCCACGTCATTAGATTTAAGAGTTAAAATACTAATAACTTTGTTAA
Organism: Andricus grossulariae; assembly: GCA_011634705.1. Taxonomy (NCBI): domain Eukaryota; kingdom Metazoa; phylum Arthropoda; class Insecta; order Hymenoptera; family Cynipidae; genus Andricus; species Andricus grossulariae. The sequence continues at coordinate 1,422 of JAABKJ010007484.1, read as the reverse complement.
ACAAATTATTTATCAAACCCGCAAAATACGTGTCGTTTCATTTCCTTTGAAAAAAACATCTATCGTCGGCAACCGATTGTGTGACTTTAGCATAGACCGCACGCTTGATGGGAAATGATACAGTGGGATTATTATCTGGTTAACTTAATGAATTATTATTAAATTATTAATCTGATTAAAATCTGGTGCCAACTCGATTTCAATCAAGTGGGCACTTTTTCTTGATAACGACACCTGTAATATTCAACAAAATCCTTTCTTTCTTACAGAGAGATGTTTGTATCGTTGAAGAGCATGAAAAACAAATGACTACATTTAATTTTACGAAGCTTTCAAATGTAGCTGATGATTATATCATCAAGCGAAACGAATCCAATGGAGGATCAGTTTATGTGCAGTTATGCAGTTCACTGAAAAATAAGTGCAACGGTCAAACTGGATACAGTATTTGTTTAAAGAAGAAAGATAAAGAAATAGGTATTGGTAAGTATTCTTAATTATCTATTCACAAGATTTTACATGAACGTGCGGGTCGAAAATAGAACATTTTTAAGAAGGAAACAAAATCCTAACAAAAAACTTCCTTCCTCTTGTAAAGAATCACTGGATTATTATACTTTTTCTTTAAAATAATTTAGTGATTGTTTACTAGATAGATTAATTTTTTGTCATGTTTTTTTCCTACATGCAAAAAATTTATATTTTTAACCCGTCCTATTATTTTTATTCTCCAGTTTTCTGTGTCTAATGCAAATTTTGTATAGGAAAATCGCCACCTCAGGTTGAATTCAAGTCTGCTAGAATAACTTTCCATTTTATTGGTGATAAATGCAATAACACCTCTAATTATACAACTGTTATTATAATGCAGTGCGATTATAATGCTTCTGGAAATAACTCACTTCCACAAATCATTCCACACGTGAGACTTTATTAATTTTATGATAATTTAAATTATATTAACAGGGTGGCTGCTAGACAGGAAACCCGGGAAATCACTGGACATTTTTTGAGACCGAAAAATCCGGGAAATGGCAGTGAATTTATTATTTTACCGGGAATTTTACAAAATTTTTAGATGAAAAATGTATCTATTCATTTGAAATACATATCACAATTCGTATCACATGATATAATGCAATTTAAAACAAGTTTGATTTCAACTGTTTTTTTTTTAAGTTCATTTGTTAGCTTAGAAGAAGTCTTTAACGAATAAAAATTAAAAACGATTAAAATTAAATTTTTTTGATAATAAACGTTTTGAGTTGATCAATTTTAAATGTAAGTTAATTCATGATTAAAAAAAATTAACTGCGCTTGAGTAGAGGAAAGTCGTGTCTCCCAAAATTTGGGAAACAAACAAAATTTAAAATACTAAAGTTTGATTTTTTGTAACGGTGTAACCTGAAAATCGGAAAGAAA
>JAABKJ010007483.1:0-20928 GCA_011634705.1 Andricus grossulariae | reverse complement strand
ATTAAGCTACTAGAGAGATCGAGAGAAGAAACTTTATTTCAGAAAATATACGCATTATTATGCTAGATGGTGCAAATCAAATTAAAAAAAAGGAATCTGTATTATCATTAGAAAGTAAAAGAAAATTTTCAACGTCTTTTTCAGACTAGATGGAGTTATGAATTGAAAATCATTTTTAATTGATTCTGTTCTGAAAAAAAAGATCTCCTTTCATTTCGCTGGGATTAGAACCACAGAACGTCTAATTTCCGGTCAGGTGCTTTTCCCATTAGGCTAATAGAGTGATCAAGAGAAGAAACTTTATTTCAGAAAATATACGCATTATTATGCTAGATGGTTCAAATCAAATTTGAAAAAAAGGAATCTGTATTAGCATTAGAGGATAACAGAAAGCTGTTAACGTCTTCTTCAGAATAGATGGATTTATGAATTAAAAATCATTTTGAAAGAATTTTGTTTTGAAAAAAAGATCTCCTTTTATTTCGCTGAGATTCGAACCACAGAACTTCTGATTTCCGGTCAGGTGCTTTTCCCATTAAGCTACTAGAGCGATCGAGAGAAGAAAATTTATTTCAGAAGATATACGCATTATTATGCTTAATGGTAGAAATCAAATAAAAAAAAGGAATCTGTATTGTCATTAGAGAATAAAAGAAAATTTATAACTATTTTTTCAGACTAGATGTATATATGAATTGAAAATAATTTGTTATACAAATTTTTCTTCAGAGAAGATCTTTTCCTTTTAATTCGCTGGGATTCGAACCACAGAACAAAAAAATTGATTTGTACCATCTAGCATAATAATGCGTATATTTTTTATATTAAAGTTTCTTCTCTCGATCTCTCTAGTAGCTAAATGGGAAAAGCACCTGACCGGAAATCAGAAGTTTTGTGGTTCGGATCTTAGCGGAGGGAAAGAAGAAGATCTTATTTCCAGAAAAAAATTAAGTAACATTTTTTGTAAATGTTTAAAAATGTGAGTTTGTGAGGCACACTCAGTTTCGATTAAGCCAAAGAAGTGTCACTGTGATAAAACGAGGTTAGGAAGGATAGAAAGAAGGACTTGGGTGAAAAGGGGCAATGGTCACGCGTCTTTCGAAAGACAAAGAGGAATTAAGAGAAGAAGATAAAGAGCCCCCCCCCCAGGGTGGATATCGACGGCAATATTCGTTAAGTCTTGCTAAGACCTGGCATGCGGCGTGGATCCTTCATTGGGATCGCCCTTACTTGCCCTCAACCATCCCTTATTTTTCTCACTCTCTCTCAAAAGCGGATACTTTCTCTCTTTCCTCCCTTGGTCGAGAGTTCGAGAATTTGCCAGGGTGAAGATCGCTTTCTTATCCCTGTCTCTCACGCGGTGTGATGCGATCTCCGTTAGAGGATCAGTGCGTCAATAAGGTGTTATTTGTTTAATTTGCGGATTTGTTCCCCGTGTCGATCCTTCTCTCAATTATATTTTATTACCCTTCCAATGACAATCAAATTAATCACAACTCGAAAAATAATCTGAATTTCCAGAAATGATAGTAATTGCTGGGGTGATTTTTTTTCAATTCAACTTGGCACTCCTACAAATTGGTCCTTTTGTCGGAAAGATGACTTCTGATTTGTTTCAGAATTGAAAAAAAATATTTAGAGGTCACTCAAGGTCATTTCAGGGCTCAGATGGCTATTCTTATTTCAATTGACGCAATTTATTGATTATTTAATTCTCGCGCATATTAATTCTATTCTTTACAATTCAATATTACACTCAGATATTTCTGATCCCCAAAATAACATTCAAAGGTCGCTCAAGGTCATTTGAGGACAAAATTGCTCATTCCTAATTAAGTGGACGCTAATAATTGATTATTCATTTCTGACGCGTATGAATTTTGTTCTTTACAAGTCAATATTGTAATCAGATTTTTTTCAGATTTTCGCAATAACATTCAAAGGTCGCTCAAGGTCATTTCAAGTCCAAGATGGCTATTCTAAATTAAATTGACACTATTTATTGATTTTTCATTTCTGGCGCGTATGAATTGTGTTATTTACAATTCAATACTGTACTCCAATTTTTTTTAGAGTTTAACAATGACATTCAAAGGTGGCTCAAGGTCCTTTTAGGACAAAAATGCTCATTCCTAATTAAATGGACGCTAATTATTGATTATTCATTTCTGACGCATTTGAATTCTATTCTTTACCAGTCAATATTGCACTTAGATTTTTTCAGATTTTCGCAGTAACATTTAAAGGTCGCTCAAGGTCATTTCAAGGCCAAGATAACTATTCTTAATTGAATTCATGCTATTTATTGATTATTCAATACTGACGCGTATGAATTTTGTTCTTTACCAGTCAATATTGTACTCAGATTTCTCTCAGATTTTCGCAGTAACATTCAAAGGCCACTGAAGGTCATTTCAAGGCCAAGATGGCTTTTCTTAATTAAATTGACGCTTTTTATTGATTCTCTATATCTAGCGCGTATGAATTGTGTTCTTTACAATTCAATATTATACTCAAATTTTTTCGGATTTTTACAATAACATTTAAAGGTCGCTCAAGGTCATTTCAAGGCCAAAATGGATATTCTTAATTAAATTGACGCTGTTTATTGATTACTCATTTCTGACGCGTATGAATTTTGTTCTTTACAAGTCAATTTTGCATTTGAATTTTTTCAGATTTTTAGAATGACATTCAAAGGTGGCTCAAGTTCATTTTCTTAATAAAATCTTAATTCAATTCAATTTTCTCTAGTTTTTTTTTTTTATAGAGAAACAGTGTCAATATATATTCATTTCGTCAAAAAAATTAATCAAGTTGTTTCAAAAATGTTTGTCATATTATTTGAAGGACATTCAAGGTCCTTTCGCAAAAACAAACCGTTTTTAAATTGTGATCATAAAAAAAAGTGCTAACAATTGCATATTAGATGGTAGTTTATCACCAACTAAGTTTTCCTCTTTTTGTCTAAAAGGTAAATCACAACCGAGTCTTCTGCACTTGTGATAATTAATTCTTTTTAATTACAATATGACAACTAAACTTGATCATATAGTATTAAAGCTCCGATATCCTACAGTTTTTACGTTTTCTATTTTCAATCTGAAGCAAAATCAAAAGAAAAATATCTACCATGGAAGAGAAAAAATTTTTGAATTACCATTTTTCGCAAAAATGACCTTGAATGACCTTAAAGTAATATATAGCACACAGTTATTAAACCTTTTGACTAATCTTTTTTGCCGCACTGAATAAATACACTGTTTCTCAAAAAAGAACTAGAGAAAATTTAATTGAATCGACATTTTATTAAAATGACCTTGAGCGACCTTTGAATGTTATTGTAAAAATCTGAAAAAAATCTGTGTGCAATATTGAATTGTAAAGAACACAATTGATAGGCGCCAGAAATAAATAATCAATAAATAGCGTCAATTCAATTGAGAATAACTATTTTGGCCTTGAAATGACCTTGAGCGACTTTTGAATGTTATTTTAAAAATCTGAAAAAATCTGAGTACAATATTGAATTGGAAAGAACACAATTTATACGCGCCAGAAATGAATAATGAATAAATAGCTCCAATTTAATTAGGAATAGCCATTTTGACCTTGAAATGACCTTGAGCGAACTTTAAATGTACTAATGTACTAATTTGAATGTAGTAATTTATTAATTTTTTTTTTTTGGCTAAGGATTTATCTCTCTTGTTGATCATTTAACTATTTTGTTAAAAATTATTTTCATTTTTGGTTGGAAATTATTTTTTTTTAAATAAAAATTTAACTATTCCATTTTTCGTTGAAAATTGATCTTCCTCACCTAAAAATTCAATTTTTTTCTTGAAAATTCATTCTTTTTGACGATTTATTATTTTAGTTAAAAATTCATCTCTTTGTTTGAAAATTAATTTATTTAACTGAAAATTCAACTATTCTATGTTTGTTTGAAAATTCATGTATTTTGTTGAGAATTGGTTCTTCTAAATAGAAAATTAATCTATCTTCATTGAGAAATCAACTATTTGGTTGGAAATTTATCTTTTGTGGTTGAAAATTTAGCATGTTAGTGAAGGATTTAATTATTAAGTTGTAAATAAATTTGTTTGTTTATAAAAAACTTATATTTTCCGGATTCAAATGCAAATTATTTATAGAAAATTTGTCAGTTCGCTTGAAAAATCAACAATCTGGTAGAAAATTCAACTAGTTGTTTAAAAATGTACTTATTTTGTACAAAATTTAACTAATTTTTCAATAATTCAACTGTTCAGTTAAAAATCAAACTAGTTATTTGAAATATAAACTATTTGTTTGAAAATGAATTTTTAAGAAAGTTATATTTTCGGGTTGAAAATTCAATTTTTTGTAGAATAATTTAAAATGTACACAAAAAATTTAACTATTTAACTTTTGCTTGAAAATTAATATTTTGAATTCAAAATGAATCTTTTCTTATCTAAAATTAAAATATTTGGTTAAAATTTATGTATTTAGTTGGAAATTCGCCTTTTGAAAAAAAAATAATCTTCTTGGTTCAAAATTTGCCTTTGTATGTTAAAAATTCAACTTATTTGATTTTTTTAAATTCAGCTGTTATTTTAGTCGTTTCTTTTGGTCGAAAATTCAATTGTTTTGTTAAAAATTCCTTCTTTGAAAATGAAGATAAATCTTTGATGAAAAGTGATGTTTCCAGGTTGAAAATTAACATTTTTGTTGATAATTCAACTGTCTTCGAAAAATATGGTGTTTTTGACTTGAAACTTGAAATATGCTGGTAAAAGTTGAATTATTTTGTTGAAAATTGGTCTCTTTTATTTAAAAGTTCAGCTATCTTATTGTTAATGCAACTGTTTGGTTGAAAATTATTATTTTTTTGAAACTTGATTTTTTTGGGTACAAAATTAATCTCTATTGCTTGAAATTGGGAATTTCCAGAAACGATGATGATTAATAAGATAATAACCCTTTTCAGCTACAATTAATCCTTTTTAATTTAAGGTGGCTATTGTGTAAAAAATGAGGTTGCTGAAAAAAATAGATTTTCTAAGATTTTAAGAATCAAAAACAATGTTTTTTGCAATTAAATTATTTCTTATTATTCCTTCTTACTAGTATTATAAAGATGATTGAATTTGAAAATTTTATGGCTTATTTTTTGCAGGGAAAACATTCTCTACAACTCTACTGTGCGTGATCTTAAAAGTTCATTTTTTTATAACTGAAATAGTTGAAAACATTTTTTTAAATAACCAACTTTCAAGAAGATTTACTTGTTTTTGAAATTGGTAAAGGTTGAGTTGAAGTAAATGTTTTTCCTGACAAAATTAGCCATGATTTATTCAGAGTAAACCATTTTTTTCAAATCGGTAAGAAGCGAGAGTAAGAAGAAATTAAATTACAAAACTATTGTTGAAATAACTATTCATCTTTAGTTTCAAACTTTCTAAATAAAAAATGTTTTTTATTTTACAGGAGATGACTAATAATATCATTTCACTTCTCATAGTCATAGATTTTTTTCCACAGACCTGATTTTTGGCACAACTAAATTGCTGAATTAAAAAATTCATTTTAGTTTAATTTCAGGTTCTTGGATAAGATTTCTCAGATCGTATTAACTACAACTCAGAAAAAAATCTGCATTTTCAGAAAAGATAACGAAGCAGTCTTATGAAATATTCTCTAGAAAAATTGCAACTGTAGTTATTATCAACTACTATTATCCCTTCCTATAAATAAATAAATTGAAAATTCCATTTTGGCAGGACTTTAGGTTCTTGGATAAGAGAATTTGTAAAGCCTAGCTCGTTCATTGGGGGATGGAATAAAAGTTGGCAGCTGCATTTTACACGCCTCTAGATGGTTGTTAAAAAAATGACACTTTATCCATCATCCCTCTTGTGGATGGATAATGAATCGTTAGGTCACATCAGAGTGTTGGTAATAACGGTCGAAGGTGATTGTTGAAGAATTTTGGGGCCGAGAACAGTGACTGACCAGTCCTGTCGTGCATGAGAACCGACTGAAACAAAAGCTAACAAACCTGTTGGAAACAATTGACTCGCCCCTGATGGCCAGGACCAGCTTACACGCTTACACGCTTACACCGCTCGAGGGGATGAACAGTTGGATGCTTTTTTTCTTCCCAGAACACCCATTGTGTATCAATCGCAACATGTGTGCTCTCGCCAACATGTTATCATCTACAACCCAATCCACCATGCAATCGACAAATAGCCAATATGGAAAATTTCCATTATAAATTATTGGCTTTTGATTAATTAACAATAAGACTATCGCTTAAAAATTCAACAATGTTATTGAAAATTTGTGTTCTTTGGTTGAATTCAACTGTTTTTACTTGACTGCACCAAAAGTAACTATGCAATGGATAAATAGCCAAAATGGAAAATTCGATTAATTAATCATTGGGTTTCAATTAATTAACAATGAGACTTTCGCTTCGAAATTCAACAATGTGATAGAAAATTCAACTTCATTTGTTGGATACAACTGCTTTTCATTCAAAATAAATATTATTTTGGTTTTTTGCCTTGGCTTTTTTTCTTCCAAAAACAACCATTGTTGCAGCAATCACAATATGTGTGCCCTTGCCAATATGTTATCATCCACAACGCAATCCACCATTCAATCGACAAATAGCCAAAATAGAATATTTCTATTGTTACCCTTTGGCTTTTGATTAATTAACAATAAGACTTCCCGCTTGAAAGTTCCACAATGTGGTTGACAGTTCGTCTTATTTGGTTAAATTCAACTGCTTTTGATTTAATTTAATTTTCTGTTCCTTCCTAGAACACTCATAGTGTATCAATCGTAACCTGCGTGCTCTCGCCAACATATTATCATTCAACCAAAATCAACGATGCAATCGGTAAATAGCCAAAATAGAAATTTCCTATCATTAATCACCGTGTTTCGATTAATTAACAATGAGACTTTCGATTGAAAATTCAACAATGTAATTGGAAATTCGCCTTCATTTGTCGGATACAACTGCCTTTGATTTAAAATGAACATTATTGTTGTTTTTGCTTTTTTTCTTCCAAAAACAACCATTGTTGCATCAATCACAACATGTGTGCCCTTTCCAACACGTTATCATCCACAACGCAATCCATCATGCAATCGACAAATAGTCAAAATAGAAAATTTGTATTGTTAATCATTGGCTTTTGATTAATTAACAATAAGACTTTCGCTTAAAAATTCCACAATGTGGTTGGAAATTTGTCTTCTTGGTTGAAGTCAACTGTTTCTGATAAAAAATAAAAATAATTTTTGTGGTTTGTTTATTTTTGCTTATTTTCTTCCTAAAAGATCCATTGTTGTATCGATCGTAAGATGTGTGCTCTCGCTAAGATATTAACATCCAACTAAAAGAAACGATGCAATCGACAAATAGCCAGAATAGAAAATTTTCTGTTAATAATCATTGGCTTTTGATGAATTAACAATAAGACTTTCGCTTGAAAATTCAACAATGTGGTTGACAGTTCGTCTTCATTTGTTGGATTCAACTGCTTTTGATTTAAAATAAACATTAGTTTTGTTTTGGTTTTTAGTCTTCCAAAAACATTCATTGTTGCATCAATCGCAACATGTATGCTCTCGTCAACATGTTATCACCCACAACGCAATCCACCATGCAATTGACAAATAGCCAAAATAGAAAATTCCTATTATTAATAATTGGCTTTTTAATTATTAACAATAAGTCTAGCGCTTGAAAATTCAACAAAGTGGTTGGAAATTCGTCTTCTTTGGTTGAAATCAACTGTTTCTGATTAAAAATAAAAATTATTTTTGTGGTTTGTTTATTTTTGCTTATTTTCTTCCCAAAACATCCATTGTTGTATCGATCGTAAGAAGTGTGCTCTCGCTAAGAAATTAACATCCAACTAAAAGAAACGATGCAATCGACAAATAGCCATAATAGAAAATTCCTGTTATTAATCATTACGTTTTGATTATATGATTACACAAAAGTTAGACTTCCGCTTGAAAATTAAACGATGTTGTTGAAAATTCGTCTTCTTTGGTTGAAATCAACTGTTATTCATTCAAAATAAAAATAATTTTTGTTTGTTTTTGCTTATTTTCTTCCTGAAGCACCCATTGTTGTATGCATCGTCACATGTGTGCTCTCGCCAACAATAAATAATAAAACTTTCGCTTGAAAATTCAACAATGTTGTTCAAAATTTGTGTTACTTGGCTAAATTCAACTGTTTCTACTTTAAAATAAATATCATTTTCGTTTCTAATTTGTTTTTTCTTTTTTCTTCCTAGAACACCCGTTCTGCATCAATAGCAACACTTGTGCTTTCGCCAACAAATATCATCCAACTAAAAGCAACGATGCAATCGACAAATGGGAAAAAAAGAAAATTTCTATCATTAATCGTTGGGTTTATATTAATTAACAATAATACTTCCGCTTGAAAGTTCAACAATGTGATTGAAAGATTGTCTTCTTTGGTTGAATTCAACTGCTTTTTAATTTAGTTTTATTTTTTAATAATTTTGTTTTCCCTAGCACAATCATTGTGTACAAATCGTAGCATGTGTGCTCTAGCCAGCATATTATCATCCAACCAAAAGCAGCGATGCAATCGACAAATAGGCAGATAAAAAAATTCCTATTATTAATCATTGGGTTTTGATTAATTAACAATGATACTTCCGCTTGAAAATTTAGCAATGTAATTCGAAATACGCCTTCATTTGTTGGATTCAACTGCTTCTGATTTAGAATAAACATTATTTTTGTTTTTTGTTTTGGCTTCTTATCTTCCAAAAACAACCATTGTTACATCAATCGCAACATGTATGTTAATCATTGGCTTTTGATTAATTACAAATAAGACTTTCGCTTGAAAATTCAACAATGTTGTTGAAGATTTGTGTTCTTTGGTTGAATTCAACTGTTTTTACTTTTTAATAAATATCATTTTTGTTTCTTATTATTTTTTTTTTCTTGCTAGGACATCCGTTCTGTATCAATGGTAACATGTGTACTCTCGCCAACATATTATCATGCAGTCCAAAGCAACGATGAAATCGATAAATAGCCAAAATAGAAAATTCCTATCATTAATCATTGGGTTTTGATTGATAAACAATAAGTTTATTGCTTGAAAATTCAACAATGGGGCTGGAAATTTGTCTTCTTTGGTTGAAGTCAACTGTTTTTGATTTAAAAGAAAAATCATCTTTGTTTTTTGTTTGTTTTTGCTTGTTTCTTCCTGAAACATCCATTGTTTTATCAATTGCAATATATGTGATTTCGTCAACATGATATCATCCACAACACAATTGACGAATAGCCAAAATAGAAAATTCCTATTATTAATCACTGGCTTTTGATTAATTAACAATAAGACTTTCACTTGAAAATGCAACAATTACATTAAAAATTCGTCTTCATTTGTTGAATTCAACTGCTTTTGATTTAAAATAAACATTTTTGTTTGTCTATTGCTTGAAAATTTAACAATGTGGCTGGAAATTCGTCTTCTTTGGTTGAAGTCAACTGTTTTTGATTTAAAAAAAAAATCATCTTTGTTTCTTGTTTATTTTGGCTTTTTTTCTTACAAAACGCACCATTGTTGCATCAATCGCAACATATCTGTTCTCGCAAACATGTTATCATCCACAACGCAATTTACCACGCAATCGACAAATAGCCAAAATAGAAAATTCCTATTATAAATTATTGGCTTTTGATTAATTGACAATAAAACTTTCGTTCAAAGCTACCATAATGTTGTTGAAAATTTGTGTTCTTCGATTGAAATTCAATGTTTTTGATTTAAAATGAACATTATCATTATTTTTCATTTGCTTTTTTTCTTCCAAAACAACCATTGTTGCATCAATCGCAACATGTGTGTTCTCGCCAACATATAATCATGCAACCAAAAGCAACGATGCAAGCGACAAATAGCCAGAATAAAAAATTCCTAATAATAATCATTAGGTTTCGATTAACAATAAGTCCGTCGCTTGAAAATTTAACAATGTGGTTGAAAATTCGTTTTCTTTGGTTGAAGTCAACTGTTTTCGATTTTTGAAAAAATCATCTTTGTTTTTTGTTTGTTTTTGCTTATTTTCTTCCTGAAACATCCATTGTTTTATCAATGGCAACATGTGTGCTCTCGCCAACATATTATCATACAACCAAAAGCAACGATGCAAACGACAAATGGCCAAAATAGAACATTCCTATTATTGATCGTTGGCTTTTGATTAATTAAAAATAAATCTATTGCTTGAAAACTTAACAAAGCTGTTGGAAATTCGTCTTCTTTAGTTCCCTTGAGCTGCTTTTGATTAAAAATAAAAATAATTGTTTTTTATTTATTTTGCTTATTTTCTTCCGGAAACACCCACTCTTGTATCAATCGCAACATGTGTGCTCTCGATAGCATATTATTATCCAACGAAAATCAACGGCGCAATAAAAAAAGATGACTTTTCTGCCATACAAGATAAATTTTCAATCCAGAAGGACAAATTTTCAACAAAATAGTTTCATTCTTAACCAAAAAAGATGAATTTAACAACATAGTTCAATTTTAAACCTGATAAATGAATTTTGTAACAAATAGGTGAATTTTTAACCTACAAAGGCGAATTTTCAATAGACAAGTTCTTAACAAAATAGCTAAGCTTTAAAGCTAATAAGTCGGTATTTTAGGAAACAGTTGACTTTGAATAATGAAAAAAAAGAATTTTCAATAAAAAGTCAAATTTCTAATAAAGAAAGATTTATTTTTACTGAAATAGATGAATTTTCCACAAAAAAGGTCAATTTTCAATCAAAAGTAGAATCTTTAAATTAACAATTTAAAAAACTAATTTTGTAGGAAAAAAAATCAACCAGTTTAATTCACGTAAAAAAGATGAATTTTTAACAAAACAGTTGAATTCTGAGCCAAAATGATTAATTTTGAAGAAAATACACGAATTTTCTACCAAATAGTTGAATTTTCAACTTATAAAGGAAACATTTTCAATCAGAAATGAAATAGCTATATTTGCAAATAACAAAATTAACTTTGAATCAAAAAGTTTATTTTTTAACTAAAAATATGAACTTTTGATAAAAAAGGTTATCTACAAACAAATAGTTTAATTTTTCATCAAATTGTTGAATTTTCAAGCCAAAAAGACGAATTTTCTACAACACAACTGAATTTTCAACCTAAACATATGAGTTTTCAAAAAATAGTTAATATTTTAACACAAAAATATTTCAATTTTAAATCAAAAGCAATTGATTTAACAGTGACAGATGAATATGGAACAAAATAGTTAAATTCTTAACCAAACCAGATTAATTTTCAATAAAGCAGTTGCATTTTTAACCAAAGAGGATGAATTTTTAGTCAAAAAGATTAATTTTCTACCGAAAAAGAAAAATTTTTAATGAATATCTCAAGCAGGAAAGATCAATGTTCAATTTGAAATATAAATTTTCACTCAAAAAATTGAATAGTAACATTTTCAGGTACGAATAACAAAACAAAACGAATTTTCAGGAAAATATTTCAATTTTCTACCCAAGAGGTGAATTTTCTACTAAAATTATGAATCTTCAAATAAAAAAATTAATTTTCAAGAAAACATTTTAACAAAATAGTTAAATTTTAAACAAAAAGAATGGATCTTCAACTAAAAGAATACATTTTTAACAACGTTGTTCAACTTTCTACCACGCAGATGAATGTTCTGAAGAAAGAGACAAATTTTGAACAAAATACATGATTTTTCAAGTGAAACAAATCAATTTCCAATCAAAAAGAAAGTAGTTACATTTTTAATTGAAAATATTAATTCTCAACCAAAAATGAAAAGAATTTTCAGCCAAATAGTTAAATTTTCAAGCAAAGAGATGAATTTTAAAATAAAATGATCAATCTTCAAAACCAAAAAATGAATTTTCAAGGAAAGTGTCCAAAATTGAACCGAAAAGTTGGATTTTCAACTGAAAAAGATGAATTTTTAACAATGCAGTTCAACTTTCAACTAACTAGTTGAATTATTTGAGTAGGAAAGATGACTTTTTAACAAAATATTTGAATTTTCAATCTAATAGTAGAATTTTTAACTAAGCGAGATGAATTTCCAAGCAAAAATATGATGGTAGACTTTTCAACCAAAAAATTGACTTTTCACCAAGAATGGTTAAAGGTTCTAATCGGATTCTATTAATTCAGTTCGAATATAAACAAAAATACGAAAAACGGCGCCTAATATGTTAAGTTTAATGAAAAAAATGTCCGATTCGAAGGTCTGCTAAGAATATATATTTTTTTAATTCTGACAAAAATCACGGGTTGTCAGCTGAGCAGAAAAAAAATCCTTTCTTGGGACAACCCTTATGTTCAAGGTACTTGAGCGTCACGAAAAGACACTGAGAATCGAGCCTAGCCTTCATTGCGTGACCTAATCAAAAGTAATTACATACCGACGTGACGCGACGCGGCCGGTCGATATTACCACATGCATGCATGCGGTTCCAAATTTCCATGTGTATACTTCCTACAATATTTGAAATTCGTAATTCGCTGGCTGAAAGTGCGTGCGATTAAATGCAAGTGCACACTTTTGCAAGTGCACTCGAAAAAGAACTCTGAGTGCACTCTCCCCATTCCCCATTTCCTCTAGAGGTTCATACCGGTGAGGGTGAAGCCAAAAATAACTGCATATATCGGGTTGCCTACACATAAAAGCAGGAGGGCAACAAAACATACTCTTACACAATTTCATTTCTGATTCATGTCCCTCTAAAGGCCTCACATAAATGTCATAATCTTTCATATCTATCATTCCCATCTATTATTTTTATTATATCTCGCATATATCTTGTATATACCTTCTATTCATTCTAGGGATGATCAAAAAAGGCTTCACTAAGCTCATTTTCTTTTCCCTCTTTCTCTCCCACTTTCTTTCTTCTTTTGAAATTCGATCCCATTCGAAGTATTCAAAAAACACCCGTTTTCAGTTGGCCATACCCCAATTCAGAAAAATGTACCTCCTAATTATATTGGACCCCATTACCAGTATTTTCACAAATCAACAGTTTTAGTTGGTCATACCTCAACTCAGCAAAATATACCTCTTCATTATGTTTGGTCCCATTTCCAGTATATAGAGAAAACAACCGTTTATAATTGTCCACACCCCGGTTCGGACGAATCTACATCTCAATTCTGTTTGATGTCATTTCCAGTATTTGAACAAACCATCCGTTTATAGTTGACCATACCCAAATTCGGAAAAATCCACCTCAACAATAAATTAGATCCCATTTCCAGTTTTGGAATAAACCAACCGCCTATAGTTGCCCACACCCCAACTCGGGAAAACATACCTTTTAATTCTGTTTGATGCCATTTCCAGTATTTAAACAAACTACCCGTTTATAGTTGACCGTACCCAAATTCGGAAAAATCTGTTTCACCATTAAATTATACCCCATTTCCAGTAATTTTAAATATGAGTTCTGCCAATTTTTCGGGACGACCCGCTTATTGTTAGGCATACCCCAATTCAGAATAATCTACCTCTCAATTCTATTTAGACTCATTTCCAGTATTCAGGCAAAATAATTTTGACCTAAAAATCTAGATATGACCTTGAATTTTAATGGCCACTTTGTTGTATTTTATTATTGCAGCCAGACCAAAAAACTGAAAATGGAAGTGGATCCTGAAATTTGAAAAGGTGGAACCGATTCGTTCTATTAGCAAAGATCTTTGCGATTGACCAGTAGGAGAACTTGAGCAGCGGCTTTCATTTCAGTTGTCGACTGTCGTCCAATACAGCAAATTACCTTCCTTCCGCGATATTACCTCGTCTCACCTAATTTTCTGTTTCCACTTTCTTTCGCCTTTTGCCCCTTCTTTTCCAATTCGATCATATGTAAATTATAAAAAAAAACACCCGTTTATAGTTGGCCATACCCCAATTCAGAAAAATTTACTTCCTAATTTTATTTGACCCCATTACCCTATATTTGATGCCATTTTCAGTATTTGAACAAACAACACATTTATGGTTGAAAATACCCAAATTCGGAAAAATCTACCCCAATATTAAATTAGACGTCTGAAAATTTCGGATGACCATTCCGTTGCCTTTTCCAGTTCTGCGAATTTTTCGGGACGACCCGCTTACAGTTAGACATACCCCAATTCAGAATAATCCATCTCTCAATTCTATTTAGATTTCTCTCAGTTCTATCTCTTTCGGTCCCATTTTGCTCCTTTTTTCCAATTTCCCAAAAAGTATTTTTAAAAAACCACCCGTCTATAGTTGCCCATACCTGATCTCAGCAAAATCTACCTGTCAATTATTTTTGATGCCATTTCCAGTATTAATTAAATCACCTGTCTATAGTTAACATACCCGAATTCAGAAAAATCTATCTCAGAATCCTAATTACCCCATTTCCAGTAATTTAGAAAATAAATTGTCTTCGCGTCCCGAAATTTTGAGCGACTGCTCCATCCCCTTTTCCAGCTCCACCAATTTTTTGGGACAACTCGTTTATAGTTGGCCATACCCCAAATCGGAAAAATCGACCTCTCAATTCTATTTCAACACATTTTCAGTATTTAACGAAAAACAAATTTGACCTAAAAACGTAGAATGACCTGGAATTTGAATCGCCACTCTGTTGGATTTTATATTCTTTCTCTCCCCTTTTGCTTCTTCTTTTCTAATCCGACTCCATTTGAAGCATTGAAAAAAAACCGCCCGTCTATAGTTGTCCATACCCTAATTCAGAAAATATGCCTCCTAATTATATTTGATCCCATTTAAAGTGTCAATAAAACCACCTGTTCATAGGTAACCATACCCAAATTCGGAAAAAACGATCTCACAATATAATTAGACCCCATATCCAGTATTTTTTAAAACAAAGTGTCTCGTCGATCCCGAAATTTCGAACGACTAGTCCATCTCCTTTTATAGTACGACTAATTTTGTAGGATGACTCGTTTATTGTTGGCCATACCCCAATTCAGAAAAATCTACCTCTCAATTTAATTCAAATCCATTTTAAGTAATCAACAAAAAACAAATTTGACTAAAAAAAACATGGAATGATCTAGTCAGTCATACGAATTTCGAGCGATTAGCCAATCCCCTTTTCCAGCTCCAATGATTTTTCAGAATGACTCGTTCATAGTGGGCCATACCCCAATTCAGAAAAATGTAGCTCCTAATTCTACTTGAACCCATTTTCAGTATTAGAAAAAACAAATTTGACCTAAATAATGCAGAATGACGTGGAATTTTAATCGCCATTCAGTTGAATTTTATCTGCTTTCTCTGCCCTTTTACTCCTTCTTTTCTTATTCGACTCCATTTAAAGTATTTGAAAAAAACGCCCGTCTATAGTTTTCCATACCCCAATTCAGAAAATATGCCTCTTAATTATATTTGATCCCATTTCTAGTATCAATAAATCTACCTATTCATATTTCATCATATCCAAATTCGGAAAATTCGGCATCACAATATAATTAGACCCCATCTCCAGTATTTTTAAAAACAAAGTGTCTCGTCTATCCCGAAATTTCGAGCGACTAGTCCATCTCCTTTTCCAGTACCACTAATTTTTCAGGATGACTCGTTTGTTGTTGGCCATACCCCAATTCAGAAAAATCTACCTCTCAATTCAATTTAAACCTATTTTAAGTAATCAACAAAAAACAAATTTGACCTAAAAAAATCATAGAATGATCTAGTTAGTCATACCGTAATCCAGCAAACTCTACCTGTTTATCATATTTGACCCTTTCAACAATATTTTTTTAAATCACCCGTTTTCAGTTAGCCATACCCAAATCCAGAAAAATGTACCTCCTTATTATATTGAACACTATTACCAGTATTTTTTCAAATCAACCATTTATAGTTGACCATACCCCAATTCGGAATAATGCACCTCACAATTCTATATAAACCCATTTTCAGTATTCAACAAAAAACAAATTTGACCTAGAAAACCTAGATTCATCTATTCAGTCATACCGTAACCCAGCAAAATCTACCTCTTTATCATATTTGACCCTTTTACCAGTATTGTTTTTAATCAACCGTTTATAGTTGGCCATACCCCAATTCAGAATAAGGTGCCTCTCAATTATATTTAAACCCATTTCCAGTATTGGAACCAGACCAAAAAACTAAAATAAAAATCGAATCCCACTATCAGAAAATGCAAGCTGATCCTGAAATTTGAAAAGGTGGAACCGATTCGTTTTCTGAGCAAAGATCTTTGCGATCGACCAGTAGGAGAACTTAAGCAGCAGCTTTCATTTCAGTTGTCGACTGTCGTCCAATACAGCATATTACCTTCCCTCTACGATATTATGGGGTCTTAGCTAATTTTCTTTTCCCTCTTTCTCTGCTCCTTGGCTCTCTCTCTCTCTCTCTCTCTCCATTTTCAGGAGACTATATCTTCTCTCTCTCTCTCTGGTGATTCTCTCTCTCTCTCTCTCTCGCTCTCTTACCTTCTACTCGAGGTCGAGCGTCGGAGGGTGTGAGGTCATGGTGGTGGTTGTGGCTGAGGCGACCGAGGGCGTCTGGAAAAGGGGCTCTGGGGTGTCAGGGGGGGTTGGTTGGTCAGTGCTCCTTACTTAGGGGGTGGCGAGTCTGTTCTTAATTAACGCTCGCCTCTTTTGCTGCAACCCCCTCGCCTCCACTGGCCCGTAATGAGGGTCTTTCCATGTATTAGTGCACACCCAGCGTGTACTTACCAACTAACCGGAAACGCGTGTGGGTGACCTAGATGAGACCCCGTCTAGCTAATTCTTTTCTTCCGCGCTGACCACTAAAGTAAGTAGATGGCCGTGTACTGCTCGTCTATATATATATACATATATATATGTTATATACGTACAAAAGGGAAGTGCTAAGTTTCCCAGTGTTTGTATGTCTCTCTGAGAGGGTTTGAGTCTCTGACAATGAAATTGCGAGTGTCTTAGTTGCTAGCCACATACTCATATTCCGCCCCCAACTTGGAGCAGCTTCGGAGAGCGCTACTCTTTTTCCACGCTTTCTGTGCTATGCAATTGTCGAGTCGTTCTGTGGGAGTTTTAGATGCATGCGATTCTACTCTGAGACGAATGACATTTCACATTTCATCCCTTTTCCAATATTTTAGAAAAAAAACTGCCTTAACTCGGCAAAATCTACCTCTCAATTATATTTGATTTCATTTCTAGTGTTAAAAAATATTTGGCCCCATTTCCAGTAATTTGAAAATCCAAATTTTTATAGTTAGCAGTACCCCAATTCGGAAAGATCTACCTCTGGATTATATTTTACTCAATTGAAAGTATTTTAAAAACAAGTTCATAGTTGTCCGTACCCCAATTCAGAAAATATACCTCTTAATTATATTTGATCCCATTTCCAGAATCAATGAAACCACCTGTTTATAGTTAACCATATCCAAATTCGGAAAAACCGATCTCACAATATAATTAGACACCATTTCCAGTATTTTTTAAAACAAAGTGTCTCGTCGTCCCGAAATTTCGAGCGACTAGTCCTCGTTTATAGTTGGCCATACCCCAATTCGGAAAGATCTACCTCTTAATTATATTTTACCACATCGGAAGTATTAAAAAAAATATTTATAGTTGTCCATACCCCAATTCGGAAAGTATGCATCTTAATTATATTTGACCCCATTTCCAGTATTAAAAAATATCCGGTTATAGTTGGCCATACCCTAACCCAGAAAAATCTATTTCTTTATCATATTTGACCCTTTTGTCAGTATTTTTTTAATAAACCGTTTATAGTTGGTCATACCCCAATTCGGAATAATGTACCTCTGCATCATGTTTGATCTCATTTCAATTATTTGAAGAACCCATCCGTTTATAGTTGACCATACCCTAATTCGGAAAATCTACCTCTTAATTATAGCTTACCCCATTTTGAGTATTAAAAAAAAACATTTATAGCTGGCCATACCCCAATTCGGAAAATGTTTTCCTGTAAGTTATATTTGATCTGCAAAATTCCATACAATTCCTTAAAACCCCCAGGAAATCCCATGAAATCTGATGAATTCTTTGTAATCTAAAATCCTTTGAGATTCCTCAAAAATCTTTTATATTATTCAAATCTATTGGCAGCTTCTCGGAATATTTTTAAATACCCTAAAATATTCCAAGTTTTCTTAAATCTCAATAAATCATTTGAAATTATTTAAAGCTCTTGAAAATTCCCTGAAATATTTCGAATACTTGGACATCTCTTCCAATTAATGAAACCTGTTAAAATTTGTTTGTAATATATTATAATACCCTATTCCAAATCCTTTGAAATCTTTTAGAATCCCTTGAAACTTGTTAAGCTTTCGAATTTTTTTTTTTTGAATTTCAAAAAATATTCTAAATTTCTGTAATCTTTTGAAATGCCTTCAAATTAATAAAATCTATTGAGGATTTATTGGAATAATTTGAAACAGACTTAAATATTCCAAATCCTCTAAAATATTTTGAAATCCATTGCAATTTTTGAAAGCTCTTGAAAATTCCTTGGAATTTTAAATTGTACTAACTGAACAAAAACTGAAATTCTTGTACCGTTAAATTCTTAAAAATCACTTAAAATCTTTGAAATCCTAAGAAAATTGTTAATTCTTTGAAATTAAGTAAAATATTATATTTGTTTGAAGTCCTATCAAATCTTGTGAAATAATTAAAAATCACTTTTAATGTTTGAAATACCAGTAAATTTCTCAATTTTTGTGGAATAATTTAAAATTCATAGAAATATTATACAATTTATATCTTTTAAAATCCTTTGAAAATTTTTTTTTACTGTTTTTAACAAAATTTTAACAAAATAGTTGAATTTTTATCCAAATAGCTGAATTTTTAACCTATAGAGATAAACCTAAACTAATGAAAATAAATTTCCAACCCGTTTAATTCAACGGAAAAAAAAAGAATTCTGACAAACTAGTCAATATTCAACCTACTAGATAAATTTTCAACAAACCAGATTAACTTTATATCCAAAAAGATGAGTGTTTTTAACAAAAGTTGACTTTTAAACCGGAAAAGATCAATTTAGAAATAAATGGTTTAACTTCCAATTAATAATGATATATTTTTGACTAAAAAAGAAATCATTACAATTTTAGTTAAAAAATTAATTTAAAAAAAAATGAATTTTCAACCTGTTCAATTCAGCCAAAAACTTTCAACCAAAAAAATGTCTTTGACGCAATAGTTGAATTTTCAACAAAATAATAAAACTTTTAACAAGATAATAGAATTTTTAAACGAATGGCGGAATTTTTAAATAAAAAAAATGAATTATCAACCAAGAATGTTCAGTAAAAATTTAATTTTCGACAAGAAAAAAAGAATTTCATCAGTTCAGTTCAACAAAAAATTTTCGATTAAAAATATGTCTGTAACAAAATAGTTATATTTGTAACCAAATAGCAGAATTTTTAGCCCTAAAAGATAATTTTCCAAGAAAATATATGAATTTTCAACCAAATAATTGAATTTTAACTAAAAAAGATCAATTTCTTAACCAAAATTTTAAAGTCACATTTTCAGTTGAAGAAATTGATTCTCAGCCAAAAAAAAATTAATTTTCAACAAAATAGTTCAATGTTCAACCAAGAAGATTTTCTTTTTAGAGGAAAATCAATTTTTTTAACTGTAAATTTAACCATTTTATTATTTTCTTTCAAATTGATTGATTTTAGTTGAAAATTAACTTTTTGGGCGTAAAGTCATATTTTTGAGTTGAAAATTATACTGTATTCTAGAGAATTTTTTTTGTCTTTTTTGGTTGAATTCAACTGTTTTGTCGCAAATTTGAGAGATTTGTTGAAAATTCGTGTTTCTGGATTGTAATTTCGTTCTTTTGGATTGAAAATTCAACTTTATTCTAAAAAAGTCATTTTCTGATTATGAAATTTAACCTTTTGGTTGAAAATTCAACTATTTTTGGTTATGTCCTGATCTTCTTTGTTTAGAAATTCGACCATTAGGTTTAACATTCATCTTTTTAGGTAAAAAGTGTAAATATTTTGATGAAAATTCGTTTTTTTTTCTAGTGAAAATTAATTTTTTTAACTGTGAATTTAACTATTGCATTATTGGTCAGAAATTGATCGTTTTTAGTTCAAAATAAACTTTTTGGTTGGAAATTCGTATTTTTTTAATGAATATTGAACAGCTTTCTAGAGAATTCGCCATTTTAATTTAAAAATTAAAATCTTTTTTTATATGAAATATCAACTCTTATATTTTTTGTTGAGAATTAACCATTTTAGTTAAAAATGTATCTTTTTTTTTAAATTCAATTATTTTCTTAAACATATTTTGTCGAAAATTGATTTATTTGGGTGCAAATTTGATTATTTGCTGCAAATTATACTTTGTTGCTGAAAATTTAAATATTTTCTCAAAAACGCTACTACTTTGTCGAAAGTTGAATTATTTTGATGAAAATTTGACTGTTTTGTTGAAAATTAAACTTTTTTGTTGAAAATTTAATTATTTTGGTAAATATTTGATTTTTTTGTTGAAAAATCGTCTTTTGGATTGAAAATTTGGGTATCTTCTGAAAAAGTCATCTTTTAGGCTTTAAAATGTAACTCTTTGGTAGAGAAATTCTGTTTTGAAAAGTCAACTGCATTTGAAACAATTCGTCTGTTGGCTCAAAGATACCAATATTTAGTTGTAAATACAATTGTTTGGTTGATAATTACTCTTTTTGTTATCAAAAAATGAATTATTTGGTCGAAAATTAATTTTTTTTGGGTTGATAATTTAACTATTCGATTATAAATTTAATTATTTTGTTGAGTATTCGTATTTTTGAATAGACGCTT
>JAABKJ010007482.1:0-20928 GCA_011634705.1 Andricus grossulariae | reverse complement strand
AAATTTGCAAAATCTTTTATAAATGATTTCATGCAATATTTATCCAATTTTTTTACAATGTTTCTTGAAAATATTTTTGAACAAGCCAAGTAATATTTTAGTGCAATGTATTCGCAATATTTCTGCAAAGTTTCTTCGAATTATTTTGAAACATGACAGTAATATTTTAGTGAAACGTTTCTGCAATATTTTAGATTTACTTCAGGAAACATTTCACAGAAATAATTTTAAAACGTCTTGGAAACCTTGTGCAACATTATCAAAAGGTTTCATTGTAACATTTTCAAAATCTTTCATAAATGATTTCGTGCAATATTTATGCATTTTTTACAATGTTTCTTGAAAATATTTTCGAACAAGGCAAGTAACATTTTACTGCAATGTTTTTGCAACATTCCTGCAATGCTTCTTTACATTATTTTTAAGCATGACAAATTATATTTTAGTGAAATATTTCTGCAATATTTTAGATTTACTTCAGGAAACATTTCATAGAAATAATTTTAAAACTTCTTTGAAACCTGTATGTAACATTATCAAAAGGTTTCATTGTAATATTTCTTTGAAATTTTCACTGCAACATTTCATTCCGTGTGGGAGGTTCGAAACCCCGTATTGTTATAGATTTTATTTGTAATATAATGTTTAGAAATGCAATATATGTATTTATTCTAAGAGGGACCAATAAAATTTATAGAGGAAATACTCCCAATCAATTCATATATATTTTTTAAACACCTTTTTTTTTGTCATATCTTCAGAATATAGCAATAGTTGGTGTTAAAATTGACGAAATGGATTGAATGAAATTTACATTTTTGTAATTATAAATAATACTTGGATGATATGCTGTCGTACGATTATGAATGGATAAAGTAGATGCCACCTAAAAACAATTGAATGATTTTTTATCAGTTTTAAAATTAAATCCGGCATTTCCATACATCAGAAGTTTGCCAGTACCGAACTAGTACTGGTGTTGAATAGCGTACCACTAGCGCACGCCAGTACTGTGGAGCATTACCAGCCATTACTGGCCCAGCCTGGGACTCTGGAATTCTGTAATGGGCCAGTACTGCGCCAGTGGTGTATTTCAACCTGGGATATATCCTAGTCTATTTTTACAAGCCCTTCTTTCCATAAATAATATTATATTGTATAGTTAAAAGTTTGTCATAAGGAAAACCACAGGATTTCGCCGGGAGCGGGTGCCAATCTGAAAAAACTACACTCGCTCTCAGCGACATCGCTGCAGAATTTCAGCTGTAACCACGTCCCACGGCCGTGAGATAGGTGGTTACCGTCTCTGACGGACCAAGAGCGCCGATGATCAGGACGATTAGCTTAGCAGAATATTTCGGGTATAATCGACGCAAATCTTTCATGAGGTCTCAACCCTCAACTCCCCCCCTCCACCCCCTCTCTCTTCCTCATATCTCTCATTCTTTTCATTCTCCTTGGCTATGATGTTTTTGTCAGTTGATGCTGAAAATTTGATAACGAACATGGTTCGTTTCCCGAAGTCAAGGAGAACTATGTCAGGCCTTGAGTGCACAATAGAAACAATTGTCGAGAGTATGAAGTTCCAGGATATGCGGCATTTCTCATTCCCGACAATTGACTATTTCCCTAGGAGCGTTTAGCGGAGCGGTATTAAGGCTAATGCCGTAAGAATGACAGAGATGGTAATAAAGCATTCTTAGTGCCGCATTGTGCGTTTGGATGAAGGTTGATCCCCGCATGAGTTAGAAAACTAGATAATGTGTCCTAGGTGTTCGGGGTGTGCATGACACCCTCTGCAGTTATCGTCGGGAATATCTTGGTTCAAAATGTGGCTACGGTATGCTAGAGTGGAAATAACACCGTCTGAAAATACCGAAATGAAACCCTCCGTGCCCGACTTCAATCCGGGTGATTTAAGGAAAGTAAACGTTAGCTTATACGACATCGACTGATCCTCCACATTTCTGTGAGAGATGCAGTGCATCCTCTTGTCGAGAAGCTGTTCACGGAAGTTTTTCTCCTGTCCTTTCATATTCCGGGCTTTCAGGAGTGAGTACTCCAGACTGATAAGATTTTATGCATTTTGCTCACCCCTGATATTGAATTCAAGGTCGAGTGTTTCAGCAGCCTCCTCCGCTGATTGGTACAGAAACGCTCCTTTGCCCACTTCTTCGTGCTTTCTGACCATTTTCAGAAGAGGGTCTCGTCCATTTGCGACTATATGTGCTGTACCCAGAATAATCCTGTTGTGAAGACATGCAATATTCAGTATTCTGCGACCAGCTTGACGGTGTAAGATGTAGAGTTGCGCAACAGAAGACTTAAGGTGCATGTTTTTGTTGATGTGCATAACCTTTCGTGTCCCCATATCAAGGGATCCGAGCTCGTCCTTCGTCCATGGAACCACTCCAAATGAATAGAGTACAAACGGGATGGCAAGCATGTTCGTTGCAGATACTTTGTTCCTCGCCGACAGTTCGGAAAACCAAAATATGTCGGATGAGATGTTTGTATCTGCTTCGGAGACTATCCTTTATAGATGTCGCGTCCTGAATGCATCTCTGTGGCACGCCCAAGAATGTATAGGTCTCTCCAGCGCCAAGTTATCGTATAGCGCTTCTGTTGACAAGCTCAGAGTCTTCGGGGATGCCAATAAGTTGTCCTCGCTTCAAATAAACATTGGCGCATTTGTCTATCCCCAACTCCATTTTAATCTCCTGAGAGTATTCCTCGATAATCCTTAAAGCTAGTTGTAATTTATTTTTATTTTTAGCAAAGATTTTGAGATCATCGATGTAAAATACATAAGTGACCTTATGCTTTCGATCTCCAGGTTTGCCGCAAAAGTACGCTTCAGAATGGCGAAGTGCGAGAGATAGTGACAATCATGTGAGGCAAAAAAGGAGCGGGATTATGGTGTCCCCCTGAAAGATACCTCTGTGAAAGGTGACGTTGTTCGTTGTCACACGATGTTTTCCAGATGAGATGGTAAATATGATTTTCCAAAGCGGCATCAGTCTCTCTATGCACCTCACGATTTGCGGATGAACCTTTAAGCTTTCCAACAGGCAGATGATAAGTCTATGAGAGGTTGAGTCGATAGCTTCCCGGCAATCAATCCAGGCCATCGATAACTTGCGCTGGTAGGATGCTGCGTCTTTGCAGACACATCTATCGATGAGCAGGTTCTCCTGACATCCTGCTACGCCTTTCTTTGAAATGCGTTGATCATACATTTCTTGCCACATAGGTCAGATTGTCCGAACAATCCTATCATTTAGGACAGCTGTCAACATCTTATACAGTGTATTCAGATAAGTGATTAGCCTGTAATTCTTCGGGTCAGCTAAGTTGCCCATCTTTGGCAGGAGTACTGTGCGCCCTCCCACCAGCCACTACGGAATAGGCTCTTCCGACTTTAGACATGAGGTGAAAATGCGGACCAGATGCTTGTGGGTTGAAAGAAACTTCTTCCACCGGAAGGTCTTGATACCATCTGGTCCCGGAGCGGAATCGTTCTTCATGCCTCTTAATACTTTTTCCACCTCCTCGGTAGTGATAGGTGAGCATTCTTCCTCAGATGTTATGAGGGAATTGCACAGCTCCTTGAAGCTATTCATGTTCCTTGAGTCTTCTTTCACGGGATATTAGACTTCGTAGACACCTCTTCAAAATGCTTCGACCTCCTTTAGTTTAGCCGGATGATCGACAGTAACTGGAGGAACTTGAGAGACGAGATGGGTCAGAGAAAAACTGTTGATTTTCTCTGACCCACCTCTCTCTCCGCTCTAGACTTTTTTTAACGTCAGATAGTACCCATAGTCTGTCAAGAATATGCTGTCTGATGATCAGCAGGTTTGACTCATGAAGTGTGCGATAGCGGCTCCACAGTTTGCGCGCGAACTGTCGAACTTCGGCGGTGAAATTCCCGTCAGGTGTTGTGTAGTGAATCACACACTGAATGCGGGATGCGACTGTCTTGCCCAACCTATCTTTGTGGTGAGTTGAAGCATTCGTCCTTTCGTCTTATGATCAGCCGTTTGTTTTGTTTTACGGTTTGCATCCGCTAATACTCTAACTGCATTATATACGCCACAATTGATAAGTCAGAGGTCGGATTCTTCGAAAATATCGTCACGAAGCTCGTCACCCAGTTAAGCTACTTCTTTGGGCTTGAGACAAACCTGGATGTTGATGTTTCTCCGGGTCCTGAAGCATCGCTCTTCCTCTATGGGATGCCTGTCCGCGATTGGTTTCAGTGTCGCCTCACTTTCTCTGTTGCCGGCTTGTTCTGGCTGCGGTAGAGTTGATGCGAAAAGTGCGAGAGCTTTGGGTGTTTCTCGCACCACAGAGCATGCAGTCGTGCCATGTAAGCTTCTCGATCAAGGGCCATACTAGTATCCTAGCATTCTAGCAGGTCGTCATTGATTCGATCCGTCCACCTGAACGTCCCGAGATTTCGCCGGTCCATCGCATTGACTCCGTCTTGATTGGCTCCCCCAACTCTAGGGTAATCGGCATTGTTGTCCGACCCCCTGATGGGTTTGGTGTTATCATTGTTGTTCCCACAAGAAGCTAGGGAAAGGAGTTCGTCCTTCCTTGTAGAGGCCCGCCTGCAAGGATAAGGCTGCATACTCTGAGAGGTCACCCGGTATCTCAGTGTCATCGTTAGAGACACCTCACCCAGGTGCCATTCAGCTTTCGGCACGGGTTTCACGCCTCCGCTCGAGGGTTACTTCCTTCAGGACCACCTCTGGACAATTGTCTGAGATTGCTTTTAATTACTGTAACCATATCCAGCAGAAACCCTTGGTACAGGGACCCTCTATCCGCAAGTCGATAAATATAAAACTAAAGGTTAACAACCACCGCAGGGTCCCACTGGGAGCAACTGCCATCTAAAAAATGACATCGGCTCTCAGTAGGACCGCTGTAGATCCCACTCATGGCCACGTTTCACAACCGTGGGATGGGTGGCATGATGAAATTACGACGACAGGCCGGCGAAACCTTCGTGTGTCTTGAGGACACGAAGCGACCCCAGGATGACAGCTTTCTGCATCCATCTCGCAAATGCTTTGTCATATTTTTGGCAAACGCGAATGGCTTTAAGGTTACGAACTAGTGATAGTTTCGTACCTCCGAGAGCACCGATCACAAGAACAATTACTTTAACCGAATATTTTGGGTACAGCCGTTGAAACTTCCCTTAAAGGTCTTGATACCTCTTATTCTTCTCCATATCCTTGACAGTGGTGCTGTAGTCGGCCGAAGCCGAGAATTCGATTAGGAATATGGTTCGTTTCTCGAAGTCTTGAAAAACAATGTCAGGCTTCGAGTATGCAACGGAGACTGCTATCCGAAAATCGCAGTTCCAGAAAATTTCGCACTTCTCGTTTGGTATCCATATAAAATACATATGTGAACTTATGCTCGCGATGGTTAGTGTCAACACAGAGGTATCCAGAAGAATTTTGTAGGGCGAGAGATAGGGGCAAAAGTGTGATGCAGAAAAGCAAAGGGCTCATGGTATCGCCTGGAAAGACGCCCCTCTAGAAGGCGACTTTGTTCGTTTTCACATGATAATTTCCAGATGAGATAGTAAATCTTGTTTTCCAAAGGGGCATCAATCTCTCTATGCATCTCACTATGTGTGGATGCACCTTCAAGCTTTCCAACAGGCAAATGATAAGTCTATGAGAGGTCGCATCGAAAGCTTTCCGGTAGCCAATCCAGGCCATTGACAGGACGCCCTAATGGGCTGCAGCGTCTTTACAGATGCACCTGTCAATTAGCAGGTTCTTTTGACATCCTGCTACACCTTTTTTCGAGACATGTTGTTCATACATCTCTCGCCACACAGGCTTAATTCTTCTTACAATCCTGTTGCTCAGGATAGCTGTAAAAATCTTATACAGTGTGTTCAAATTAGTTATTGGTCTGTAATTCTCTAGGTTGGGCAAGTTGCCTTTTTTCGATAGGAGTATAGTGAGTCCTAATACCAGTCACTGCGGAACGGGCGTTTCCGACTTTAAATATGAGTTAAATATGCGGATCGAATGTTGGTGTGTAGAACTAAACTTCTTCCATCAGAAGTCCTTGATACCATCTGCTCTTGCAGCGGAAAAGTTCTTTGTGCCTCAAAGTGCTTTTTCCACTTCTTCGGCAGTGATTGATGGACATTCCTCCTCAGATGATATGAAGTTGTCGCAAAACTCCTTGAAGCGGATGACATTATCGGTATCTTCTTTCATCTCCAGTGTTTTTGGGATCTTGTACATCTCTCTCCAAAAAGTCCCCATCTCGTTGGGCTTGGGTGAATTTTTGACAGAAACAGGGTGATCATTGAAGAGACGAGATGGGTCGGCTAGAAACTGTTGATTTTTCCGGATCCGTCTCTCCCTCTTCTGTGTTATGTTCCTTGTGTCAGATAACATCCGTATTTTGTCAACAATGTGCTGCTTGATTGTCAGCAGCTTTGACTTGCTCAGTGTATGATTGAAGATCTTTAGTTCATCAGCGAACTCTCGAACCCTCCCCGTGAACGGCCTGCCCGATGTTATGTAGTCAATCACACACTGAATACTGGACGCATTCTGTCTTGCCCATCCAATCTTCTTGTTCAGTTGATGCAAGCGTCTTTTGGTCTTTTGTTCCATCGTCGGTTTGAGCCTTCGATTTAAATCAGCCAATGCTCTTGCAGCACCATAGACTGAACAAGTGATGGTCCAGAGGTCGGACTCCTCCGAGATATCCTCATGAAGGGAGGAATCCATTTCAGCCAGATCGTGGGGCTTAGGAGGAGCCTGTAGGTCAATATTCCTCCTTATCCTGAAACCTCATCTCTCAGAAAGTGTCTGCTTTCAGCGGTTGGTCTTAATGTCGCTTCCTCATATTCGTCTGCAGCTTGTTCAAGTAGCGGTTGGGGAAGCGCTCCGCGTACATATCTATTTTTATAGAGATAGGCAAGTTGATTTTCCCATGACTGATGATAACTAGCATCTCAACCTGGCGCTCTTTAGATTTCGGCACGGCTTTTACACCTCCGCTTGAGGATTATTCCTTCGGTGACCACCTCGACAATTGTCCTCAATTGTTTATCAATTATTGTAACAATATTCAGCAGAAAACCTTGGTACAAGGACCCTCTATCCGCTGCCGGAACAAGTCGGAAACAGAGAAAGAGAGGCGACACAACGACCAAACGGAGGGAGGTATCCAATAGAGGAAGAGCGATGCTGCATGACCCGGAGAAACATCGACATCCAGGTTTCTTTCAAGCCCAAAGATCTAGCTGAACGGGATGATGAGCTTTGTGGAGATTTGTCCGATGAGTCCGATCTCTGGGCTATCAACTATATATAATAGCGGAGGAGGCTGCTGAAACGCTCGACCTTGACTTCAATATCAGGGGTGAGCATCTAGAAATTATCTAGCGTTATCTAGATAATTTCTAGGTGGCAATATTCTACTAAAAGTGCTAGATATTTAGGTAACACAGCTGGAAATTTAGGTAATACAGCTATATTTTCTTAGAAGACGAAATCCAGCTAAACGTCTAGCTGAGACAGCTAAACCATTTTTTCTAGTGTATCATACAAAAAGCTACGATTTTTCAAATTATTTCAAGTTTTAACTTGGAAATGGTATTTACGGATGACAAGCTCGAGTTGTGGATTAAAATAGGCTCGCAATAATAATCATCTGTCAACAAATAAATCTGATGAAACAAATTCTAAACTGTCAAGTTTAGAAACCAAGATAATCCCGAAATGACATGGATACTATGTCAACGACGTGTGCGTACCAACTGTTAGAGCAAAAAGCATAAGTGCAAAAATTTTAAATTCCAAAAGGGCATAAGCGCCAACATTTGACATAGCAAAAGCGCATAAGTGCCAAAGATTGAAATTCCAAAAGGAAATAAGCGCCAACATTTGGCAAAGTAAAAGTACATGAGTGCGAACATTTGGCAAAGCAACAGGGCAAAAGCGCCAACATTTGGCAAAGCAAATGGGCATATGCGCCAAAGTTTGAAATTCCAAGAGGGAATAAGCGCCAACATTTGGCAAAGAAAAAGGGCATAAGCGCCAAAGTCTGCATTTACAAAAGGCCATAAGTGCCATAATTTTGAATTCCAAAAGGGAATAGGCGCCAACATTTAACAAAGCAAAAGGGTATAAGCGCCAACATTTGACACAGCACAATGGCATAAGCGCCAAAGCCTGAAATTCCAAAAAGGCATAAGCGCCAATAACTGGCGCAGAGAAAGGACTTAAGCGTGCCAGTTTGCAATTCCGAAAGGGAATAAGCGCCAACATTTGGCAAGGCAAAAAGGCATGAGCGCTAACATTTAGCATAGCAAAAGAGCATTAGCGCCAATATTTTGCAAAGCAAAAGAACATGAGCTCCAACATTTCACAAAGAAAAAGAACATAAGGGCCAACTTTTGGCACAGCAAAAGGATACAAGCGCCAAAGACTGAAATTCTGAAAGGGCATAAGCGCCAACATTTGACAAAAGCAAAATGGCATAAGCGCCAAAGTTTGAAATTACAAAAGGGCCTTAGCGCCAACATTTGGCATAGAAAAGGGCATAAGACCCAAAGTTATAAATTCCAAAAAGGCATAAGCGCTAACATTTGGAAAAGCAAAAGGGCATAAGCACCAATATTTGGTATAGGAAAAGGGCATAGGCGCCAAAATTTGTTACAGCAAAAGTGTGAAAGAGTCAAAGTTTCAAATCACAAAAGGGCCTAAGCGCCAAAATTTGACAAAGCAAAAAGTGCATAAGCGCCAATATTTGGTACAGCAAAAGGACATAAGCGCCAAAGTTTGAAATTCCAAAATGGCATAAGCGCCAACCTTTGACAAAGAAAAAGGGCATAAGCGCCAACATTTGGCACAGCAAAAGGGCATAATCGCCAACACTTGGCGTAGCAAAACGTCATAAGCGCCAACTTTTGGCACAGAAAAAGGGTATAAGCGCCAGCATTTAGCACAGCAAAAGGGCATATTCGCCAACATTTGGCATAGCGAAATGGCATCATCGCCAACGTTTGGCACAGAAAAAGGGCATAAGCACGAAAATTTGAAATTCTAAAAGGGTGTAAGCGCCAACATTTATCAAACCAAAAGAGCATAAGTGCCAACATTTCGTACAGCAAAGGGTATAAGCGCCAACATTTAGCAAAGAAAAAGGACATGAGCGCCAGTATTTATTACAGAAAAAAGACATAAGCGCGAACGTTTGGCCAAGCAAAAGGGTATACGTGCCAAAATTTGGCAAAGCAAAAGGGAACAAGCGCAAATATTTGGCAGAGAAAAAGGGTATAATCACCAGTATTTGGCACAGCAAAAGGGCATAAGCTCGAACATTTGGCAAAGCAAAAGTGTATATGCGCCAAAATTTGGCACCGCAAAAGGGCATAATCATCAACATTTGGCATAGAAAACCGGCATAAGTGCCAAAATTTGAGACAGAAAAAGGGCATAAGCACCAAAGTTTGAAATTCCAAAAGGGTATAAGCGCCAGCATGTTTCAAACCAAAAGGGTATAAGCGCGAACATTTCGTACAGCAAAGAGCAAAAACGCCAACGTTTGGCAAAGAAAAGAACATAAGCGCTAGTATTTGGCACAGAAAAATGGCATAAGCGCGAATTTTTGGAAAAGCAAAAGGGTATACGTGCAAAAATTTGGCATAGCAAAAGGGAATAAACGCCAATATTTGGCACAGTAAAAGGGCAGAAACTTCAACATTTGTCAAAGAAAAAGTCAATAGGCGCCAGTCTTTGGTACAGCAATATTTCATAAGCGCCAACATTTGACAAAGCATAAAGGCATAATCGACGAGATTTAACAAACCCGAAGGGAATAAGTGCCAACATTTCGCATAGCAAAAGGGCATGAGCACCAACATGTGGCAAAGCAAAAGGGTATAAGCGCCAAGATTTGGCACAGCAAAAGGTCATATACGCCAAAGTTTGGAATTATAAAAGGTATCAGCATCAACATTTGGCAAAGTGAAAGACCACAAGTGCCAACATTTGGCACAGCAAAAGGGCATAAGAGCCAACATTTGACAAATCAAAAGGGCATAAGTGCCAATATTTGGCACAGCAAAAGGGCATAAGCGCCTCCATTTGGCAAAGCAGCAGGGTATGAGTGCCAACATTTGTCAAACCAAAAGGGCATAAGCGTAAAAATTTGACACTAGCTACTACCTAACCTTACTGCGCAGCCGTATGTGCTATGTAACTCTACTGCGCAGCCATAAGTGCTGCGTAACTCTACTACGTAGACATACTTGCTACGTCATTCAATTGCGCATCCATAAGTTCCATCTGTAAGTTACATAGAACTCTACTGCGCTGACTTAAGTACTGTGTGATAATACTGCACATACATGAGTACTGATAACATTACTGAGCATCCGTAAGTAGCATAGAACTCTACTGCGCATCTTCAAAAGTAATTGAACTCTACTGCGTAGGTTTAAGTGCTATGTACCTCTACTGCGCATATATAAATACCCTCTAACTTTTCTGCGTATCCATAAGTGAAGTGTGACTATACTGCGCATCTGTGAGTTCCATGGAACTCTGATGCGCTGATGTAAGTGCTGTGAAATTCTACTGCGCATACATAAATATCCATTACATCACTGAGCATCCGTAAGTAGCATGAAACTCTAATGCGCATCCGTATAAGCAATGGAACTCTACTGTGCAGGTGTAACTGCTGTGTAACTCCACTGTGCATCTATAAGTAGTCCCTTACTTTACTGCGCAGAAATAGGTGCTGTGTAACTATACTGCGCATCCATATGTCTCAAGGATCCGGGTCGGTCTGATAAGAACTTGAAGGGTTCGGGTCCGGAACCGTATTCTTAAGAATTTAATAGGCTCGGCTGCCCTGGTCTTCTGATCTATTTTTTGTTTTTTGCCAGATTGAAGTTTGGAACAATTGAAACAATGCACCCTCTGAATCACTTTAGTTCGCTATCTCGGATCATTTATCGATCTGAAGTTAGCAAACTGAATAAGACAGAAACTGGTACTAAAATAAACTATTTGTGAGTTCATATTAGAACGCCCAAGAAAGGATGCCGGATAGACATGAATGTCTAGTTTTCAGTGTGACAGCTAAGCGTCTAGCTGGGACACTTAAATCGTTTTTTTTAGTGTACCATATATTATTTTATTATATGTTCGCGTAATTATCGCACGGAAATATATCCGAGACACCAGGATTCAAAACTATAAAAATTTGTGAACTTGTTTTTAAAAAATTCACAATCTCTACCGAAGTCGTGAGATTGATAATTTTTAATATTGCTGCCCCGGATTTCTGTGAGCCGTTTCGATAAAATTTAGTATGCAGTGAAACACACATTATGACACAGTTCCTTCATTTTTTGTTCTGAAGAAACCAGAGTGCTCTAAGACGAAAATAAAAAAATCATAAAGGTACGTGCTCTTAAATAACATTAAAAATTTTCAAGCTATAGTCAATTTTACTGCATAGGAAAGATATGCTAGAAGACGAAATCTAGCTAAACGTCTAGCTGGGACAGCTGAAGCATTTTTTTTCAGTGTACTTTTATATAGTAAAAATGTAGGTTTACTAACATTGATGACAGTGTAGGTTTTACTGCGTTTTAAAATTTAAGACTATGAATATGCAACGTTGCAGAATTTACAATGATGATTTTATACTGAACTAATGAAACTTACCGAAAGTTAACATAAAAGACCGATAACTTACCTCAAACTTTCGGAAGTTTGTGGTAACTTACAAGTCTTTTATGTTAACTTTTAGGTAACTTTCAGCAACATTCTTAACCTTGATCAGGGTCAATATATGGGTATAAACTCATCGACGTAAATTTTGGAATGGTATAGTTATATACTATGCACTAAAACCTACTTCAATGCAAAACTTACTGCTGTACTGAGACCTAATTATCCAGATTCGTTGTGGAGGAATAAAAATATATTTTCATTTGATTTCATGCTACATTATGATTGATCTTCCTAACATATAAGTAACTGTTAGTTCATTGATAAAAACACTGAAAAAAACATTAATTAGAACTACTGGCAATGTTATTGTTTTTTGATTGAAAAAATATGTAAAGCATTGTAAGAAAACTATCATACGTCTCTTAATTTTCTAAATGTAAAATATTTAGTTTATTTTACGTCAACTCTTTCTCTTTTATAATGTAATTCCCAAAAGCAGGATTTGACTCTGGGTGTGCAAAAAACTCAAAAGTCGAAGTTCGTACGCATTGAGTTGAGCTGAGATGAGATCGATTGGTTCGAAGAAGATTTGAGTTTTAAATAGATTTTGGATCAGAAATGTCGAAATTTGGCAGTTTCACCTCAAATTTTTGTTCAGAAATCAAAAAAAAAACCTTGGTATCGAATTTCAACATAAAAATCCTGTACACTATTGAATTTGTCAAAAACTTAGTCGCAATCTTATATACGAACTTTGATCTCTTTTACCAGCAGCCTGAAAACTCCCTCGGTACCATATTTCATGAAAATTTTTTTAACATAATGCCTCGAAATTTTTGAGAACAAGAAGCGGTTTGGGTTCTCGAAAGTTTTCGAGTTGCTCGATAGATCCGAGTACTCGAATTATCGTTTCAACTTGACCCTACTTTATTTGGAAAAATTCCGACTCAACTCTAGTCAAAGTTTCGAGCTTTTTGCACACTCCTAGATTTGAGCCATTTTTGAAAAATATATGGCTTATTCGGAATGCATTCATTTAATATTCATTCTTCAATCAATGTGACGTCAATTGAAAAAGTAGCAATAAATCAAATATTTTAGTACAGAGACCGTTAGTTCCATAAGATTTTTTAATTATACAGTTCCGTAACCAACTGTTGTTACAAATAGCTATTGAGTATTTTCTTAGGTTTCACTTCTTTAGTGTATATAACACAAAAAGTGAACATTGTATTTTTAAAAGTGGACTTGTATAATATTAATTATGTTCGAAAACTGCAGATACATAAAATTCTTAATAATTTTTGCACTCATAGAACACAGATTTTTTATTGCCAAAATTGCGACTACTCTGTGGCGACCAAAGATAACAGATCCAAAAAATTTTATAAAGATCATGTGCTATCCTAGATCATGTTTACTCATTTGTGCTGTTTTGATGTCTCTCTTCTATGCCGGAATTGGCAATTTTAAGTCATCAAATGATAATGTTCATGATTTGGCTAGTTTGATAGAAAAGAAAGATATATTGATTGATGCCGTCCATGATTATATTCAGGGACAGGAAAAGCGATTAGCCACTCTCAGGAAGTATGTATATGAACTTCAAATTACTTTTTACACCTCTTGTATGATTCCCAATTTAATTGGCATCCTGGTTATTTTCATTTTTGTTCTTCATAAAAATATTTCTTTCGTTACAGGCACATAAAAGATTATTCAAATGAACACGAGAAAGGAATACGTAATATCTAATATTATATTATAAATTATAAAATTTACAAAACTATATTTTTCGCTGAAAATTTTCATGCAATTGTAGATAATATTTCCATTTAAATACTTTTAATTCTGATATATAATTTAAAGAAAATCGCAACATTTGTTGAAAATTTCTCAATACATTGGAACTTGGAATTAATGTGTCCGATTTTAAGTCGTTCCGAGAATGGCTGTCACGACGGTTTCGGGCTGAGAGTGCGCGGGTACTTACGGGCGTATATTGTGTAATATTAGAAAATCGTTAACACGCCACTAACTGTTTACGTTTAGACTGTCTGGATTTACGTCAAGGCCACTGAGAACTATGCCCGAGGCCCGTCATAATTCAAAGTTCCAGTGTATCTGATAGCAAGCTCATTTCTACCAGGAACTTATATACTCCTTTTTTCAAATAAGACCTTCAGTAACGTGTAACTAATTATCAATATTTAATTAATATATGTATAGCTGTGAGCAAAAACAAACAAAACACCGAATTGCGAACCCGAAAACGCGGATTCTACCTTAAAATTGAAAAAAATATTCGCTATTTTTTTCGAACAATATTAACCTTCCTCAGTAAAATGGATCTAATTTTTACAAAGCGTTTCATGCTTTTAAGTTACATGCGAGTTTGTGGGTTAAATGTGAGTTGTCGCACAGTAGTCAAAACCAGGAATTTACTGTTCATAATACTATACAAGCTCTATTTCTTAACGGATTTGAAAGTTAACTTCTTAGAAATGCTCAAAATAAAATTTATACGCTCTGTTTATGTGTGCAACAATATATAAACAATAACAGTGAAAAAATTCGTAATTTAGAGAATATTATTTTTCATCTGAAAGAAAATTGTTTAAATAAAGTCGCTAATGATTAGAATTTATACACATATACTAAATCAACACAAATAATTAATTAAATATACCATTTAATTATTATAATAAATTTGTTTAACAAAATTCTACATTATATCAGTTTGTTGTCAAAAAATAATTATTTTGTTTTAACAACGTTGTAATTTAGTTTTTGAATGGTATTTGCAACAAAACGTTGTCATCATTTGAAAATCTACAAATAACTTGTAAATGTATAAACAATGTGTAGATCACTTCCGTCGGAAATTATCTACACGGGCTAGCGCGAGGGGTACTAAAAATCGCTTCTGCCTTTAAAACGTGATTAATCGTTAAAAAAAGAGACAAAATTTGTAGGTTGACTTCAACTCATGGCATCGCTTGAAATAGTTGTAGCAACAATCTTAAATTACAGTGTTTCAAGTCGTATCTTTAATTCAAGACAATGAAACTTTTAAAAACTTCACTAGTTCCCGAGATATGACTAAAAATGTCCAAGCGTGTATGCGTTAAGTTTTAGTCGGCGATCACCGCTATGAGCTGCGAGGACGGTGATCGCCAACAATTTTTCAGATTTCTTACCTTAACTTCAACTCGTTCTTTACCGCTGTGACTTAGAAAACTTGCGGGGAAAAAATTGAAATTGACTTGGGTAACCAAGATATGATAAAACATTTCCAAGCATGTCTGCGTCGAGTTTCAATCGGCGATCATCGCTCTCGCGGCCGACAGCGGTGATCGCCGACTGAAACTTGACACATACACGCTTGGAAATTTCTGGTTGTACCTTGGGAACCGGTGAAGCTTTCATAAGTTTTATTGTGTTAAGACTGTCGGTTAAATCCGACTTGAAATTTTTTTATAGGTACGGCACTGACTCAATATATAATTTTTCTCAAGTATTTGAGAACGAAAGAAAGAAAAATTGTCAAATATTCGGGGTTTTGCGAGATCCTCGGATCAATAAAATGTAGAGGAATGAAGCCTTTTGCTGAGGCAATCATTATTTTTACTGAAATTATAAATTTTTCGAAAGGGAGCAATCTGCAAATAGCAGAAGACATCATTTGAAAGGCGAGAACCATTCGCAAATTTATTTGTTGACTCACAATTCTGACATCACAGAAGAATTTTCAGGCGTCATCCTATATCCGAAGACCCACAACTTGATGATGGTCAACCTCATCTTTGCTAAATACGTCGCGAAATGGAGAAAAGTGGGTTCAAAATTGAGAGGCCCTGTGTATATGAATACCATAAGACTGTAGTTCTAAGCAGCAAAGCAACCACGGCATGCAGACCACCTGCCAAATTCGTGCCCCGATGCTCTGAAGTCCGAAACACACATTGTCACTCCTTATAGACCGCGAGTCCAGGCTTCGAGTCTCAGCGGCAGTTTTGAATTGAGAAATAAAAATAAAAAATGTGAAAAAAAATGTAAAAGATGTGAATCATAAATTGGTTTATCCATAAAATTGGTGTATTTGCAGATGCTGTATGCAAAAACTATTTCAATCATTTGTAGTCAATTTTATTCACATTTTTTATTTTTATTTCTCAATTCAAAACTGCCGCTGAGACTCGAATCCTGGACTCGCGGTCGATAAGAAGTGGCAATGTGTGTTTCGGACTTCCAAACATCGGAGCACGAATTTGACAGGTGGTCTGCATGCCGTGTTTGCTTGGCTGCTTACAACTACAGTCTTATGGTCTTCACATACACAGGAAATCTCAATTTTCTACCTACTTTCCTCCATTTCACGACGTGTTTGGCAAAAATGAGGTTCACCATCATCAAGCTGTGAGTCTTCGGATATAGGATAACGCCTGAAAATGCTTCTTTGATGTCAGGAGTGTAAGTAAAAAAATAAATTTGCGAACGGTTCTCGCCATTTAAATGCTGTCGTCTGCTATCTGCAGATTGCTCTCTTGCGAAAAATTTATAATTTCAGTAAAAACAATGATTGCCTCAGCAAAAGGCTTTATTCCTGTATATTTTATCGATCCGATGATCACGTAAAATCCCGGACATTTGACAAGTTTTGTTTCTTTCATTCTAAAATATTGAGAAAAATTATGTAATCAGTCAGTGCCGTACCTATAAAAAAATTCCAAGTCGGAGTTAACCAACACCCTTAAACGGCAATATAGAGGGAGATTAGGAAGGCGAATATGCACGCTCAGGAGGAGCAAGGGAAACGATGATTGATTATGTAATAGTGGACGATGAGGTAATAGAGAAGGTCAGGAAACTAGATTTAGGAGATTATATAGATTTGCATCACTTTCCCGTAATAGTGACATCAGGGGAAGAAAAAAGTAATAACAATATGGATAAAAAGGAAGCGAAGGTCAATAGAAGGAAAAGAAAATTTTGAAGAAAAGGTTAGACATATCAAAATGGGAGAGGGAAATATGGACGAGGAGCACAATCAAAAAAGAAGTTAGTAAAGGAGGCGATAGAAATGGATGGGATGAGGAATGTAAAGAGAAAAAGAAGGAGCTCAGAAATTAATTAAGAAAATTGAGGAAAGAAAAAAGTAGTGGAGAAGAATATAGCAGAAAAAAGGAGTACACTGAGTTGTGTGATTTAAAGAAAGAGGAGGAGAATAAAAGGTTTGAGGAAGAGAAGGAGAAGGCTAGGACGAAAGAAGAGGTTTCGAAGGTGGTAAGTAAATAGAAAAGGAAGAAAAAGAGTAGACCAGGATAGTTAATGGAAAGATGGGAAATGATTCAAGAATCAAAATATAATAAATGGTATAAGATGATAAAAAAGAAAGGAGTGCCAAAGTGTTTAGAAAAGGGATGAGGAGGGAGAAGATGGACCAGAATAGCAAGATTTAGATTGGGAAACGAGGTAAGGGAGGGGATGTATTGGGAAAAGGAAGAGAACAGAAAGTGTAGAATATGTGAATGGGGAGAGGAAACATGGGAGCATGTGTGGAAAGGATGTAGGAGAGGAATCGAAGATAAAGGAAGATGGCAAGAGAATATGGTAAAGATTCTAGGGAAGGATGGAATGGTTGAGGAGTGGATAAGTAAGTTGGAGGGGGCAAGAGGGGCGAACGAGAATGAAAGAAAGAATGGATGTGGCAAAATGGCAAAATGAGAACGCGATAGAAGAAATGTGGAAGTGAAGGAGAAAGGAAATGAAAGTCGCATATATTAGAAGCGTAGAGATCTGTAAGTAGTTATTATGTAATAGGATAAGTAGATTAAGATGCGGATGCGCTCGCTCTCACTCGCTCACTCTCTCGCTTTCTCGTTTTCGATCGCTCGCTCACTCTTCCGACAGTAAAATTGCGCTAATATAATGAAGAAGTAAGAATCTAGATATAAGAATTGATGTCAATATTTATAAATATTTGTAAATAGTAAGGATGAGATAACATAAAGTTTGTAGATGGTCTGGTAAGAAACGGAGGTCATGTAAACCCTTAAAGACACGTTAAGACTAAAGAAGAAGTGAAGAGTAGTCAAAAAGTTGAAAATTTCAACAAAAATCCGCAATTTCCTAACATTATTTAATGAAAATATGGATAAAGTTCCGAACAGTCCTTACCTCCAATTTTTTGTCAACTTCGTAAACTCCTGTATTTTGACGCCCTGATTACGAAAATCATAGTGAAAATTGGCCCAAATTTGGCTTTCATGGTAAGAACCATAAAACCCCCATAAAAATAATGGTTTTCACGGTAATCTCGAGAATAATTGACAATTTTTAAAAATAATTTTCAGAAAAGTTGTAGACCTAGTCAAATACACATTTTGTTTCATCCAATTTTTTCGTACGAGTAAAAGTTGTCCAGATATTTGATGGTAAAGATGAAAATTTCGTACCTAGCCCCTGACAAAAACGTAAGTATTCCTGTGACCAGTTACTGCAGTTATATATTTTTTTACGTAATTTTATTTGAGTCTCCCCACGAGACTTCAGAAAGGGGTAGGCGTTCAACCAACATTAGTTCTGTTTTTGAAATTTTCAATCGTTCTCGAGGTAAACATGAAAAACCAATATAGAAAATCAATAAAGAAATACATCTTATCCAAAATGTTGAGTTTCCAAGTCATAAAGACGAATTGAAAAAAAAAGTTGAATTTACAACACAATATAATCAATATCAATATAATTAAATTTTTGACTAAAAAAGACGATTTTTCAACCTAAATTTTTTAATTTTTCAACAAAGGAATGAACATTTAACTAGAATTATGCATCTGCAATCAAGCAAATTAATTTTTAACAAATTTCGGCAAAAAAATCAGTTAAATTTTTTATTAAAAAAAATTTTTTAATAAAAAAACTAATTTTTAACCAAGAAAAGGAATTTTTAACAACAAAGACAAATTTTCTACAAAAAGGGTCATTTTTAACAGAATACATGACTTTTCAACCAAATAATTTTATTTTTAATGGAATTTTCAACTTACTAGTTGAATTTTTAACCAAAAAGTTTAATTTTCTACAAAAAAAAAGACAAATTTTTAACAAAATAGATGAATTTTTAACTAAAAAATATGCATTTTTACCAAAAAATAGAATATTTTAATTTTCCGTTAGAGAAATAAGTTTTTAAGAATCTTCAACTAAATATTGTAATTTTTAATTGAATTTTCAACATGATAGTTAAATTTTCAACCAAAAATGAGAATCACTAACCAAGAAGATTAATATTATACCACAAAATACACAATTTCAATAAAATACCGAAATTTTCAAACAAAATAGTTAAATTGTCAACTGAAGAAGGTTGATGTTCAACCAAACATGAAATACTGTAACATTTTTAGTTCAAAAAATTCATTCTCAAAAACAAAAACAAAACAATTTCCAAGCCAAAGAAATGAAGTTTGAACCATAAAGATCAATTTTCTACTACAAAAAAAATTCGAACGAACTACAGAAATTTGTAAACAAATATTTGAATTTTTAACTGAAGAAGACATATGTCCAACCAAACATGGAATAGTTAAATTTTCAGTTGAAGAAGTTATTTTTAAAAAATGTTAAAAAAGTATTTAAATTTTAAACAAAACAAAAGAAAATTTTTCATCTAAAATGATGAAAATAAAATAAAATAATGGATGTTCGATTTGTCGATATACTGATCTAGACTGATGAATCATCAACAAGAAAATCAAATTTCCTAGGGCAAAAAAAAAAGATCATCGATTGTTTTAATTAGTCGAGCTGTCAATCTTTATTTTGAAATTTATTCAGTGCGAATTTATTGGTGGATAACTTTACCCTACATGAAAGACTTTACCCCGTTTTATGGTAAGATTCATTTTTTATTATTTTTCGTAATTTTATCGACTGAGGCTAGGATAAAATCTACTTATTATGCTCAAGACAGTTTTAGAGTGCAGATTTTACTTTTTTTGTATCTTATGTGGAATATACGCCCTTGCATGCGATAGTAATATTTAACATGGCGGAGAGGCAGAGTCATGTCTACGCATTGTTCGCAGATAGTCTAACCAGATATACCATATTTATGCCATCTAGATTCCGAATGCACACGTGGCCATCGAGACCAACCCACGTGGCGCGATTAGTTCGCGGAGCGATTTATGGCCATGAATACTAATTCAATTCGCGGGGTGCGTCACTTTTTTACCCTATCTACTAATTTAAATCCAGGTTCTAGCGTGTTCTAACTAATTAGTTTTCACCAAGATTCTCCCTCGGCGAAATTCATATTCATGGCAGTATCATTCATTTGCAATTAAATTAATGTTACAATTAAAAAAAGTCCGCACATATGTATGAAACACATGTTTTTGGTTCTTAACATACTTTTCTAATTAGGGCCTAAAATTCTTCAAATTTCTGACTAGACATCTTTGGCATCTTGATCCTCCTCCACACTTCACCTTTCCTTACTGACCAAGAAAATTAATTTTCTACACAAAATACGCAAATTTTCCATTAAAGAAGATATACATTTAACCAAAAATGGAATAATTCAATTTTCAGTTCAAAGAATTCATTTTTAACCAAAGAGAATAATTTTCATGAAATGAATGGAATTTTTAAAAAAGTGGTTTAACTTTCAACCAAGTAGTTGCTTTTTCATCCTAGTAAATTAGTTCTTAAAGAAAAATGTAACAGTTGATATTTCAAACCAAAAATATTTTTATTTTAACTCAAAGACAGTTGAATTAAATCAAAATTGACCAATTTTCAACAAAATATTTAAATCCTAAACCGAAAAAGATCAATTTTCAACCAAAAAGTTACATTTTCAATCAACAAATATTACATTTCTATTTAAAAAATGCATTTTCCGACAAATTTTCACCAAAGCAGTGGAATTTTCCACCAATTAAATGAATTTTCTACTAAAAAAGTCGACCTTTCAACAAAATGTATGAATTATAAACCAAATAGTTTAATTTTGTTAAAAAATAAAACTGATTTTCTACAAATAAAAAAAGAATTTTCAACAAAATAG
Organism: Andricus grossulariae; assembly: GCA_011634705.1. Lineage (NCBI taxonomy): Eukaryota > Metazoa > Arthropoda > Insecta > Hymenoptera > Cynipidae > Andricus > Andricus grossulariae. The sequence continues at coordinate 105 of JAABKJ010007482.1, read as the reverse complement.
TTTAATTTTCGAACAAGGGGCCATTCACAAAATACGTGATACATTTTTGCCATTGTTCTCAAAATGGAGAATGATACTTTGATAGACCCCCACCCACCCCCGAAC
>JAABKJ010007481.1:0-20928 GCA_011634705.1 Andricus grossulariae | reverse complement strand
TCACGAAACGTCGGCAAGTTTCGTAGTTTTGCACACGATTGAAACCCGAAAAAGCTTTAAATTTAAATTTATCATAATGATTCATCGTGAAAGTATTAAATCTATTAAAAAAACTAATCTTCAACCAATGAGATGAATTTTCAACTAAGAAAATTAATTTCTACCAAAAAGACCAATTTTCAACTAAAAAAAAAAAATAATTTTACAACCAAAAAATGAATAGTTAAGTTTTTGATCAATAAAATTAGTTGTCAACCAAAGTGATGGAATTGAAATTTTTTTGACTTTTAATCAATAACAGTTGAATTCAACCAAAAGACGACTTTTCAACATGGCATGTTGAATTTTTAACTAAGAATCATTTTTCTGTCAAGAAACAGAAAATATTGCAAATAAATTTACTTACTGGTAAATTTTCAACAAAATACATGCAATTTCAATGAGATATTTGAATTTTCAACTAAAAAAATGATTAATTAATTGTTAAACAAAAATAGAATAGTTAAATTTTCTGCTAAACCACTTTGTTTTAAACCAAAAGAATAGGAATTTTCAACAAAATAGGTAAATACAGTAATATAAAGCTACTTTTAAAAATTAAAAATAATTTTTATTGAATTTTATATTGCAATTTAAAAAAAATTAAGCATGCTCGCGAAAAAATTCCATAACTTAAAAAAAATGCCCTGACATTTCTAGGTTTTTCCAGAAATATAAAAATGCCCTGACAATTGCAGGTTTTCCAGGTGAGGTAGACACCCTGCTTTGTTACATAAAGTAATATCGTGTGCACAAAGCACAGTGGGACAGGAGCACTTCAAAAGTGGCCAAAACTAAAAAAAAACTATCCATGAAGCATAAACTCAGTTTCTAGATGTTTTTTGGGTCGCTGAGTCCAAATCCATCGTCAAAACTTCGAAATTCAAGATGGCGGATCCAATATGGCGATCACATGTTTTAAAAATTATTTATTTTTTATCAGATTCATTTTCCCGTTGTTTTTTGAATCACTGATTCTAAATCTATCATAAAAACTTCTAAATTTAAAATAGCGGATGCAATATGACGATTGAAACTTGTATCAATTATTTGTTTTAAATCAAATTCGTTTTCTGGGTGCTTTTTCATGTGGGTCCACTCGACTCTTACAATTACATTTTTTGTAAGGAACTAAAAAGAATTTGAACTGAACTAAACTAAACTGAGGGGAACTAAACTGAACAGAACTGAACGGATCTTAACATTAGTTTGGTTTATTACGTGTATCGAGACTACGTTTTGCGCGGAAGTAATTTTTAGTCATTAGTTAAAAGTTCATCATCTGAAGATATTTCTTCTTCATCTAGAAGAATTCAGGGAGAGAATTTTTTCAACAATTTATCTATAGCGATATGCTATCATGTAAAAAACACGAAATAGATCTTGGTTCCGAAATATGTGTATAACTTGATTAAAAACCAAAAGTGGCAGCACACCTGAAACTTGAATAATTAAGGAGAAGAATGATTCCTTGCAAACTTGAAAAATACGTGATACTTCGTGGTACTTTTAAACTGAAGAATATCCAGTATTGAAAACTAAAAAATGTGCATGTAAACTTTTCTTCTATTCGTAATCAATCAAATATTACGAGTTATTTAGTAGCTACAGGTACCTTAAAAACATTTTTAATGAATCGTGAAACCTTTGAACATTGAAATTCATACCAAATTGAAGAAATAAATCATTTTTTTGCAAACTTTTGATGAAGTTGATTGTAAGCCATTCTACGATTTGGATAGACTCTAGAGACATTACTTGTAAATGAAAGCTCGTGAAATTTCGTTTCTATCTATGATAACATATGTGTAAAACAATAACAATTTTCTTTTATACAAATTTTGACCTTGAGTTTTGGCCAAATTTCATAAGCTCCTGTTCCACTGTGCAAAGGTCTTTTTATCCTAGGTACACAATTAATATACTGCTATTATGTTATGTAAGACGAGTATGTTTTCCTCATCGCTTTCTGGGCGTGCATTGGAGCAGCAAATAAGTAGGTCATTGTTGGTGGTGGGGTAGTTAATCCACCCACCCACCCGCCTAGGCCGATAAAGTGCGCTTTATTGTCCGCGGGAAATGCGCGTTTCTTACTCCGACCCACACGGTACTTGTCCCTCCCTTTTAACTCGGAAACCATACTCTTATTACATAAAATATCGTGCATACCGATGCAGCGAACTATAGCAATCTTACGGTCTCACGCTCAGCCGTAAAATAAAGACTAGTTCGCTGCCTTGGTGCACAATATACTATTTATTGGTTTACCTCCAATGCTTCTGATTTCTTATCTCCATACACTTGGGCAACTTTCTGTCTATCTTGTTCCAGGACTCTCACTTGTTCCTTTTTTTCTCCCATTCCGGTAGTAATATTCTCTGTTCTTTTGCGTACTTCTTCTATTTCCTTACGCAACTAAATCAATATCAATAACATAGATTAGCGGCTGATGGCACAAGCGGATCAAAAACAAGGTCGGGGCAAAAATGAGTTCAAAATTAACAAAAAAAAAACAACAAAAAACCAAGATTGTATCATATAGTATAATATAATATCGTAGGCATTTTAGAAGTTCTTGGCATTCAGCCGATTACCGGCGTTCAGAAGAACTTGGTGTGAAATCTTTACCTGGCGCCCAAGTGTCTGGTTTTATTGAGGAATTCAGAAGAATACTCAACAAATCTTCTAAACGCCTGACGCGTTTTAGGCAACTAGGAAAAACTAGTCCTGGAGTGTAAAACACACATTAAATGGCTATCTAACATTTTATTGTTATTTGGATGTTCACCTAGTTAATGAAATATAATTTTACAAAATAGTAGGGATAATGATTTTATGTCATATAATTAAAAAGTCTAGTTTTCAAGCGAAAAAGACGATTTTTCTACAAAACGGTTGAATTTTCAACCCCAGAATATGAATTATAAACAAAAAATTCATCAAATGAGTTGAATTACCAAAAAAAAAATAGCTACATTTTCAGTTGAAAAAAAAAAATTGTTATGAAAAAACAAAACGAATTTTCAACAGAGAAATTTCATTTTCTACCAAAAAATACGATTTTTCAACAAATTACATAAATTTTCAACTAAATAGCTTGAACAATAGATGTGATGCCAGTTTCTAAAAAAATTAACTAAACTGTGGAATATCTGAACTAAAAAAGATCAATTTTTAACCAATATGGTGTGGTTAAATTTTCATTTGTGAGAATTAGTTTTCAAAGCAAAGTAATATTTCATGATTTTTTGATTTAATGGGTACGGGCCTCGGACCCGGTTAAAAATTAATCTTTTTTTATTGAAACTTTTATTATTTGGTTCAAAATTGAATAACTTTATTGAAAATGCTACAATTTTGTTAAAAGTCATACTTCTTGGACGAAAATTCATCTCTTTCTGTAAAAATTTCATCTTTTTTGGTTAAAAATACATCTGTCTGGATAAAAATTAATCCATTTCGGTTTAAAATGAACGTTTTTGTTAAAAATTCAACTGCTTTGTAACAAATTTATGCTTTCGGCTCAGAAAGTCAACAATTTGGTAGAAAATTTACGTATTTTATTGAAAATTAATCTTTTTTGGTGGGAACTCAATTTTTTAATTAAAAATTAAAATGTTTGATTGAAAATTATTCTTTTTCAGTTGACGATTTCAAGATTGTTTTAAAAGTTAATTGTTTTGATTGAAGATTCGTAATTTTAGTTGAAATTTCCTTTCTTTTTTTGTATGTTAAAAATTAATCTTTTTTTCACTGAAAATGTAACTATTTTATCGAACATTCAAATGATTGCTTGAAAAATAATTTTTTTGATCAAAATTCACATTCTGGGGTTGAAAATTGAACTTTTTTGCTTGAAATATCAATACTTTGGTAGAAAATTCAACTATTTGGTACAAAATTGAACTTTTTTGTAGAAAATTCGTTTTTCTATTCAAAGCTAATTCTCACAAATGAAAATTAAACTACACCATTTATGGTTAAAAATTCATTTTTTTGTTGATTCATCATTTTAGTAAAAAAATTCATCTATTTTGTTACAAATTTGTATTTTTTTGGTAGAAAATTATAAATGAACCTTTTTGGTTGAAAATTTTATGAAAAATTAAAATATTTGGTTAAAAATGCATGTATTTTGTTGAAAATTATTCTTTTTTGATAGAAAATTATTTTTCCTTTATTGAAAATTAATTTTAAAAAATAAAAATTTAAGTATTCCATTTCTTGTCGAATTTTTTTTTTTATAGACATTTGATATTTTTGATTGGAAATTCGTCGGTTTTATTGAAAATTTAACTATTTCGTTAAAAAATTATTTTATTTTTTGTTGAAAATTTATCTTTTTTAGTTGAAAATTCATCTACTTTATTGAAAATTCGTCTTTTTTTTTGTAGCAATTTAACCTTTTTGGTTGAGAATTTATTCTTTTTTAATCAAGATGCATAATTTTCGTTAAAAGTTAATTTCTTTGGTAAAAAATTCAACAAATTTGGTTGAAACTTGTTTTTTTGGTTAAAAATATATTTGTTATTAAAAATACAGCAGTAAATTACACTTTTTTTTTTAATTCGTCTTTACAACTTCAAAACTCAACATTTTAGATGAGATTTTATTCTCCATTGATTGAAAAATCTTTCCTGGTTGAAAATTCCACTCTTTTGTTGAAAATTCGGATTTTTTGGTTTAATTGAACATTAAAGAAAAATTGTGTGGAAATATCAACTATTACACTTTTTGTTGAGAATTCATTTTTGTAATCAAAGATTCATCAGTTTGGTTGAAAATTAAACTATTTTGTCGCAGATTCTCGTTTTCTTGGTTGAAAATTAATTATTTGAACTAAAAATGTAATAATAAACTTTTAAATTAATAAATCTAAATCAACTGAAATTGGATTCTTCGTTATGTGTGTGAATTTGGCCAAATTCTTTCCTTTGAGTTTTTCAAATTACCCAGTAGGCATTAGGGAAAAGTGACAACAGTGCTTTCGATATTTTCGTGACACACCTATTTTTAAGAGAAAGATTTTTTTAGCAACTAGCATCACATCCATTGTTCAAACTATTTGGTTGAAAATTTATGTAATTTGTTGAAAATCCGTCTTTTTGGTAGAAAATTAAACTTTCTGCTTTGAAAATCAGTTTTCTTTATACTAAAAATTAATGTTTTAAACTGAAAATGTAACTATATTGATGATTAGTTGAAAATTCAACTGTTTTGCAAGCGAAAAATCGTATTTTTCGCTTGCAAATTAGACTTTTTAAATATATGACATGAAATAATTATTCGAATGATTTTGTTGTAAAAATGTACCTATTCTTCTGAACACAGGCCTAGAACTTGTAAATGCCTGCGACATAATGTACGTATACAATATTTTGTACCTACCTTTTCATTGTGAACCAACTGATCTTGTCTGTAAGCTTTACTTCTAGCAACTTTTTCTAAGGCATCATGCTTTTTAGAAATTAACTGATCTATTTTTTCCCGTCGATGTACTATATCACTTACACTGCCTTCAATTTCCGATAATTTGTTTCTGTAATACAAAACAAAATTTGCTAGAAACTTGATCAGTTTCTTCGTTTTCTTTGGACCTGGAAAGAAATTATTCTGCTCATTCTTCCAAAAGATATACATACATACATACATACATACTCGTATGTATTTTCAAATATAAACTATAAATAGATAGATAGATAGAGATGTAAGAATTTTCTTACTTGGACTCGTAATGTCAATTAATTGGAAATCTTTGACAAATATTCTCTCGAAGATTCCAGACATAGCCACATGCAGATTTATCAATTTTATCAGTTCATCATAAAGCTCTCGATCTTGAAAAAGTAACGCGTCAAGCTGTTCTTGTGTTGACTGTAAATCGAACAATAATAATAATTATTGTTATTATTACTTTCCTAAAGTAGAGAAAAGAAATAAAAAAAAGTTTCGTCTCTTTCTCCAAATGATTTTGGCTACTCCTGACAGAATAAGTTTGCAGTCCAAATTTTTAAATTGCAATAACGGAAATAAGAGTGCACAAAAGTGTGTATAATACAAAATTCAAATGTTCAAAACATTGCAGGTCCTAATTAGGTATACATATTCACTTCAACCACCGACTAACTTCACTTCGATGAGTGCTGCTGAGGGGAAAACAGTGGACCAAGTGTATGGGATTCGATCAATTTTTCCCCTATTTTGCTAATATCTTCGTAAAAACCATGCATTTGGTCCATTGTTTTCCCTCAGCACACAAGCAAGTCAAGTTAGCTGCTGGTTCAAGTGAAAATACCTAATCATATTTTTAATTAAGATTGAAAAGAAATACATTTTATCACGAATGATTTTTGCAGAATAAGCAAAAAAATGATTCACAATTAAAAAATAAAATTCCAAAAAAACCTCACTTTTCGGCTCATTAGAGGCAAGAATAACACAATGGAAAAAGAGGGAGAAAAAGGGAAAAATTCAACCAAAAATCAACCTCTAACTTTTTCCTTTCTCCGTCCTTTTTATACTACGGGGGACCAACATGTTTCAAGGCCAATTTAGACCTCTTCATCAGGGATTACTGATAAGGAATAACTAAAGGTATGAAAAAAATAATATACCTGTAAAGAAAATATTTCAATAAGTATTAATTAAAAAATTGATTACGTTTAATGATATCAAATATATTTATTGACAAATTGATGATACTAACACTAAACTAAACTCATGACTCTTTCCAATCTGCGGGGTTTGCTTACGAATAATTTTTAAGATTTCTTTTAATTGAGTTTACATATTTTATCTCATTTAATAATCTGAATAGAATGGTTTCAGAATCACCCACAAATACCTAATTATAGTTTCTGAAGCGAATTCTTACTAGCTTTTGTCTACAAATGTTTGAAATTAGGTTAAATAACATTAAATTTTAAATACATACCTGTTTAATCAAATATCCATCAATGTGAAATTTATTAAAAAACGCTGTTATAAGATTCACAATGAAATCCTTGCTTGGCTTTGCAACATCTATCTCTGACACAGGAAGTTCCGCTTCTGAGAAAACATTGAAATCCTCTCCATCCATCTTAATATTTTGTCAAACTTTTAACTTTTCTGCTTTAACACTAGCTTTTTCGTACCTGACACTTCCTCCTGACACGCTTGTTTGAAAGTAACTGACTTTTTGTTTTTTGACATGGCATGGCCATACAGGCACTAGTAATACAGATATCAACTCGATGTAAACAAAAAATGGCACTATCCGTTCCTGGTTGTGCAGTGCCCTCTGCGGAGGGCTGGGAACGTATATACGTGTGTTACGTCTCAGCCCTGTCCTGTTTTAGCGTGCCAGCCCTGTCCTGGTCTTTGCTCTTCTGGTGGAGAGTTGCTGAGTTTCGTAAACGCCGCCAAATTTAAATTGTAGACACTTGTATTATTTTGTGTTGAAGGATTTTTCCTGGTTCGTTACTGCTAAAAAAAGTTGAAACGTTGTTCTGATATTGGGATTTGCAAAAGGTTCTGTTTGTAAAATCACTTTTGCTCACTTGTTTGATTCATAGATAATTCGGTCACGCACTCTCACAATAGAAGGTTTTTATTATAGAAAATCAAACGTTTATAATACACGTAGCAACCGAAACTGTTTGTATACCAAAGTAAATCCGACAAGGAACTGCTCTGAAGTGTGCTTGCTCCGCTGAGCGTTGTCCTCCTTACATAGTTTTGTTCCTAACCTAAAAGCCCTAAATCATCGCATTTTACGGCCTTAAACACATGCATTCTTACAAAATTCTTGTTATTTACAATTTAAGCTGTCAGAATGATTGCGCAATAGCAACCATAAATGTTCCAGTTTACGAAATCCATGAATTTAAATTACGCAACAGCAGTCATAAAATAGTCAACATTGCACAATTTATGAATTAGATTTCGGAATAGAGGCAATAAACCAGTCAATATTACGAAATCCATCTGGGAAATATCATTCACAATATTTCTTACTGCGCAATGACCTACTTATTCGAGGCCATTTTCCCACGCTCTTTGATATTTTCTATTTCATCATCAGATTTCGCCCTAAAATTCCTAATGAATGAATCAATATTTGCTTTTAAAATAACCGAGCTTCAAAATCCCTTTTAAATTTACGTTGTAAATTGAAGTTTGAATTTACGCTTAATTTCTAGTTATTTTCAAGGTAATATAGTTTTCTACCATTTCAGCATGGTTGTTCCATGAACTAAAAAAAATCTATTGGTTAAAAAGTGACATAGCTATCAATCACCATCTCTTTTGAATGAATGACATTTTTCTAGTCTTTGGAACCTATTATAGGTTCGTCAGTGAGGTATCGCATGCAGGATTATAATATCTTTGACCGAACAATATTTGCACTATTTGCACCAACTGTAAGATCTCCAATGAAAACGTCCCATAGAGTCATTACCATTAATAATGGTCAAACTGGTCTATTTACCCGTCAAGGTGACGACCCATTTCTTAAATAGTGTAATGAAATGCAATTTTTGTTCTTGCGTGAATCTATGGTTCGTGGCACAGAACTGGGGTGGGACTCCGATGCCTTAAGTCGAACGGACCTCTCTTTCTACCATTTGCGATAGGCAACGAGGCGGGATCGAAGTTGAAACGATCGTTTCGAAAACTCTCTTTCTATCGTATATGGTAGACAGAGAGGGTCCGATAATGTTGCAACGACAAGTCGTAATTATCGTTGCAAACGACGAGACCCTCTCTGTCTACCATATATGATAGAAAGAGAGCTTTCGAAGCCATCGTTTCGTTCTTGATCGCGCCTCGTCGTCTATCTCACATGGTAAAAAGAGAGGTCCGTTCGACTTAAGGCATCCAAGTCCCACCCCTGCAGCTGTAGTGGGGCTCTGATGCTGTTTCCAAGTTGAAAATTGAACGAATCTCTCTTTCCATCTCCACACGTTAGACAAAGAAATCCGTTTGAATTTCGACACAGTATCGGAGTCCCACTGATGGGCTCGTTAAACTTTCGACACGGCCTCGGAGACAATAGTTATTTCTGATACAAGTGCGCAAAATAGGTGATTGTGTGCGAGTGTGAATTTTGCATGAAAAAAAAGTTGTTGGGGCTTATGCCCTTTTTCTGTGTCAAATGTTGGCCCTTAAGCCCAGTGCCCAAAGTAAGCCATCTTCAAACTGTGCATGCGCGAGAATTATTTCGCACACAGTCTGCTCAAATAAGGTCCTTTAGGCACCATTTAGAAGCATGAAAAGTTCCACTTTTGAGGTGGGTGTTGCAAAAAGATATTATAAGCCTAGATGCGGCATCTCACTAGCAAACCTGTAATAAGTTCCAAGAACTAACTAAATGCCATTAGTTAAAAAGAGATGGATCCGTCTTTTTTAACCCATGGCATTTTTTTAGTTCTCAGAACTTATTGTAGACTCGCTAGTGAGGTGCCGCCTCCAGGCTTATAATATCTTTGCCGGACACTGCTGGCCAAGAGTTCTAAGTCGGGTATATTAATTTGAGAACGGTAACGAGAATATAACCTGCGGATAAATTCTTTGAGAATTTATGAGAACGATACAAAGTAAACATAACCTCAAATTTTAACTCAATTTTTCGATAAATTGGTGGTAAATTCAAATGTAGATAGTTTGCAACACAACATTTTAATATTTTATTGGTAAAACTTCTTGTACGTATTTTTCTTTATTTATAAATATATTTATATAAGTAAATAACTTATGTTAACTATGCAAATAACGTAAACAATAACAATATTGGTAAAAATCATAAATTCCCTTAAATTCTCCTAAATTTTGTCATATTCTCCGTTATGTAACCCGAACTAAAGTTCTCGAGAATTTAAGAACTCTATGCTGGCCACAACTATGCTGAAATGTCAGGAATCTGCATTATCATAAATCTATCTACAAAATTAGGCGGAAGATTCAAATTTTATGCAATTCTCAGATTTAATTAGAATTTTTAATTTTTATTATTGTAAGGCGAAAATCAAGTGGCTAATTATAAATTCTAGGAAGAAATTTGGCGATAAATTAAAGATGACAAAGAGCGTGAGAAACCGGATTAAAGTAGATAAGTCTGTACCCCATAAAATCTTTTAGAGTTAATAATCGCCCCGCAATAGCATGGAATTTTTCATCGCGCCTCTATTGAAACTTGGAGCTCTACAGATACCGAAAATCGAATTTTCAATAGTTCCAGGAACGTTCCACTGGCACCTGAAGGGAACTTTCCGTTATTGTCATTTTTAACAAGAAATATCTCGTAAACCGTAAGAGATAGGTAAAAATGAATGCCATTTTTTAGTTTTGATTACCGCATGTACTACATTATAATATGATATCCATATTATAAATTGACATCGATTTTGATATATCTCTTAAGGTTTACACGATATTTATCGATAAACAATAACGATAAGAACCGAAGACGAGCCGAAAACGCCCCGAATTAGCCGATGGCAAGTACTGTAAACTTAATAATAGATTTAAGCGCCTGTTGCACACGACATATTTTGTAACAAATGCAGGAAATTTTCAATTTGAGAAACAATAAAAACCAATGTTTCGGAAGTTCATGGTAATTTTTGGAAATTTATGATAAAATTACCAAATATTACCAAAAATTTACGTTGAATTTGTAAACTACCGAAAATGTCCAGAAACTTAAGGTATCCAAAGCATTTTGAAAGAAATATAAAATTTTCTGGAAATTTATGGATAAGTAGCTAAATTACCAAAAATTTCAGGTATCCAGAAATGTCCAAAATTTTCGGTAATTTATCAGTAATTTGTCACTTCGAGTTTGTCCAATCGCTTTTCACTACTCACAATCAGTCTCTCAAGCGTCAAATCACAATGAAGTGAGGTTATGATTCCGGCAGTTCTGGAAAGTAATTCTGAACCGAAATGTGCAAACGCTAAAAAAAGTAATCTGACTCGAACTGCGCACGCGCAGCAGCTAGAAAAAGTCCTTTTATAACTGCTTTCTATCATGGTTTTGGAATTGGTCACTTCCCACTCGTAATACATGCCTCGAAAATCGAACATGTCGTGCATGCGTTAAAAAAAAAGTATATATTTTATTATTATAACAAAATAAAAGAACAAATCATTCAGTTTTGACAAAAATTAATATTTTAATTACAGTGGTCAGTTTTTCTTGCGTAGTTCTGAATTTCCCAAATATAACATGACTGTCTACTGAAAGGACGCTTTAAAATACGTGTTTTTATAACTTTATCTATTTTTTATATCGAATATTTGAATTTGCAACTGATAAAGATAAATTTTGAACCAAAAATGAAATAGTTGATTTTTCAACCAAAAAGAGATTAATTTTCAAACAAGAAGAGCAACTTTCCGGTAGGAAGGAAAATTTTCAACAAAATAGTTCAATTTTCACCCATGCTCTATAGCTAAGGTACCTTTTCACGAACCATAAATATTTTACAGAGGCTTCATTTCTAGTTACTTTGTTGGTTTATGGAAAATCTGATTGGTCGATAACCCTAAGTGAAATATTAATTGAATGAATGGCGGGAAATTAAAATTTTTAATTGAAGTAGCCACTTGTAAATTACAAATATTTTCCATGCAACGTTCCTACGCCCTGAAAGGACAATATATTCTTCACAATTGGACACACTAACCATTTTTCTTTCTCAGCAATGTTTCGTAAATAAATCATGAAAATAACTTCATATTGTGATGTTCCTTCTTATCTATAATATATTATTGAAACCCAATTAAGTAAGCGATGTATATGATTATTATCATCAGAGGTACAATAACGTCGTTAAATAATTCAGGCAGCGGATACCAAGCACGCAAAATGTAAACATATAGTTAGTTATACAGGATATTTGAACTATTTGAACTGTTTAAATGTAATCACTCGAAAAAGATATACCCGAAGAAGAGTATTTGCAGGCACATTCATCTCCAAAATATGAGGTTGCCACTTTTGAAGCACTTTTTGGAAAATTCAAGTATCCATGGATTCAAACATCTAGCTCAGATGAGGGATCATCACTGGATTGAACGGTACTTAAATATAATAACGTCAATAACATCGCAATTCCCACTCTTCAAGCTATAGGCGTGATTTCCACAGTTGAAAAGAAACAGACTAATATTTTCCTCACCTTAAATTCAGCGACTTTACTTGAATCCAGATAATATTTTGCTTGATTAAATATTACTGTGTCGCATTGCGGAGACATTCAAACTTTTCAATCATACATATATTGTATATGTTTAACTTGCAGATTATTTTGGATTATTATTTGTGGCTTGAATTGGTACGGTTGCGCAGTAATTATTCTAAGTTTATTCGATGAAATCATTAATCGTCCCCTTGCTATTACTGCTGAAACATCGTACCTCAACTGGGTAACTGCATTTCCAACTTTGGTATTTTGTACTTCGTTTTCGAATGAAGCCAATGCTCATGCAATCAAGTACGTTTGTGTGTATATTTTAAACTTTTGCGAGTCAGAACTATTTACGTTCACCGTTAAACAAAACAAAAAAAAAACAATCAGCTAACCACTAATGGAACTAGTAATTATATTATAATCTTCGCTACTAAATTTGATACAGAATACTCAATAGCCGTATAAAAGGTGGACGAAGATTTCTACAATCTTTACGCCAGGGGGACGGTTACATTAAGGGTCTGGATGGCGTATTAACTGATGAGGATTTAATTTCAATCTACAGAAAAGTATACCATTTTTTTCTTTAAATTTTTAAGGAATAACTTGTAAGGATTTTGTAACATCTCTTATGTACTTGAAATGTAGGCAAATGTGACTTGTTCAAATATATTTTCGGCATGCACATGGAATGAAAAAGCTTTCAACTGCTGTGACGAATTTGAATTCCTCCAAAGTCCTGTAGGCTTCTGCCACATGTTCAACTCTGTCCATACAAGACATTCGAATGAGCAGTCTCCGATTAAATTCTCTGTTAATCGTGTATCAAATCACGCTTATCTCTCCGTTAATTTTACAGACCAATTTAAGAGATGGCATAGAAGCCCAGAAGTAAAAGTTAGTATATGTTGGAAAAAACTTTGAGTATAAAGTAATTGTGATGATTTTAATCACGCATATCTCAAGCAGCAAAGTAAATCTAATATAGCAATCTGTATTACACTTTTAATAGGTTTACTTTTTCAATAATTACGACATACCCACTGTCACGTCTAGTGATAACAAAGTAGTGAAAAAAGACAGTGTAGTAACTGGAATTGATTTTACAATGGAGGATATAATTAATGATGAAGGTGTGAAGAATTTATTGCCCAGCAAACGTGAATGTCGGTTTTCTGATGAAAATGACCATAATTCTGTATACAAACATTATAGTTATGAGGGCTGTATAATTGATGTAAGTTTCGCATCTAGATGTGAATTACATTACATTACATTTTGTACTGTGAAGTGTGTTGTAAAATCACAAAAATTTTCAACAGTGCTCTTAAAAATATGTAGGTAAACAACTTAATTATTACTTTGTTCCAGTTAACTATTAAGCATATGATACACAAATGTGGATGTGTAAGTTATCAATATCCCCACAAAACATATATGAAGGTTTGTAACATGACCGAAATGCGCTGTATCATAAATTTAAAAGAAAAATTAGGATTCAATGACCGTGAGTGTTTGCCCGATTGCGATGGCTCCTTCATCTATGCAGACTCATGGATAAGTTCGATTCAGGATTCGGAAGTACCAGGTGTACGCGTGCAGCTACTCTCAAAACCGTTTGTACGCTACCGTCGATACATTGTCCACAGTACATCGTACATAATAGGTATGTACTGTGCATACTTGTTTTAATTTTTTTATCATATATATATATACGGTCCTACTGGGAGTTGATGTCATTTTTTAGATGACAGTTGCTCCCAGTGGGACCCTGCGGTGGTTGTTAACCTTTAGTTTTTAATTATATATATGATTCAATATGAGTGCAACAGCACGGAAAGAAATGTTGTAGCACCTGTAACAGCTTGGCAGCGGTAACAACTGATACCCTGCATCTTCTTCTTTACTCTGCAGAACACCCACCCGATTTTTACGTGTCTTGTCCGGAGCCTCGCTGCTATCTTCTCCCTCATCACCACGTAGGATTTTATTCAGACTTCCCGTCAAGTATGTCTTTGTCATAGTGTCTCTGATCCTAATCTCTCTTTCAACTCTAAATTATTTTCATAAGTTTCTGGATCCCCGTTTCCAACTCCAAAGTATTTTAATAAGTTCCTGGATCCCCGTTTCCAACTCCAAAGTATTTTAATAACTTTCTGGATCTTCGTTTCCAACTCCAAAGTATTTTAATAACTTTCTGGATCCCCGTTTCCAACTCCAAAGTATTTTTAAAAGTTCTTGGATCCCCGTTTCCAACTCCAAGGTGTTTTAATAAGTTCCGGGTGTATGTGGATCGCTCTTCCAACTCCACAGTAGCGCACCTCCAACATTTCGACGCAAAACCAAGAGATTTCTCTTCACTTCGCAAAAATGTCTTAATTCAGTTTATAAGGTTTTCTAGCTCTTTTAATCTTCATCTGGTTTACAAGGCCCTTCTTCAATTTATCTTTGTCGTTTCTGACATCGGTCACGTGACTCTTGTCTAGTTCCAGCGAGAAACCCAACTCCTCACCCAATATTTCTTTACGCATGCTTTTTTCAAGTATATCGATCTCCATACTTGATCCCACGAGCAATTAGGGAAAAGTACGATCCGCCCCTGCAGAGCTCCGCTTGCGGGAGCAAACTCTCAATACTGTAGGAAGCGACCTGACATCCTGGAGATACCGTATAAAACACACAGCCTGCAGTACGATTGTTCAGGCCTTGGCTTAGCTTACTTGCAACAATTCGAATATCGACGATTGCGCTTGAATAATCGATAACAGAATTAGTGAGAAAAAAATCAAAAATTTGTATCGCAAAGTTTCTGGTGGATGTCAAAGACATATTACATATAATTTTTGATTTGTCATTTTTAAAAGGACATTAAAAATTTTGAAAATCTGTCAAAATGTACTTTAAGCCAAGCAGTAAATTACACAGCTACTTTAAAAATAAATTTATTACACGATTCAAGTGTAGAAATTCATCAAGTCTAAGATTCTCTATTTTTGTCCAACGACCCATAAATAAAGTTAATGTGCGCGATGAATTTAAATAACGTATTTCAGTTTCAGTTGGCAGTGCAATTGGTTTATTTACTGGTGCTAGTATTTTGAGTTTCGTCGAAATAATTTACTGGTTTTTTATTGATTGACTTGATCTATTTGAAAATGCAGCGGGGGCTCCACTTGCAGCAGCCAGCATCAGCGACACTGAATACAACAAGTACGAAGGAGTTCTAAAGTGCACTCAAAAAATCGAATAATCAAATCTCAATGAAATCACTTGAAACGTTAATTATGTGTGAATTATTATATTGAATTTTACAAAAATCGATACCACTGCTTTCAAAGAAAACAAACACTTCATCAATGACAACTTAAATGCAATAAACATAGATATAAATACAAGACTTGTTACTTTCTTTAGTTTATAAATATGTAGTAGTAGAGAACGTGGACTAAACCTTATTTTTCTTCGACTCCTTTTCAATCGCTCTTTCCTTTGCCTTCTGATAGAGGGGCACAAGCTTGCCTTCTTTGGCGAGAACCTTGAGCAACTCCATAATTAACGGAAGATAATTGTGTTTCCTTCGAACATTTTCAATTTGATACCTCTTCGATTTTCTAATCTCTTCCTCAATCAGATCTTGTAAACGAGCTACTTCAGCTGGATCGCCAGATTTTGCCTTTTCTCTCTCATACATCATCTTCCTGTCCGACACGATCGCCATAAGATTAAAATGTATTTCTCCCTCGTTATATCTGAAATATATACATACATACATACATACATACATGTTTTAATCAGCAACAAATGTATTAAAATGTATACGTATGTTAAATTTATTATAGAAATTAATCAAATTGATTTTTACCCCAGGTATACCAATCTATTTTTAATCTTCAGAAGTAGTTCAGATGATTTTATACAATTATCGCCAAGGAGAAGAAGAAGAAGAAGAAGAAGAAGAAGAAGAAGAGGAGGAAGAAGAAGGCACTTCTTATAGAATTTTATTCTTTAAATTCATCAAAAAGTATCAAAAAAATGAACTTACTTGTTTATCCTCTTTTGAATAATTGGTTTTGCAGCTTGTACCCACTGATCTCCAGATGGGCAAGGACCCAAATCCATAGGACCTTCTTTTAGTCCATCTAATTCATACAGACGTCCATCGATAGGTAAATAGCTTACGAAATGAAACACGTCGTCATCTTTGGTTGCCGATTTCGAGTCGTATTCGAACAGCGTTTGTCTGAAAAATTTATGTACATTTTTCAATTGTTTTTTTTCTTACATTTATATTCTCAAGTACTATCAATTTCATCAGCGTAGATATAATCAGGGTGTTTAGCGTTTCTTAAAAAAAAGCCAGGACTTTTCCAGATTAAAAAAAAATTTCCAGGTACCTTTTGTTACAGAAAAAAAAAAATAATTTTCACGAAACATAGTAGAAATTGTAGACCTAGTTGAGATAAGAAAATATCATATGCCCCCAAAATTTGATTCCATGAAAAAAAAAAAAAAAAAAACGATTTTGGTGATTTTTCATTTTATCACGGTGAAAAATCACAAAGCTACAATCGAAAATATTTCCAAGTTTCTCATTTTTCCCCCCATTTCTTCAACTCTAACAGCAATCAAATGACATTTTTTTAAATCCATAAATTTGTTGCTGCTGATATAATCAAAGTGAGTTCAATTCTGAAGCAGTACTGTGTTCTGATAGCAGTGAAAAATATGAAATGGTATAAAAACGCTGCAAAAGGGTGTCCGCGAAACTTAATTTTCAAAATTCCCTGACTTTTCCCTGCTTTCTCCCTCCCAAATTTTTCATTTCCCCTGACCATTAATATTCCAAGACCAGGATTTTAATTTTGTTACATTCTTAACACATAATCTTTAACAAAAGGAACAAGACAATTTCAAATAAAAATGTGTTATTTGTTTATTTCAATTTAAAAAATGGACTTTTATAAGATAAAAGATGAATTTTCAATCCAAAGGACGAATTTTTAACAAAGCAGTTGAATTTTTAAAGAAAAATAATTAATTTTCAAATCAAAAGGACGAATTTTCCAACAGGTTGACTTTTTAATAAAATACTTGAATTTTCAGCTAAATAGTTCAATTTTTAACCAAATACTGAAAATTTCTACCTGTAAAGATGAATTTTCAACCCAACAGTCGAATTTTGATACAAAAAATATTAAACTTCAACCAAAAATGAAAAATACAAAAGTTGGTACTTCATACAAGAGAAAAATTAATCTCAACCAAATCATTAAATTTTCAACATAACACTTGATTTCTTAACCAAGTAGTTAAATTTTCAATGTACGAAATTGAATTTTGAAACAAAACGACGAATTTTCACCCAGAAAAATTAATTTTTTATTAAAAAAACCTTTTTTTTTAAATAGTTAAATTTTCAACCAGAGATGAATTTTTAACCAAACTTTTGCAGTTTCAAGAAAAAGAGGAAATTTCAACTAAAAAAATTAGGTGTCTACCAATAAAGCCAAATTTTCAACTAAAAAAAAATCCATTTTCGACCAAGAATGAAATATTACATTTTCGGGTAAAAATCTTATTTATAATTTCAAAAAACAAGTATTCAATAAAGTTGTTAGATTTTTAACTAAATAACAAAGAATATTTAACCAAGAAAATAAATAAGAGTTTTCAGTTAAAATGATGAATCTTCAATAATAAAAAAAAAACACACACACAATAGAAGGAACAATATGGATTTTGAACGCGTTTTTGGGAACGAAAGTTCCCAGTGGGTCGGTCTTGAAGGGTTAAAAACATATTTTTCTTTAAGGGAATAAAAATTCCAGAATCATGAGCAAAATTCAAGGACTTTTCCAGGTTTTCAAGCATTTCCAGGACGCTAGACACTCTGGTATAAGGTCCTTCAAGTGAGCAAGTTCAAGCTCATTTATATGAACAACAGTTGTGTCAAAATTTGCGCTAAATTGAAAGATTGCAAATTTGGCCGAAGGAAGCCAGCAGATTCTCATTGAGGGACACTAATAGACCAATAGTAGACTATAATCTAATTTTCTTTTTAGTGTTACTTGTACAGCATGCATTTATTTGTTGATTTACATACCTTGAAAAAGAGTTGTGAACTTGCCGAATGACATCCGAGTTACTCAATGCCAGACCACGCATATTAGCATCAAAACTTTGACAGAAATTTTTAAATTCTTCTAAATTTGGACCCAAAGAAACATCCTGGTGTTTGCAATTTAAAAGAACACTAACTATCGCCTGTGTTGCGCAAGCGTTATTTATAACCTGCAAGAAAGACCAGTCAGAACAAATTACCAAACAAACAAACAAATAAACAAACAATCTTCCACTCGATACTAGTCAGCAATTAGTCTGATGAAAAATAAATGTTGTTGACCTGTTTTGCAAAAAATATTTTATCAAGCCGGCTGTCCTGCACAAGCGTTCCGAGTGGTTCATCATCATGGACCCATTTGAATAGGAAAATTAGGCCGTGAACGGGTCTACAAAAATCGGCAAATATTCACCAATAAATCAGATATTATTAATCAAATATTGTAATTTTCAACTTACAAACAATATAGCTCATTTAACTCGACCAGTTCAATCGTTTCAATTAACGAAACAGACATACGTCGAGAAAAATATTATCTACTTATTTTCCAAGTTATTTAACTATTTCGCGTTTTCACATGTTAGACCGAGGCAAAAGCAATAAGGTGGGACTCGAAATAAAGAAAAAATACTTCAATTCCACGTCTTATTAACTCATTTTTATAGAGCAGTGACTTTTACCCCGTCTTGCCCCGGTCTTCAGTATAATGTTTTATAATGTCATAAAAGTTTCCATAAAATTAGGTAAGAACGCATCTCTTTATTCAGTTTTGATCTTTAGTTAATGTATTAGCAAGTCTCCGGAGAAGGTCAGTAAAATAAAAAACGAAACTTGATCTTTAAAAAAAGGCAGCGTTTCCAACCATGTTTGATCCCTTTTCAAGCCTGTTGAAATATTTTTAATATAATAAATATTATCAAAAATAAATAATAAAGACGTATTTGAGTAGAAATGTTGTAAAATACATCAAAGTCTTGGATAATGGATTAAAAACATAAACATTTAAAGTAAAACAAGCGCAGTCAACAATATTTGGTGATAGTCAACAAGTCTAAATTATAGAAAAAGTAAATGGTGCAGTAATAAATCAATTTTACTACACTATTTACTTTTTCTATAATTTAGACTCTTTGACTCTCACCAAATATTGTTGAATGCGCTTGTTTTACTTTAAATGTTTATATTTTTAATTCATTGCCCAAGACTTTTAGGTATTTTACAAAGTTTTTACTCAAATATGTATGTTTTATTTATTTTTAAAAATATTTCTTATAATACAAATTTTTCAACAGGCTTGAAAAGGAACCACACATGGTTCGAAACGTTGTCTTTTTTTAAAGATCAAGTTTCGTTTTTTATTTTACTGGCCTTCTCCGGAGACTTCCTAATACTTTAGGTAAGAAACTAATAAATAAGACATCTTCCAGACCAATGGTTGAAATTTATTTAAAATGTAAAATCGAATCGATTACGTTTCGGAAAGACAGCTAGCTAGCCAGCTGATTTCCCTCATCAGATCTTAAGAAAGTTTAAAAGGAGACTCCGTGCAATTTTCTTCATGTGTGAGTTCCATGTCTTTAGAAAATAGAAAAAGTTTTTAGTTAGCGCTGCAGAGAGATTAGTATTGTGTGTTTATGTAGTGAAACTTGTGTTTAAACTGTGACGAAAGAGAAAAAAAATGTTGTGAGACGTAAAAAAATAAAATTTTCTTCTTCTTGTGAATAAAATTTTCTTTATCACGTATTACTACGTACTTACTTGAGATTTTCGAACTGATCTTCATCCAAACTCCACAATTCTTCCACTTGTACTCCTTGAACACCTAAAGATACAAACAATCTCAATTCTATAAATATTATGGATGTTCCAGCAGGGCTTCCAGTGATACACATAACCTCAAAACTTTAATAATCATTATTGATGACATTTACCAAACTCTTTAATTAATTCTGTGAAGACGCCAGGATCACTTTCGATGAGACACCAATTAAGAGTAGAATCTGCCATAATCTTAGGAAACTTGACTATGTACAGAGTGTAATTAGAATTAAATATGACGATCAACTTTACACTACAAATTTTCTTTTGACATGACCAGACTTTTTGCAATTAATGTGCTTCTACCAAGGAATAATTACCAGTCTAGATGCGGCACCCACTAGCGTGATGGGGGAAGTTCCCTGATGTAAGCCTGAAAGTTTCGCAAACTGACCACTGAATGTAGTTGCGTATGTGTCGAGTAGTGTAGGATTTGAATTTGAAAAGATAAACAAAACACGTTTTCGTCAACGAACCGAATCGTGAAGTAATATTTAAATTAAATAAATGCAAAAAAGCCGTGTGCTTGTGCCGTACCGTTCATTAAAAGGGACCTGACTTATTGTATTAAATCCTCGTAAAATGCTCAAATTTTACATTGAAATATTTTATTCTTCAATACTAGGGACCTGAATTATGGTATTAAATACTGCCTGGATCCTAAAATATTACGTATACGTATGCATTTATTTATTAATATATATTTATTTGTCCATTAATAACTATTGTTCGTTATTTTTTTCTACAATTTTCATAATTTGCATTTATTAT
>JAABKJ010007480.1:2763-20928 GCA_011634705.1 Andricus grossulariae | reverse complement strand
TAGGAAAAGCTTGAAGAGTAATGGTAAGAGGAAACGGAAGCCCTGGAAGGTCTCGCGCACTTGATAAAGATAATAGTCAGTAAGCTAATATTTAAGAACTTGTAAATAATAAGAAGGCGAAGCGATTATAGGTTAAGATAAACATAAGGCATAGAGTTTAAGTGAAATTGTAAAAGATGTAAAGGGAACGGAGCCCTCAAACCCGTAAAAGGGAGAGTAATAAAATACAATACAACTATTTTAATTTTGATTGACAATTTTTTCTCTATAGGTTGAAAATTTAACAAGTTGGTAGAAAATTCCTGTATTTCGTTCAAAATTCGTCCGTTTTGGTAGAAAATTAGTCTTGTTTGTTATAAATTTATCATTTTGGTTGATAATGTAATTATTTGGTTGAAAATTAGTATATTTTTTTAAATTCAACTATTCTCGTAGAATATTCAATTATAATAAGATTACAATTTTGTAGAAAATTAACTTTTTTCTTGAAAATTCATATTTTTTTGGTTAAAAATTCAACAATTCTGCTAGGATATTTAATTATTAGAGTAAAGATAAAAACTATTTATTTGAAATATTACTGTTTGGTAGAAGATAACTTTTTTGTTGAAAAATCAATTTTTCGTGGAAAATGTCACTATTTGGTATAAAGTTGAACTACTTTATTAATTTTTTTTAAAGATTCACCTATTTGATTAAAAATTAAACTTTAGCCTTCAAAATTCCTTTTTATTTTAGTTACAAATCAATTTTTTCAACTGCGAAATTAACTATTCCATTTTTTGTTGAAAATTTACCTTGTTTTAGTTGCAAATTCAACTATTTTGCTACAATATTCAATTATTTGGTTAAGGATTAAACTATTTATATAAAATATTAGTATTGTTTGGTGGAAAATTATCTTTTTCTTTGAAAAATCATTGGTTTTGGTTGAAATGCCACTGTTTGGTTGAAAGTTAAACTACTTTATTACAAATTTAATTATTCTTTAAGATTCTCCTCTTGAGTTAAAAATTTAACTGTTTTAAAAAAAATTATTCTTTTTCGCTTGAAAATTCAACTGTTACGTTGACAATGTAACTCGTTCTAGTTGAATTTTATTCTTTTTTGTCTAAAAATTCAACCATTTGGTTGAAATTGAACTCTGCTAGGTAGAAAATTCAATCATATGAATTATCAAAGACGTGAGAAAACGCAGGATAAACGTGAAATGCGTGTTTAGTCTAGTAACGTAGTTTATGGACGGCCCCTTATATCTCCTTCTTATTTAAACAGTCTACTTACAAAGGTCTGATTTGATCAAAAATCTGACGGTTATTAGCTGCCCCGATAATTTTTATACGGTTTGATTAGCATTTATAAATAAAAATCTGTTTTGAAATATTTTCAAATGTTGTCTTCAAAGTAATTTTTCAAAATAAAAAGTCATTTTAAATTTATCCAGGATTCTTGGGAACATTTTTTTTATGATCTTAAAACCTTTCAAAATCATTAAAAAGGTTCCAAATTTTATTTTAAAATTTTCCAACAACCAATATTTATTGTTTTAAATGTTTTGAAATGAGTCATGCAAAATTAAAAAAATTGCCTTTAAAGCTCTTAGATTCTTTTTTGACAATTTTGAAAATCTTCCAAAGTTTTTTTCCAAATCTTCAAGAATGTAAATTTTGTTCAAAATTTCTTAAAATCTCTCCAAGTTTTAAAATATTTTGGAGCCTTTCCATATAACTTTTGAATATCTCTTAAACTTACTCGAATTTTTTTTAAAGTAATCGTTGTTCAATTGCTATTTACAAGTGAAGAGTCTACACTTTCACTTACAAACGAACAGCTGATAATAAAAAGTGGAAATATCTCGTAGGTGAGTAAAAAGCAGCTATAGAAAAGTGCCTGAAAAAATTGGATATAATTTCACGTCTGTAAAAAGCAGAAATAGTACATTGGCAGTAAAAAGTAGACAACGGTACTTGGGCCGTAAGAAACAGGAATAGAAAAATTCGGCAGTAAAAAATGGATACGCGCGTGTATTCGGTGAGTTGGCTCTGTTACGCGATACGTCGGCCAGCCTCGTGTAAAGCCGAAAATGCACGAGGCACGTAGTACGAGCACAAAGCCGAGCTCGACCGAGGCCCGACTTCACAATTCGGTTTCGTCGGCTATTGGACAGTTTGAGTTGATTTTTGTTTTCAAAAATAGACACTTTGAGGCAATGTGACGAGTGGGTCACGTGACCGGCTTCCTACCTTACCGACACTTTTTTTTATTTATAAACTTATTTTCACACGAATAGCCACATCGAGTTGAAAATTTTCTGATAATAAATAACAATTACTAAGAAACGCGGCTCTGGTGTTAAATTTTTATAATTATGAACAAAGTTTTTTTTTGTAAATAATTTTATTTTGCTTTTTTTATAATTATAAAAATTTAGGACCGGAGCCGCGTTTCTTAGTTCTTCTTATTTATTATCCCAAATTTTCAACTCGATGTGGCTATTTGTGTGAAAATAAGTTTACAAATAAAAAAAGTGTCGGTAAGGCAGGAAACCGGTCACGTGACCCACTCGTGCAAAATTCGACAAAATTCATAAAAATTCAAGGTGAATTAAAAAAAAATCTAGTGAATTGAAAACAATGAAAAAATATGGAAACATGCATTGAATTTCAGTAAGTTTGGAATGAGTTTGGAAAGATGAATTCAAATTGAACAAAAAATAATAAAAAAATTTTAATCCATTGAATTGTATAGAATTGAGTGAATTTGGAAGAATTCAAGTGAATAAAGGAATCAAGAAAATTTAAAAAAATCCAAAAAAATCAGGGTGAATTCCAAATGACCTGTAAAAAATATTTTAAAACCATATAAATCCTGTAAAGTCGCGTTCCATATCTTCCGAAATCCCATGAAATTAATTATGACAGCATGAAAATTGATTTAAATCCCTTCAAATCATTCAAATATTTGGAAATCTCTGCAAATGCCTTGGAATCTTTCAAAATACCCTAAAATATTTCAAATTCTTTGAAATATTTTTAAATGATTGAAATAAATTAAAAATTCCTTGGAATCTTTTAAAATCTCCTAAAATATTACAAATCTTTCGCAATACCTTGAAACTTTTGAAAGCTGTTGAAAATGCCTTCAGAATGTTTTAAAATACCCTAAAATATTTCAAATCCTTTCAAATATTTTGAAATTCCTTGGCATTTTTGAAAGTTCTTAAAAATTCCTTGGAATTTTTAATAATACCCTCACACCTTAAAACTTTTTAAAAACCCCTTCAAATTATGGAAATAAACTTCAAATTCCTTAAAATCTGTTAAAATATCCTAAAATTCGTTAAAATCTTTGGGAATAACTTGAAATATTTAAATTTGTTTGAAATCCTACGAACACTCTCAGTTCTTATGAATAAATTTATTTAAATCCATTAAAATATCATAAAATTCGGCACAATACAATCTTCCGAAATTCCAGGAAATTCTTTAAAACCTAATAAAAGTTCTTTTAAATCCCTAAGAATTTGTTCATCTCTTTAAAATGCTTTGAAAGTTTTAAAAATATCCTAAAATCTTTACAATAATTTAGAAGCCATTCCAAATGTTAATATATATTATAAAATGATTGGTGTCTTTTGAAAATACCCTACAATATATTTCAAATCTTTCGATATTAATTCTTCGAAACTTTCTTAAATTCTTGCAAATTTTCTTGGAACTTTTAAAAATGCCTTAAAGCCTAAAATCTTTCAAATCTCTTCAAACCATTAGAATCTATCAAAAATTCCTTGTAATATTGTAAAATATCAACAATATTTTAAATCCCTTCAAAATACTAAAATCTATCAAAAGTTCCTTGGAATCTTTTAAAATACCCTAAAATATTTCAGAACCTTTGAAATCTTTCGAAATCCTGTGAAACTTTTAAAAGCACTTGAAAATAGTTGAAATTTTTAAAAATACCCTAAAATCTTGAAATCCTTCAGAAGCCTTATATTTTAATAATATATAATATTAAAATATATTAAAAATTCCTTGGAATCTTTTACTATACCCTAAAATACTTCAAATCCTTTGAAATCTTTCGAAATCCGGTGAAACTTTGTAAAGCTCTTGAAAATTCCTATGAATTTTTAAAAATACCATAGAATCTTTAAAATCCTTTCAAAATATTAAAATCAGTTAAACATTCCTTGGAATGTTTTGAATTATTTTCAATCTTTTTAAATATTTTGAAACTTTTAAAATATTTTGAAACTTTTTAAAGCTCTTGACAATTACATTGAATTTTTTGAAATATCCTAAATTCTTTAAAATCCCTCCAAAATATTAAAATCTATTAAAAGTTCATTGGAATCTTTTAAAATACCCTAAAATATTTCAAACCCTTTGAAATCTTTCGAAATCAGGTGAAACTTTTAAAAGCTCTTGAAAATAGTTGGAATTTTCAAAAATACCCTAAAATCTTTTAAATGCCTTTAAAATATTGAAATCTATTAAACATTCCTTGAAATCTTTTATAATATCCTAAAATATTTCAAAGCCTTTAAAATCCGGTCAAACTTTTTAAAGCTCTTGAAAATTCCTTCGAATTAAAAAAATTCCCTGAAATCTTTTAAAAAATTGGAAACCTTTCAAAATACTAAAATCTATTAAAAAATCCTTAGAATCTTTTGAAATCCGGTGGAACTTTTGGAAGTTCTTGAAAATTACTTGGAATTTGTTTAAATACCCTCAAATCTTTAAAATACCTTCAAAATATTTAAAATTCCTTGGAATTTTGAAAAATACCCTAGAATCATAAAAAATTCTTTGGAATCCCATCGAAATATTGAAATCTGTTTAAAATGCCTTGGAATCCTTAATACCTCATAACATCTCAAATCTTTTGAAATTTTTCGACATACTGTGAAACTTTTTAAAGCTCTTAAAAATTCCTTAGAATTTCTAAAAATACCATGACTTTTGCCATTGTTTTCTCAAATTCCCTGATTTCTAGGTTTTCCCTGACCTGTGGCAACATAAAAATATCAAAATTGAAGAAATTAAATTCAGATTAAATTGGTTGAAATGAAGATGAAGGATCGTTAGATTCTAATTTTTTTTATTTCCAAGAATTTCGTAGTTAAATAAAAAAATTATAAGAAAGATCGGAAAGTATCGGGTGGATCTGAAATAAAACTAGTTGAGTTTTTTTCAAAATTTATTTCAGTTTTCAGTTTTCAGTATTTGTCACCTAGTATACAAATTGATACCACAAATGAAAGTTTTTGTACAATAATTCATCAAGATTTCTTTGCTAGTCTCTCCTTAAAAATATTAAAGAAATTTGCACTTTTAAATAATATGAAGTTTACAGTAAATCGAGAACAAAATTAACTGTTGAAAAATATAATTTCAACATTATCCTACGTTAGTTAAGATGAAAATTCTCTTCTCTGAACATGAAATACATAATTTAAAAATTATTCTCAAAGACTATAGAAACCAGTCGCATCTAAATAAAATCATACTTTGATTCCTTTTTAAAATATACGTTTTGCAATATGCAAAGATTATAAAATCTTAGAATAGAAGGATACTAAAATCATTCTTTAAGCTACAATAATGCAATAACAGGGTGAACGTTTTAATCGAGGAAAAAACGATCAAAATTTAGGCTTAACAAATTTTTAATTCAGAAATTTCTATTCAATCTGTCAATAATTTAAACGTATAAAATGTAAGCTTTCAACAGTTTTTAATTGAATAATTTCTAATTAAATGCCGTTAAACTGCAAAATCTAACATTTTAAGCTTTTATAAATTGAACAGTTCCAAGATTTCTGGATAAAAACTATAAATCCATGCTATCAGTTTGAAAAATTAAATTTAGCACTCTGAAATTTTAACAATCCAAGGCTACTATTTCAAATTGTTTTGAATATTTCAGTTATAAAGGCTTTTTTGAACTGAACTGTCAAATATTGCTAAATATTTAAAAAACTGTTTTTTCTTATTTAAAAATTTTCAAACTAAATGCGTTAAAAATTGAATATTTTAGACTGAAACAATATTTGAATAGGATTTGAAATTAAATAAAAGCGTCTTGTCAAATCAATTATTTTTCAATTTTTAATACTCGAACTACAGTTGAATTTTATAAATGATTAATTAATTTATATTTACAGTTGATTAACTTTAAACGTCATTTATAAAAAAAAAATCAATTTTAAACGCTTTTATTTTTTAATTATTTATGGCTTCAAAACTCGATTTTCAAATTCTTTAGATTAAAAATGTACGCTTGAAAATGGAAAATTTTCAGCGTAAAAGATTTTAGAATTACGTACTGTAAACTGAATGATTTCATAAGTGAAAAAGTTAACAATTGAACGATTCAATTTAAAAAAAGTTGAAATTGAACTATTTTGAACTGAATTACATTTTTCTTCTCAACATTTGAAGAATTCCCGGTCAAATAATAAATTTACTGTCATTCCCGGTTTTTCCCTGTCTCGAACATTTCTCGGTGCAGCTGCCACCCTGAATAAATCGCTTGTAATCTATTGTCTGAATCCGAATTATTCCTCTATTTATCAATTTGTACGATCTTTTGAAAATTAAAATACCAATAAAAAAAAAGTTAAAATACCAATATCATCACTAAACTGTAAAATGTAGCGACTATATTCATCAGATTTATCACACAGCGAATTGTCAAAGATGTTGGATTCAATTATCTCTCTCCCCTCTTTTTTAATGAAATTTTTAGTCATACCAAAGTCACCAGGGGCGCTACATCTTTGATATTACGTAACCAAAAAGAGTCCCTAATTTTTCTAAACTTGAAACAAGCTTCGTCTCAATATTTCCGTTCATGAAATTCTCATTCACTCAACGAAGAATACTGCTATACAAAATCGAGTGCAGGAGTTTACTCAATAAATTTTCACTCCGCTTCAGAACCACTTTCACTGCTTTCGCTTCCGCTCCCACTGCCACTTCCACTACCAGATCTGGATGGGGACCTGGATTTCGAACCCGACCTTGACCTCGATGGTGATTTCGACTGTGACCTAGCCTTTGCCGGTGATTGTGATCCAGATTTTGCAGGTGACTGCGACCTGGATCTAGCTGGCGATTGCGATCCCGACTTCGCAGGTGATGCTGATCTGGACTTTGCAGGAGATTCCGATCGTGACCTTGATCCGGATTTCGATCTGGACCTCGAGGGCGATCTTGACTTTGAAGTGCCTCTAGATTGTGGAGTTCCTGATCGTGATCTAGAACCCGATTGAGACCGTGCTGCTGATTGGGATCGAGACCGTGCTGCTGATTGCGATCGAGATCGAGCTGCTGATTTGGATCGAGATCTGGAAGTCGAACGAGCCTTTGATGGAGATCTTGATTGAGAGCGGGAAACTGAACGCTGAGATCGAGATGCTGATCGTTGAGATCTAGATACCGATCGCTGAGATCTAGATACCGATCGTTGGGATCGAGATGCTGATCGTTGAGATCTAGAGACAGATCGTTGAGATCTAGAGACAGAACGTTGAGATCTGGAGACAGATCGTTGAGATCTAGAGACAGAACGTTGGGATCGAGATACAGAACGTTGAGATCTGTCCTTTGATGGCGATCGAGAGCGTGATTTTGAACGCGATCCTGATCTAGACCGAGATCCTGATCTAGACCGAGATCCTGATTTTTTACTTGATGCCCGGGAAGATGCGCGAGATGAGGCTCGGGAAGATGCTCGGGATCCTTCTTCGTTTTCGGAGGCAGCTGGAAAATAAAGATTACATTGATAGAAAAATAGTAAGATAAAAAAAAGGAGGCTTTCATGATATTGTTTACGATATTATGTACAACAATTGTATAATTAAAAATTAGAGACAATCCAAATTTAGACCTTCAATTTCATTCTTTAAGTGCCAGGTATGAAAAATTGTAGGCAGTGGAATTCAATCGATCTCAATAGAATCTTTTTTATAGGGATATATTCAGGGTAGCCACAAAAATTCATTTTCAAAATTTCCTGACTTTTCCTTGACTAATTTTTCATTTTCCCTGATCATCAATATTTAAAGACCAACATGCCAATCTTGCAAAATTTGTATACTTACTCAGAATTTGTTCATAAATGGAACAAAACAATTTTAACTTTATAAATTTTAAATGTATTATTTTCAGGGCTATCACAGCCTAATTTACTTTTTAAATAAGTGAAATAGTGATCTACTTAAACCGAAAGTGTCCAAAAGCGACTCATTACGAACCCAAGAAGTAACTCAAATTTACTGAAAGTGACTAATGTCCATTATTGTGACTAATGTTACTTTGAATTTAAAAGAATTCAAAAGAATTCGATGAAATTTATAAGAAGTTCAGGTGAATTTTAATGAATTCAGGAATAATTCATAAGACTTCAAAACAATTCAATTTAAATTCAAATAATTCAAATTAACTATATTTTTGGTTTGTTTTAATTCCGCTGATTTCAGTAAAATAGGAGTGAATTTAGAGAAATTCAAGGGAAATGAGAAGAATTCGATTAAATTTATAAAAATTCAAGGTGATTACAAAAATTAAAGTGAATTGAAAACAATTCAAAAATATGGAAAAAATCCATTGAATTCAGTATGTTTGAAATGAGTTTAGAAAAATTCAGGGGAATTAAAAAAAAATTAATGAAATGCCCAAGAATCCAAGGTGAATTTAAAAGACTTAAGATAAATTAAACAAAAACTAAAAAAAAATCCATTGAATTGAGTGAATATAGAGGAATTAAAAAATTTCAAGAGAAACTCAAAGAATTTGAAGGAATTCAGGATAAATTAAAAGAATTTCGGGCGAATTCCAAATGAATTGATGAAAAAAAAATTGGAGAAGATTGTCAAATCTTTGAAACTAAGAAATCCCTCACTTCTTGTGATAAATTGTTTGTAATCCATTAAAATATCATGAAATTCCGTGAAATTCTATGAAATCTGATATTTCTTGAAATCTTGGAAAATTCATTAAAATACCTTGAAAATCACTGAAATCTTTAGAATCCCTTGGAATCTTTTAAACTTAAAAATCGTCCCATATCTTCCGAAGTTTTATGAAATTCATTATAATCGCATGAAAATTTGTTCAAATCCCTTAAAATCATTCAAATCTTTGGAAATCTCTTAAAAATGCCTTGCAATCTTTTAAAATACCATACAATACTTCATATCTTTTGAAATCACTTCAAGTTATTGAAATTAATGAAAAATTCTTTAAAATCTTTTAAAATTTCCCAAAATATTTCCATTGAAAACCCTTGTAATTTTTTAAAGCTCTTGAAAAATACTTGAACATTTTAAAAATACACTAAAATATTTTAAATCCTTTGAAATCCCTTGAAACTTTTAAAAGTTCTTGAAAATTCCTTCACATTTTTTTAAATACCACACAATCTTTTGAAATCCATGGAATTTTTAAAAGTACCTTAAAATCTTTAAAATTCTTTGTAAACCCTTCAAGTTATTGAAGTCTATTAAAAATTCCGTGGTATCTTATAAAATACCCTTAATTATTTCAAATATTTTGACCTTTGAAATCTTTTAAAACTTTTTAAATTTGTTGAAAATGTGTTAGAATCTTTTAAAATACCCTAAAATATTAAAAATACTTTGAACATTTTTTGAAATCCCATAAAATTTGTTACAGCTCTTGAAGATTCCCTGGAATTTTTTTAAATTACCCTAAAATATTCCAAATCCTTTGAAATCCCTTCAAATTATTTAAATATATTTAAAATACCCTAAGATATTTTATATTCTTAAAAATCTTGTGAACTCTCTTCAAGTTTGGTACCGTTCTTGAACATTTCTTGGAAGTTTTAAAATATCCAAAATATTTGTTAATTACTTAAAATTATGGGAATCAATTGCAAATTTCTTGGAATCTTTTAAAATGTCCTAAAATTCTTTATAATCTTAATTAATACGTTGAAATATTAGAATATCTTTCAAATCCTACGAAATCTCTGAATTCTCGCGAATAAATTCTTTGAAATCCACGAAGATATATTATAAAATACCGCGCAATTATATAAAATCTGATTATATTTCCTGCAATCCTGGAATTAAAAAAATATACCTTGAGAGCTTTTATAAAATCCCTTAAAATGTCTTAAAGTATCCTAAAACCTTATAGGTCCTATAAAATCATCCCAGATCTTCAGAAATTCTTTAAAATCCTACGAACATTTTTTTAAATCCCGTTTAATCATTCAAATCCCTGAAAATTTGTTAATCTCTTTAAAATGCCTTGGAATATTTTAAAATACCCTAAAATATTTTTAATCCCTTGAAATCCCTTAAAATTCGTCTCAGCTTTTTAAAATTCCTTGGAATTTTTAAAATACCCCAGAATCTTTAAGATCATTTGAAATTCCTTGAAACATCTTAAAAAATACCTTGGAATTTTTAAAAGTGCCCCAAAATCGTTAAAACCTTATGTAATCCTTTCAATTTATTGAAATCTATTTAAAATATCCTAAGATATTGAAACGTATTGGAAATTTTTTGAGAGCTCTTCAAAATTCCTTGGAGTTTTTAAAAATGCCTACAAATCTTTCAAATTTTGTAATCCCTTCAAATTATTAAAATCTATTAAAAATTCCTTGGAATATTTTTAAATACCCTAAACTATCTTAAAGCCTTTTCATTTTGAAATCTTTTCAAATACCCTAAGAGGTTTCAAAAGAATTCAAGAAAATTTAGAGATATGTAGCCCTGAATTTTGTCATTTTTTTTCAAAAGTCCTGACTTTTTTCGGTAATAATAAAAACAAATCAAACCTTTTTCTTCGTTTCGTTCAGTGACCATCGTAGTTTCTTCTTCTTCTTCCTCCTCTTCTTCTTCCTCTTCGTCATCATCATTTGGAGGTTCCAGCTGCTTCTCACGGTACCTCTGCATTCTAAACTCGTTGGCATTAAGCGTACGATGACGAACAACCAATCTCGTGTTGTTCGGTTGCTGTCCTTGTTTCTGTCGACGTTTGCTTAGTCTTACTCTAGTTTCCAACTCGTTATAAAATACCTGCAAAAAATGGCAAATTGAGTTTAATATCAACCATCAGAATATGTGTTTTTTTTTTCTTAATTTCAGAGCTCGGATCGACTAAAAGGCTTTAAAAAATGTCGCATTAGTCGCATACAATTAAAAAGAAAGTCGCATGGAATTGTAAAACAAATCTACAAAAATGCGCATCAAAATTTTAAAAATAATGCAAAAAAGCAGTGTCAGACACTGAATGACTGAAATAATAACATTATTTGTTCAGGAAAATAGAGTAAATAATATTAATTGGTTTTCAAATATTCTGTACACCATCAAAATAAATTCTAAAATTAAAAATATTTTTTTTTTAATAGTTATTCAGCTTGAAGGGTTCTGAATCTGGGCTTAAAATATTTCTTTCTGAACTGTTAAACTTGTCAACTTCGATTATTTTAAAATGAGAGAAGTTTATCATTTAAATTAATTTTGAACATTTTAAACTTGAAATTACTCAACAATAAGAACTTGCCATTTAAAACGGTATAATTTGAATATGAAATTATTCACTATTTAATAGTTTAAACTTCGTAGCCCAAAATGCCCTCAAAACAGGGGAAACAGGGTGATTGTTAACGAAAATATAGGAATAAATTTTTCAAAATAAAATTAATATACATACAATATTAAATTCAATATGAAATGCTTTAAATTCCTAAGTTTTCAATTCGAAATATATTACATTTTCAACAGAGTAGTTAAACTTTCAACCAAAAGAGACGAATTTTTAACAAAAGACTCGATTTTTTAAGTTAAAAAGTCGAATATTTTTAAAAACAGTTAACTTTTAGACCCAAAGGATGAATTTTCAATCAAATAGGTGAGTTTAGAAAAAAATTAATAATTTTCAACCATACAGTTGCATTTGAAACCAAATAGTTAAGAACTTTCAAGAAAAAGAGAGGAATTTTTAACAAAGTAATTGAAGTTTTAACCAAATAGTTGAATTTTCAACCTACAAAGACGAATTTTCAAACAAAAAGTATTAAACTTCAACGAAACAGTTGAATCATCAACCTGAAAAGTTGAATTTTTAACAAAAAAGATCATTTTCAACGCAGAAAGATGACTTCGAGAAAAAAATTAATTTTCATACAAATAGTTGGACTTTTAATCAAAAGAGAGAGGAGAGACGAATTTTCTACAAATAAGATGAATAAAATTTGTTTTTTTTAATTCTTAATCCAAAAAACGACATTTTTTTAACCCTTAAAGACACACCTTCAAATACACATCAAGATATTTTCGGCTGAAACAAAATCATGAGTGATGCGGAAACAATATAAAATAGGAAAAAATATCTCCAAAGCCTCAGTGATAATTTAACTATTAAAAAAAAAGCGTAGACAATCAGAAAAATTGGAAAGTCCGTGGTGTGTGAGACACCCAGTGTGCCCTTTAAGGGTTAAACAGTTGAATTTTCAACAAAAAAGTTAATTGCATTTCCAACCAAATAGCTGAATTTTCATACTAAAAAGACGAATTTTTTTAGAAGAAAGATGAATTATCATCCTGAAAAGTTGATTTTTCAACAAATCAATCGTTTTCAACCATGAAAGACTAATTTTTAACCAAACGGTTGAATTTTCATGCCAAAAATGATGGTTTGTCCACCATAAAAGAGGAATTTTCACTAAAAAATGCTAACATTTCTATCCAAGAAGGCGAATGTTCAAAAAACAGTTAAACGTTTGAATAAAAGAGATGAATTTTCAACAAAATAATTAAATTTTCAACTGAACAGGTACATCAATTTTAAGTCAAATATTGGAATATTTAAACTAAAAAAAGATCCATTTTCAACTCATTTTATAAAAATATTTTTAAAAAGGAATTTTCGACAAAACAGTTGAATTCTTAACCAGGAAATATGAATTTTCAATAAAAAAGTTAATTTTTAACGAAATAGTGGAATTTTTAACCAAATAGTTGAATTTTTATTTAAAAATTAACTTTTAACCAAAAAAAAAAGAATTTTCAACAAAGTAGTTCTATTTTCTACCAAAAAAAGACGAGATTTTAACAAAATATATCGATTGTCCACAAAATAGTTACATTTTAAACCAAGAGGATTAGTTTTCTATTAAAAAAGACAAGTTTTTCACAAAATACATGCATTTTCAAATAAAAAAGATTATTTTTTCAATCAAAAATGGATTACGTACATTTTCAGATAAAAAAATTAATTTTCAACAAAATAGTTACATTTTTCTGTCAAAGAAATTAATTTTTGAGTAAAATAATGAGCCTTCAACTAAAAAAAAGTAACTTTTAGTGAAGTTAATTTTCAACCAAAAAATATTAATTTTTAACCAAACAGTTGCATTTTTAACCAAAAAAGAGGAACTTTCTACAAAAAGAGATGAATTTTGAAAACCAAAACGAGAAAATTCAATCAAATTGAATTTTCAATCGAAAAAGACAAATTTTCAATAAAACAGTTGAATTTTAAACAAAAAAGGATGACTTCTTAGTAAAATTGTTGCAATTTCAAGAAAATAATCAAATTTGGAACCAAATAATAAAACTTTTAACCAAGAAAAATGAATTCTTAGCCAGAAATGCAATAGTAGACTTTTCAACCAAAAAGAAAGAACGTTCAACCAAAAATAGTTGGATTTTCTTATTGGTTTCTATTAATTCATTTCGCATTAGGTTAAAAATGATGAAAAGGGGAAGTTTCTTGAAAACAAGGAGAAAAAGAGGAATTCTGTAAAAAAGGGGAATAGGGGAACGAGTGTGAAGAGTGTAATTGAATTTTAAATTAATTAATTTTAAACGTTTTCGACTGAACAATGTCCAACTGTTAAGGCTAGCGATTTGAAAAAATTAAATCTTTAAATACGGATTCACGAAATTAGAAATTGTTCAATTTCAAACGCTATTGATTTTAAATGTTCAAAGCCTAAAGCTTCAATGAGAAATTATTCCATTTTTAAGGTTCTAAATTAAAATGGTACATATTTTTCTGATTTTGAATTTCAATTATAAAAGTTTCATTGGCAGAAATATATTGCATTTTCAACAAAGTAGTTGAATTTGTAACCAGAAGAGACGAATTTTGAACCCAATGACGAATTTTTAACAAAAGACTTAAGTTTTCAAGTTAAAAAGTGAAATATTTTAGAAAACAGTTGTCCTTTAGACCAGAAAAATTAATTCTCAATAAAATAGTTGAGTTCAACAAAATTAATAATTTTCAACTATAAAGCTGCATTTATGACCAAATAGTTGAAAATTTGCAAACAAAAGAGGCGAATTTTTAACAAAGTAACTGAAGTTTTAGCCAAATAGTAGTTGAATTTTCAAGCCAACAAGACGAATTTGTTAAAACAGTTGTATTATTAACCTGAAAAGTCGAATTTTCAACAAAAAAGATAATTTTCAACAAAGAAAGATGAGTTTTCCACCAAAAAGAATTATTTTACCACCATAAAAGATGAATGAAATAAATAAATAATTTATTAATAGAATAATAATAAAAAATAATTGAATTTTCAACCAAAGGGTCGAAGTTTCAAATAAAAGAGATTGAACCTCTGCCAAAAAAATTGCATTTTCAACTAAATAGTTGAATTTTAAAACCAAAAAGATGATTTTTGTAGATAAAAGGTTTTATCATCGTTTTCAACCAAATGGTTGAATTTTCAAACAAAAAAATTAATTAAATTATTGGACTTTGAATCAAAAGAGACGACTTTTATACAAATAAGATGAATTTGTAACCAAAGTGTTGAATATTCGCGCCAAAAAGACGAATTTTTTAGAAGACAGATAAAGTTTCAACAAAAAAGATGATTTTTCAACTTAAAAGAGGAATTTTCATTCCAAAATGATAAAATTTCTATAAAAAAGACGATTGTTGAACAAAACAATTCAATGTTTAAACAAAAAATATACAAAATAATTGAATTTTCAATCACAGGGTCGAAGTTTCAAATAAGAGATTAAACTTCAACCAATAGCAGGTGCAATTTGAACCAAATAGTTGACTTTTCAAACCAAAAAGACTTTTTTTTTAAAGACAATTAAATTATAATCCAGAAAAGCTGAAATTTCAACAAATAAATCGTTTTCAACCAAGAAAGATTAATTTTTATCCAAATAGTTGAATTAAAAAAAATAATAATTTTTAACCAAATAGTTGGACTTTCAATCAAAAGAGACGAATTTTCTACAAATAAGATTAATTTTTAATCAAATGGTTGAATTTTTTATGCCAAAAAGATGAAGTTTTTAGAATAGAGTAGAATTATTAACATAAGAAGTTGAAATTTCAACCACATGGTCGAAGTTTCACATAAGAGATTAAACCTCAACCAAAAACACTTGCATTATCAACAAAATAATTGAATTTTTAACCAAACAGTTTTTTAACAGGCTTTTAATTTCAATATTAAATGTTTCACTGTGGTTAAAATTGAAACTAAGCATAGCAAACTTCTGAGAAAAACGGAAAAAAGCCAGTCGCACTTTTCTTCAAAAAAGTCGAAGAAGTCTCACAATCCGAACCCTGTAATTTGTTTTAAAACTGAATGAATACGAACCCCATCTTCACGCATGACAAGGAAGTAGTTTTCTTCGTAACCCTTTGAAGATTTACTTTTCACGTTCCAGTTATATTCTCGAGCCATTTTGTAGTCATACTCTTCGTCCTCAGCATATTCAATCTCAGCCATTAGATCTCGCCTTCTCTTCTCTAAAGTTTCCTCTTGAGGCAAGAAGTACGCGACGAATTGCTCACCGCTCTCGTCCATCACACCCCTGGAAATTTAATAATTCAATCAATATTAATCAATTTTAAACAAAAAAAGGCCTAAGCTGGTGAATAATTGTTTAAGATGGTAATTTTACCGAATCATCGCCTGGGACATTTCCTCAATTTGAGCCGGAACTGATCTTCCAACAGGAGCTGGATCCGAGTCGAAGATGACTTGGGCACAAGGATATTTCCATAACTGAATTAAAGGAAAAAATGATTAAAAATTATGCGGATAAAATATTAACAAAATAATGAAATTCCAATAATATAAATAAGTACTTTTGAACTTAATTTTAGGTAAATTCTCACCTTAAAGTCAGGAAATATGTTAAGGATCTCGACTGGCACAACATTAGGTTTGCTGTAATGTTTTTCAATGGGCTTCTTATTGTCCTCAAAAGTTCTTTCAATGGCTTTGATCTGACTGTCTCTGTCCATGTAGAGCGTTTCCTCCTGTAAAAAACAGAAGAATATTAGCACAAATTGTTTTTTTTTTGTTATTTTTCGAGGTTTGCCCCGTTTCAGACTTTACAGCTCAAAAGGCTCTCCAAACAGAGGAAATAGGGTGTATTTCACTAAAATAGGGGAATGAATTCTATTTAATAAAATTGATATATGTACCATATTCCTAAGATTTCGAATCAAAATTTTTAACTAAAAAAGATTAATTTCTCAGCAAATGTTTTAGACCAAAAATACGAATTTCAAAACAGATTAGTTTTCAAGCTAAAAAAGCCAACTTTTTTAGAAAACATTTGACTTTTAGGCTCGAAAAGATGAATTTTCAACAACAAAAAAATGATTTTTCAACCAAATAGTTGAATTTTCAAAAAAAAAAAAAAAAAAAAAACTTTTAACCAAACATTCGCATTCACAACCAAATAGTTGAACTTTCATTGAAAACAAATGCATTTTGAATAAAAGAGTTACATTTTTAATCATGAGTTAAAAAAGGAAACAAATTCATCCCCAAAACATGAATTTTCAACAAAATAGCTGAATCCTCAACCAAAACATATTAATTTTCAAACAAACAATTGCATTTTTAACCAAGAAGGATTAAATTTCTACCAAAATACATGAATTTTCGACCAAATTGTTCAATTTTCAACAAAATAGTTGAAGTGTCCATAAAATTGTGTAATTTTCGAGCCAAAAACACGAATTTTCTACAAAACCGTTGAATTTTCAACAGAAAAATTTTATTTTCTTCCAAACTGCGCAAATTTTAAGCCAAGAAGACGAATTTTCAACAAATCATTTAAATTTTTCAACCGAAAATATTAATTTTTTAAATAAAAAATTATTTAAAGCCAAATAGTTGAACATTTAACAAACCAGTTGTATATTCAACCAAAGCAGATTAATTTTTAACCAAACTGTTCAATTTTAAACTCAAAAGTATGAATTTTCAACAAAAAAGACTTCAATTTTTAATCGAAAATCAAAAGAGATGAATTTTCAAACAAAAACACTTTTCAACTAAGAAAGATTTTTCAGTCAAGCATTAAAATGGTTATTAACAGAAATTTGTATAATTTTCTAGCCAAAAATGCGAATTTTCTACAAAACAATTGAATTTTCAACCCAAAAATATGAATTCTCAACAAAAAAGTTAAATTTTAATCAAATAGTTCAATTTTCAACCAAGTTGTTGCATTTTTAACCAAAGAGATTCCTTTTTAACCAAAAAAGTTGAACTTTCAACCAAACATTCACATTCACATCCAAATAATTGAACTTTCTTTGAAAAGAGATGAATTTTGAATAAAAGAGTAAAATTTTTAACCATGACTTAAGAAAGAAAACAAATTCAACCCCAAAACATGAACTTTCAACAGAATAGCTGAATTTTTGATAAAATTGTTTAATTTTGACACCAAAAAGATAAATTTTCCAGAAAATAATTTAAGTTTAAATCCAAACATATGAACTTTAAATCAAAAATTTAATTTGCAACAAAATAGTTGAAGTGTCCATAAAATTGTGTAATTCTCGAGCCAAAAACACGAATTTTCTACAAGACCGTTGAATTTTCAACAGAAAAGTTTTACTTTCTTCCAAACTGTACAAATTTTAAGTCAAGAAGACGAATCTTCAACAAATCATTTAAATTTTTCAACCGAAAATATGAATTTTTTAAATAAAAAATTATTTTAAGCCAAATAGTTGAACATTTAACAAAACAGTTGTATATTTAACCAAAACAGATTAATTTTTAACCAAATTGTTAAATTTTAAACCCAAATGTATGAATTTTCAACAAAAAAGACTTCAATTTTTAATCGAAAATCAAAAGAGATGAATTTTCAAACAAAAACACTTT
>JAABKJ010007479.1:0-20929 GCA_011634705.1 Andricus grossulariae | reverse complement strand
AAATTGGATTTCTACCATCTAGCATGATAATGCGTATATTTTGTGAAATGAAGTTTGTTCTCTCGACCTCTCTAGTAGCTTAATGGGAAAAGCACCTGACCGGAAATCAGAAGTTCTGTGGTTCGAATCTCAGCGGAGCGACAGGAGAGGTTCTTTTTTCAGAAAAAAAAATAATTAAAATAATTTTCAATTCATACCTCCATCTAGTCGAAAAAGACGTTAAAAATTTTCTGTTATTCTCTGATAATAATATAGATTTCTTTAAAAATTGGATTTCTACCATCTAGCATGATAATGCGTATATTTTGTGAAATGAAGTTTGTTCTCTCGACCTCTCTAGTAACTTAATGGGAAAAGCACCTGACCGGAAATCAGAAGTTCTGTGGTTCGAATCCCCGCGGAGCGAAAGAAAAATATCTTTTTTCAGAACAAATATTAATTAAAATGGTTTTCAATTTATAACTCCATATAGTCTGAAAAATACGTTACAATTTTTTTGTTATTCTCTAATGATAATACAGATTCCTTTAAAAAATAATAATAAATAAAAAAATGAAAAATTTGTCTTGTACCATCTAGCGTAATAATGTGTATATTTTGTGAAATGGAGTTTCTTCTCTCGATCTTTTTAGTAACTTAATGAGAAAAACACCTGACCGGAAATCAGAATTTTTATGGTTCGAGTCTCAACGCAGCAAAAAGAAATTTTTTTTTCAGGTAGAAAATTAATTAAAAATTCAATTATTCTGTTAAAAATTCAACTATCTGTAGTCTTCTTTCTGGTCAAAAATTCTATACTCAATATAGAACAACTCATTAGAATCGCGTATGCTAATTTTGAATCTTTTTCTACTTTATTTTAGTACCTGGTAGCGAATTTTTATATTTTTTCCTAATGTAGTAAAAATAATTCCCATTAAAAATAAATGTTATCTGATTAGTTTAGCATTAATTTAACATTAAACTTATTATAAATTGTATCTTTTATTTGCGTAAGAACGATTAGACACGGA
The DNA here is from genome assembly GCA_011634705.1 of Andricus grossulariae. Classification (NCBI taxonomy): domain Eukaryota; kingdom Metazoa; phylum Arthropoda; class Insecta; order Hymenoptera; family Cynipidae; genus Andricus; species Andricus grossulariae. Next base: position 19,916 of record JAABKJ010007479.1, on the reverse strand, counting down.
ATCTTGTGTAAGTTTTATTGCTCGGTAGAAAAAAGCGAAAATATTAATTAGCGTCTAATAATTAGAATGGTCGATTCCGCGAAGGTTTTTATAAGTCGTTTATGGTCATGCGAACATTATTTCAAGGCGTTATAGGAATGAGAAGCACGTCACGCTATAAGAGCGAATGAATCTGTAATAATTACTCGTATAGCGTATAATGAGAGTTTTTCATGCCCATATTGTGTATACGATCCTATTAGCCTAATGCGATAATTACTATTTTTTTGACTCTGTTTTAAATGCTAAGAAAATAGCCAACAGACAATGTGTAATTTTACGGAGTGTAGCATTTTACTTATTATTTTTCTTTCAGTTTATGAACTTCTTGATAGGAATCTGTATTATCATTAGAGAAAAACCGAAAAATTTTAACGTATATTTCAGAATAGATGGAGTGATGAATTGAAAATAATTTTGAATTAATTTTTTGTCTGAAAAAAAGATCTTCTTCTTTCACTCTGCTGGGATTCGAACCACAGAACTTCTGATTTCCGGCCAGGTGCTTTTCCCATTAAACTACTAGAGAGATCGAGAGAAGAAACTTTATTTCATAAAATATACGCATTATTATGCTATATGGTAAAAATCAAATTTTACAGGAATCTGTATTATCATTAGAAAATAACAGAAAATTTTTAACATCTTTTTCAGACTAGATAGAGTAATGTATTAAAAATCATTTTAATTTTTTTCTGAAAAAATAACCTCTTTTTTTCGCTCCACTGGGATTCGAACCACAGAACTTCTGATTACCAGTCAGATGCTTTTCCCATTAAGCTACTAGAGAGATCAAGAGAAGAAACTTTATTTCTGAAAATATGCGCATTATTATGCTAGATGATAGAAATCAAATTTTCAAAGGAATTCGTATTTCATTAGAGAATTACAGAAATTTTTTAACGTCTTTTTCAGATTAGATGGAGTAATGAATTAATAATCATTTTGATTATTTTTTTGAAAAAGGAATATCTCCTTTCCATCTGCTGGGACTCGAACCATAGAACTTCTGATTTCTGGTCAGGTGCTTTTCTCATCAAACTACTAGGGAGATCGAAATAAGAAACTTTATTTCAGAAAATATATGCATTATTATGCTAGATGGTAGAAATGAAATTTTTAAAGGAATCTGTATTATCATCAGAGAATAACAGCAAATTTTCAACGTATTTTTCAGACTAGATGGATTATTGAATTAAAAATAATTTTGAATTAATTTTTTTTCTGAAAAAAAGATCTTCTCCTTTCACTCCGCTGGGATTCGAACCACAGAACCTCTTATTCCTGGTCAGGTGCTTTTCCCATTAGGCTACTAGAGAGATCGAGAAAAGAAACTTTACTTCAGAAAATACACGCATTATTATGCTACATGGTAGCCATCACATTTTTGAAGGAATCTATATTATCATTAGGGAATAACAGAAAGTTTTTAACGTCTTTTTCAGACTAGATGGAGTTATGCTTTAAAAATTATTTTTCATTACTTTTTTTTCTGAAAAAAAAAGGATATCCTTTCACTCCGCTGGGATTCGAACCACAGAACCTCTGATTCCTGGTCAGGTGTTTTGCCCATTAGGCTACTAGAGAGATCGAGAGAAGAAACTTTACTTCAGAAAATATACGCATTATTATGCTAGATGGTGGAAATAAAATTTTTAAGGGAATTTCTATTACCATTAGAAAATAACAGAAAATTGTTAACGTCTTTTTCGACTAGATGGAGTTATGAATTGAAAATTATTTTAATTATTTTTTTTCTGAAAAAAGAACCTCTCCAGTCGCTCCGCTGATATTCGAACCACAGAACTTTTGATTTCCGGTCAGGTGCTTTTCCCATTAAGCTACTATATAGATCGAGAGAAAAAACTTTATTACAGAAAATATACGCATTATCATGCTAGATTCAAAAATTCTTTTACAGCTTCTGAAATTTTGGTTTGAAATCTTTGAAAAAAAATCTGCATTTTCGAAATCTCTTACAGTTTAAACTTCTTTTTTAATCTCTTAAAATCTTCTGAATATTTCTTGAAATTACTTGATTGTTTATTTTTTATTTTTTAATCCTACCCAATTGAAACATTTTGCTTTAAAATCTTCTACTCTTCTTCAAAATTTAAGGAAATCTTTTAAAATGTTTTGAAATATTTTTCAATTTTCTCTAAAAGTTCATTTTTCAAAATAAGAAATCATATTAAATTTTCATCCTCTTGACACCCTGCAAAACTGAGTTTACCTAAAAAGCTATTAAATCCTCAAATATTGAAAGAATTATCTTAAAGTCTTCCATATTCTTTCCACACTTTTTGAAATCTTCACAACTTAAAATTATTATTTTAAAATTAAACCTGAATCATATCGAATTTCCCCAGAAATCTTTAAAAAAATTTAATCGCAAAATCTTTGAAAAATATTAAAAAGCTTCTCATTTTTTTTCGAATTCTTCCAAATAAGTTTTCCCCATCATTTCATTTTTTTTATCTCTTTAAAAATGTAAAAACGTTTATAAATTATAGTGTGGTAGCATAATGTTAAGAACAGAATTATTTCCCAATATTAAACAATAATTTACAATTTAAATTATCTCTTTTAAGTATAATGTTAAGAAATTTCCTGATGAAAAATTTTATTTAAAAAAAATATATATTCAAAAAGACTTTCAATTTTGCAAGATTGCGAAATTTCAGAAAAAACTTCAAACCATTTTAAAAGATATATAGAAGTTAATACAAATTTCAAAAATAATATGAATTTTGAGAAGATTTAAGAAAATTGCAAGAAATCAAGTTCTTCCAGGTCTCCTTTTTTTACATAAAATAATAAAATGACCGTTTATTAAACGTGTAAAAAAATAAACCATGTCATTTTTAATATTTTTTATGCCATCAATTTCTAAAGTAAGAAAAACCATAACTAAACAAATTCTTAGTTTTTTGCGAACCTACACCGTCTTTGTGAAATCTTTGGGAATATTTTTTAATCTGTGTAAAGTCTTTGAAATCCTTGAAATCTGTGAAATCCTTGAGAAATCTTTTGGAATCTTTTAAAATTTTTGTAAAATCTTTGAAATCCTTGAAATCTTTGAAATTTTTTAAATCTTTGTGAAATTTTTTTAAGTTTTTTGAAATCCTTATGAAATCTTTGAAATATTTGTAAAATCTTTCTCTAATCTTTGCAATAAAAAATCCTTTATTTTCGTTTGAAATCGTTAACAATATTTTACTTTAAATCGTGGTAAAATGTTTTGAAATATTCAAAAAAAATTTGAAATCGTTCAAAATCTTTTAAATATTTTGAAGTCTTTGAAATCTGATGTACTGTACCCTTTTTGAAATCTTTTGAAATCCTTATGAATTCCTGGAAATGTTTGTGAAATCTTACTGAAATCTTTTGTATTTGTTTGAAATCATTGAAATATTTAAAATCATTACGAAATCTTTTAAGATATCCTAAAAAATGTTGAGATTTAAAAAATCTTTTAAATGCTTAGAAATAATTGAAATTTGGTGTAATGTACCCTTTTTGAAATCTTCGAAATTCTTGAAATCTTTTGAAATCCTGATGAATTCTTTGAAATACTTGTAAAATTTTTCTGAATTATTCTGTACTCGTTTGAAATTACTGGAATATTTGAAATCTCTGTGAAATATTTCGAAATCTTCTGAAAAAATGTAAAATCATTTAAAGTCCTTGAAATGTTTTGAAATCTTCAAAATCTGGTGCACTGTATCCTTTTTGAAATATTTGTGAAATCTTTTGAAATTTTACAAAAATTTCTGAAATCTTTTTAAATTGCTTAAATCTTTGAAATTCTTCGAATCTTTTGAAATATTTTGAAATCTCTATAAATTATTTGTGAAATCTATTTGAAATCTTTTTTATTCTTTTGAAATTATAAAAATATTTACAATCTTTCTTAAACCTTTTGAGATATTATACAAATTTTTGAAATCGTTAAAAATCTTTAAAGTCCGGTTTAATGTACCATTATTGAAATTTTGTAAATTCTTGAAATCTTTTCAAGACCTTATGAATTCTTTGAAATGTTTGTGAAATCTTTCCGTATTTTTTTGTATTCGTTTGAAATCACTGAAATCTTTTGAGATGTACTAAAAAAATTGAAATTGTTAAAAACCTTTAACATTTTTTGAAATCTTTTGAAATCCTTAGGAATTCCTTGAAATATTTGTTAAATCTTTCTGAAATATTTCGCAGGAATTTGTTTGAAATAATTGAAATATTTAAAATCATTGCGAAATCTTTTGAAATATTCTTGAAAAATTCTTGAAATTTTCTGAAATCCTTATGAATTCTTTGAAATACTTGTGAAATCTTTTGAAATCTTATATAAAGTTTTGAAACCTTTCGAAATTGTTTAAAATCTTTGAAATGTTTTGAAAGCTTTGTGATCTGATGCACTGTATCCTTTTTGAAATATTTGAAATCTGGTGCACTGTATCCCTTTTGAAATTATTGAAATTTTTAAAAGCTTCCTAAAATCTTTTGAGATATTCTAAAAAATTTTGAAATCGTTCAAAATCTTTAAAGTCTGGTTTAATGTACCACTTTTGAAATTTTCAAAAATCTTGAAATCTTTTTAAATCCTTATTGATTCTTTGAAATATTTGGGAAATCTTTCTGTATCTTTTTGTATTCGTTTGAAACCATTGAAATCTTTTGAGATATTCTCAAAACTTTTGAAATGTTTAAAAACCTCTGAAATCTTTTGAAATCTTTTGAAATCCTTATGAATTCGTTGAAATATTTGTGAAATCTTTTTTATTCGTTTGAAATCACTATGTTTGAAATCTTTATAAAATATTTTTAAATCTTCTAATAAATTTTGAAGTCCTTTAAAATCTTTTTAATGTTTTGAAATCTTTAAAATCTGGTGTACTCTGCCCTTTTCTAAATATTTTAAAATGCTTAAAACCTCTGAAAATCCTTTTGAATCCTTTAAAATCATTGTTTGAAATCATTAAAATATTTAAAATCTTTGAGAAATCTTTTGAAATATTCTAAGTTAAAACCCTTTGAAATCTTTTGAAATCTTTTGAAATCCTTATGAATTCTTTGAAATATTTGTGAAATCTTTCTGAAATCTTTTGTATTGGTTTGAAATCTCTGGCATGCTTGAAATCTTCATAAAATATTTTGAAATCTTCTAAAAAATTTGGAAATCATTAAAAATTTTTTTGACATTTTTTGATATCTTTAGAATCTGATGTACTCTACCCATTTTGAAATCCTCTAAAATTCTTGAAACATTTGGAAATCCTTTTGAACTCTTTGAACTCTTTTGCATTCGTTTGATATCATTGAAGAATTTATAATCTTTGTGAAATCTTTTGAGATATTCTAAAAAAATTAAAATTGTTAAAAATCTTTGAAATGTTTTGAAATCATTGAAATCTGGTATACTGCACCTTTTCTTAAATCTTTGAAATTCTTGAAATCCTTAAAATGTTTTGAAATCTTTTGAAATCCTGATGAATTCCTTGAAGTATTTGTGAAATCTTTCTGAAATCTTTTGTATTCGTTTGAAATCTCTGGCATGCTTGAAATCTTCATAAAATATTTTGAAATCTTCTAAAAAATTTGGAAATCCTTTGAAAGCTTGAAATTTTTTGAAATCTTTAAAATCTGGTGTACTCTACCCATTTTGAAATCCTCTAAAATTCTTGAAACCTTTGGAAATCCTTTTGAGCTTTCTGAAATCTTTTGCATTCGTTTGAAATCATTGAAATATTTATAATCTTTGTGAAATCTTTTGTGATATTCTAAGAAAATTGAAATTGTTAAAAATCTTTGAAATGTTTTGAAATCATTGAAATCTGGTATCCAGCACCTTTTTTTAAATCTTTGAAATTCTTGAAATCCTTTGAAATCTTTTGAAATCTTTTGAAATCCTTATGCATTCTTTGAAATATTTGTGAAATCTTCCTGAAATCTTTCGTATTCGTTTGAAATCTCTGACATGCTTGAAATCTTCATAAAATATTTTGCAATCTTCTAAGAAATTTAGAAATCCTTTAAAATCTTTGAAATTTTTTGAAATTTTTAAAATCTGGTGTATTCTACCCATTTCGAAATCCTCTAAAATTCTTGAAACCTTTGCAAATCCTTTTGAACTTTTTGAAATCATTTGCATTCGTTTGAAATCATTGAAATATTTATAATCTTTGTGAAATCTTTTGAGATATTCTTAGAAAATTGAACTTGTTAAAAATCTTTGAAATGTTTTGAAATAATTGAAATCTGATATACTGCACCTTTTTTTAAACCTTTGAAATTCTTGAAATCTTTTGAAATCCTTTTGAATTCTTTGAAATATTTGTGAAATCTTTCTGTAATTTTTTGTATTCGTTTGAAATCATTGAAATCTTTTGATATATTCTAACAAAATTTGAAATTGGTAAAAACTTTTCAAATCTTTTGGAATCCTTTGAAATCCTTATGAATTCTTTAAAATATTTGTGAAATCTTTCTGAAATCTTCTGTATTCGTTTGAAATCACTGGCATGTTTAAAATCTTCCAAAAAGTTTTGAAATCGTTTAATCGTTTAATTCGTTCGATTTCATTGAAATCGTTTGTATTAATTGCAAATCAATAAAATATTTGCAATCTTTGTGAATTTTTTTGAAATCTTCTAAAATAAATTAAAATCGTTTCAAATTTTAGAAATTTTTTCTAATCTTAGAAATCTGGTTCGCGAGATAATAATATTATTATTATTATTATTTATCTCTTTCACCCTTTTTATAATCTTTCAAATCCTTGAAATCTTTTAAAAGTTTAAAAATCTTTGTGAAATGTTCGAAATCTTTGTAAAATATTTGAAATATGATGTACACATCTTTTTAAAATCTTGGAAATCCTTAAAATCTTTCAAATCTCTGTGAATTCTTATAAAATTTTTTAGAAATATTTTGAAATATTTGTGAAATCTTTCTTAAATTTTTGTTTGTGAAATCTTTTGTTTTGGATGAAATAATTACATTAATTGAAATCTTTGTGAAATCTTTTGAACTCTTCTAAAATGTTTTGAAACATTTTGAAATCGTTTCAAATTTTGCAAATGATTTGAAATCTTTCAAATCTTTCATATTGTACCCTTTTTCAAATCTTTAAATTCTTTTAAAACTTTTGAAAGTTTAAAAATCTTCGTAAAATTGTTGTGCAATTTTTGAAATATGGTGTAAACGCTTTTTTTGCATCATTAAAATCTGTGAAATCTTTGTGAAATGTTCAAACTCCTTTTAAATATTTTCCAATCTTTTTGAAAATAGAAACTGTCTGCACCATTTCAATTTTGAATGTTGTATTATTCTCACACAATTATTAATAATATAACAATATAAACCTAGAAAATAAATTACGAAAACATTAAATTATCTTAAATTCTGCTCAAAAACAATAAAGTAATAAAAAAATTGTTAAATTATGTTTCCCTAGCAATTAATTTCTATTCATTGAATAAGTTAGTACTACTAAGCAGATCAGTAAATACCCTCACTAATTCATTTAGTAACATAAATCTTACCATTTCATTTAGTAGAAAGTACCATTTTTCCTAAAATCCAGACAATTTTACAACTATTTTTACAAAATAATACACCCATACTTGTACCTCATTGTATTTTACAGTGCAAATACATTCCCACCAGGGGTAATATTGACAAAGGGGCCCTGATGGATTGTTTGTTATCCCCGATTGAAAAGTGATGTTCCCTTAAAAGTAAATAATTCCCCTGAAAGCCAATAAATTATCTGAATGAATGCGACAACATTCTTTAATTGGTTGAAATAGTAACGTTCCCTCTTAATTGAGTTCCTATGGGTTCTGGTCTCTTCTCTTTGTCCCAGTGCCCCAGTGTCCCAGTGTCCCCGGTGGTCCCCTCCTAACTCATGATTCGAGCGTGTCCCACATTCAGCTAAACAAAGCCGCGGCGCTCGGAAGTTTACCATCGATGATAGCGAAACCAGCTGGCCCCATACTTTTCCCTTGGATAAAACCTATTGATTATTTCATAAAACCTCCCTCCCCGCTTCAAGGCAGGCGGCCATCTCTTTGTTCGAATCGAGTCACCCTAGCCCAGATACTTCCGACTTTGACCGAATGCCAAGCCCTATATACGATATACATATACATTTATGCATTTATACATTTATACAAGCTTATATGTATATATTACCACTACAGCTATACTACACACAGCTATACTACTCTACAGCTATACTACTATACAGCTATACTGCTATACAGCTATACTACTATACAGCTATACTACTATACAGCTATACTACCCATGGTAGTATAGCTGTAGGCACCGTGAAATCGAAGCTTTCGATACTCTCGTGCGATCGCTAATTCCGTGGCTGATTGCTCGTAAGCAGATGTCACTTTTTTTTTAGTAGTCTCCTAGTTATTTATGAGCGGATCCTCTAGCCAAAAAGCGATATATTTTATAGACTAGGAAATATTGCGCCCTTATTGTCGACATGTCTCGTGAAATGTTACTTTGACTTTTTCCCTGGCAAAGATACGCGCCCCCTCAGAAAAACACCCCAAGGCCTCTCGAGGAGCATCTCTTGATCGGGATTGGGGGAAAAGTTCTGGAAACTTAAGAGGTCTTGAAATTACCGGTAAAATTGTCCATTTGAGGGCATGTGACACATCCGATTCCTACGTTACCGACATTTATTTTGGATTGTACCAATTCTGTACGAAATGAGATATCAAGCTGAAAGTTGAGGACAATATAGGAATGGGGGTAAGGAACGTTTATGCGCTAATAAAGTTTTACTACTAGAAACAAAATTTTTACATTTTTTTTATTGTGATTGTAAACATTTATTAGTACGTGAGAGTTTCTTAGTCACTTTTCTTTATTTTTCCAAACTTTCAGTTTGATATCTCATCTCGTGTGGAATTGGTATGGTCCAGAAAAAAATGTCGGTAAAGTAGGAACCGAATAAAAGTGATAAAAAAAAATTAAGCCTGAAAATTGCTCTTTTTGAACTAAGAAAGGCCAAATTCTCTACTTTTGTTTCCCCTTACTATTTTTTTTATACCTTATTCAAAAATTAAAGATAAACTGATTTGAAATCAATTTCGATTGATTCAAATATAATTCGGATTAAACGACCGGGAAATCAGTCAAGAGTGACTTTTCTAATCTCTCAATTTGACTCACTGATGAAATCAGTAATTTTGAATGATCAATTTTCAGTCAAGAATGGAGTGGTTAAATTTTGAATTAAAACAATAATTTTCAGCAATAAAAATGAATTTTTCATCAAATAATTCAATTTTAACAATAGAAATAAACTTTCAAATAAAATTATGAACCTTTAACCAAAAAATGAGTTCTTAACATAGTAGATGAATTTCTACAAAAAAAAGACAAACTTTCAATAAAATACAAGAATTTTCAAAAAAAGCGGAAATTTCAACAAAACATTTAAATTTGCAACAAGATCAATTTCCAACCAAATGAGATGAATTTTCATCTGAAATGATGAATCTTGCACCCACAAAAAAAATTAACGAAGCAGTTAAAAAAATATAATTTTTAACAAAATAGTTACATTTTCAAACAAAAATATAAATTTTCAACAAAAATGATGATTCTTGAACAAAAATAAGTAATTTTTAACAAAGTATTTAAAAACCAAGTAGTGCAATTTTCAATAAAAAAATGAATTCTCAAACCAAAAAAATATAATAGCTGATATTTCAACAAAAAAAATATATTAATTTTAAATATGAAACAGTTGATATGTCAATACAAACACATTTTTCTTTTTAATGAAAAACGATTGAATTCAAGCATATAAAAAATAATTGGATTGTCTTTCTTGACCAAAAGATCTTTCTTGTTTGAAAATGCAACTCTTATTAAAAATTCTCCTTTTTCATTTGAACATTCATCTCTTTTTGCAGTTTTTTCATATTTTTTTTTTATTTCATTCAACAGTTATTTAGTTAAAATGAAAATATTTTCTTGATTGAAATATCAACTATTCCATTTCTTGTTGAGAATTCATCTTTTTATAGGTTTAAAATTTCTTTTTGTAGGTGGAAAATTTTCTTTCCATAGATTGAAAATTTCTCCTTGGTTGAACTTCTTTTTTAAAAATTCATTTTTTTGGTTGAAGATTCAAAATTTTAGTTGAAAATTCATTCAACTACTTTGATTTTTTTTGCTAAAAATTATATTTTTAAGTGAACGTTTAATTACTTGGTTAAAAATTCAACTATTTGGTTGAAAATTTAACTTTTTTGTAGAAAATTGGTCTGTTCGTCTCAGAAATTTAACAATTAGGTAGAAAATTCAACTGTTCTGTAAAAAATTCAACTGTGTTGTAGAAAAATAATTTTTTATTGAAAATTTGTTTGTTCTAAAAAAAATTCAACTATTTCATTTTTTATCAATATAATTGATCTTTTTTTAGTTGGAAAATTTAGTTTTTTGGTTGAGCGTTGATGTAATTTTTTGCAAATTCATTTTTTTTTTTTAGGAAATTAATCTCCTTGGTTGAAAATTTAACTAATTAGTTAAAAATTTATGTTTTTTGATTCAAAAATTCATCTTTTCTGTAGCAATTTCAAATTTTTGGTTCAATTCAACGTTTTCTTCTTTAAAATGAAAATCTTTTCTTGGTTGAAATATCAATTATTACAATTATTGTTGAGAATTCATATTTTTAGGTTGAAAATTAATCTCTTTGGTTGAAAATTGAATTACTTTGATAACCAATTTTTTTGTTAAAATTTTTCTTTAAATGAAAATTTAATTACTTAGTTAAAAATTCGCAACTGTTTGGTAGAAAATTAGTTTTATTATTGAATATTATCTTTTTCTGAAAGAAAATGTAACTCGTCCATTTTTGGTTTAATAACTGATCATTTTTAGTTTCAAAATCGAACTTTCTAGTTGAAAACTGATATAAATTGTTGAAAATTCGTCTTTTGGTAGAAGATTAATCTCCTTCGTTGAAATGTCAACCAATTGTTTAAAAATGTTTGTGTTTTATTGACAATTAGTCTTTTTTAGTAGGAAATTATTCTTGGTTAAAAATACATCTTTTTGGTTAACAAATTCATCTTTCCGACTGAAATTTCAACTGTTTTGTAGAAATATCATATTTTCGGCCTCAAGATTCAACATTGCAGACATAATTTATCGCATTTCTTGACATGAAAATCCTTCTTGTCGAAAATTTCTAGGTGGCGTAATTTATTAACGCTCCACTCATGTATGGTGGCGTTCCCGGTTCAAATCCGGGCTAAGGCAAATTTTTTTTTAGATCAAATGTGTGTTTTTTATAAAAGTGTGTTAATTTTGCTGAAATGCGAACTTGTTAAGTTTTCAAAACACCAATTAACTTTAGAGACTGATATCTGATACTGACATGGCTCAAAATTGGAAAGATTGAAAAATGATTGATAAATGTCATGTAGGACTATGAAAAGTGGAAAGAAAATGCTGAGCGACTATTTTTAGAAAGTTATTGGGTAACATCAATTATATGACAATGAGATGCGAGACTGGAATAATTCAAATACGAACAGCTTCATTGAAATTTTGACCTCTGCCTTCATATAATTTGTTAGTGACTCTAAGCCACGTTTCCGTCACGAGTTGATGTCCAGCTCAGGGTCAAAATGATCCATTCATTAGCCATATTTGAACGACACATGGACTGACATCCCATTCAAACTCGTTTCTTTGTTATCTGTTCTTTACATTTTAGACTTCACATCCATTCTCGTAACGAAGCTTCAACCTTTTTCTCCATTTTTTTGTTTTTTTTATTTTTCTCAGAGGCTTTACGAAGAGAAATTAAGCTACTCGATTAGATTTGAAAAATAGAAAATAAATTCAGAGGTATCGTTATTTATTATTATTATTATTATACCATCAAGCCAAATCCCTTTCGGGGTAAGGGTGACTCACTCGATTCTAGTAGGGCACAGTGGGTGTAAGCACAGAATTATACATTGCAATCTACCTTTATTACTATGAAACTCAAAAATATCTTTAGAGAAGACAGCTCCGTTACTTTCTGATAAAAATAAACAAAAACCTATAGTCCTTTTAGTGGATAATCTGATAGAGTATATTTATGAGCCAGTTTGATATGATAATTAATTTTTTTTCTCAAAAGCTTCAAGAAAAAAATTAAGCTACTCGATTAGATTTGAAAAATAGAAAATAACTTCAGAGGTTCCATTATTTATTATTATTTATTATACCATCAATGCGAATCCCTTTCGGGGTAAGAGTGACTCACTCTGTTCTAGTAGAGCACAGTGGGTGTAAGTACAGAATTATAAATTCCAATCTACCTTATTACTATGAAACTCAAAAATATCTTTAGAGAAGACAGCACCGTTACTTTCTGATAAAAATAAACAAAAACCTAGAGCCTTTTTAGTGGATAATCTGATGGAGTATATTCACAAGCCAGTTTGATACAATAATTAATTTTTTTTTTCTCAGAAGCTTCACGAAGAAAATTAAGCTACTCGATTAGATTTGAAAAATAGAAAATAACTTCAGAGGTACCACTATTTATTGTTATTTATTATACCATCAAGGCGAATCCCTTTCGGGGTAAGAGTGACTCACTCGGTTCTAGTATAGCACAGTGGGTGTAAGTACAGAATTATAAATTCCAATCTAAACCTGATTACTATGAAACTCAAAAATATCATTAGAGGTGAAGACAGCCCAGTTTCTCCTGATAGGAAGAAATAAAAACCTATTTTGTTTTTAGTGGATAAATTGATAGAGTTTATTTATAAACCAGTTTGATATCATTAATTTTTTTTAGGCTTCACGAAGAGAAATGAAGCTAATCGATTAGAAAATAACTTTAGAGGTACCATTATTTATTGTTATTTATTATACCATCAAGGCAAATCCCTTGCGGGGTAAGTGGGACTCACTCTGTTCTAGTAGAGCACAGTGGGTGTAAGTACAGAATTCTACATTCCAATCTACCTTTATCACTATAAAACTCAGAAATATCTTTAAAGAAGACAGCTCCGTATCTCCTGATAAAAATAAGGATATGGATAATCCGGTAGATTTTATTTATAAACCATTTTGATATAATTAATTAATTTTTTTTTGGAGGCTTCACAAAGAAAAATGAAGTTACTTGATTAGATTTGAAAAACAGAAAATAATTTCAGAGGTACCATTATTTATTATTATTTATTACACCATCAAGGCGAATCCCTTTCGAGGTAAGCGTGACTCACTCGATTCTAGTAGAACACAGTGGGTGTAAGTACAGAATTATAAATTCCAATCTAAACCTGATTACTATGAATCTCAAAAATATCTTTAGAGGTGAAGACAGCCCAGTTTCTCCTGATAGAAATAAACAAAAACCTATAGTCTTTTTAGTGGATAATCCGATAAAGTTTATTTATAAAACAGTTTGATATGAATGATTAATTTCTTTTCTTTAGAGGTTTCACGGAGAGAAATGAAGCTGCTCGATTAGATTTAAAAAATATAAAATAACTTCAGAGGTACCATTATTTATCATTATTTAGTATATCAGTAAGCCAAATTTATTTGAGGGTATGCGTGACTCACTCGGTTCTCGTAGAGCACAGTGGGTGTAAGTACAGAATTATACATTCCTGTCAACCTTGTTACTATGAAACTCAAAAATATCTTTAGAGGAAAAGACAGCTCCGTTACTTTTTGATAAAAATAAACAAAGACCTGTTGTGTTTTTAGTGGATAATCCGATAGAGTTTATTTGTAAACCAGTTTGATATCATTATTATTTTGTTTTAGGCTTCAAGAAGAGAAATGAAGCTACTCGATTAGATTTGAAGAATATAAAATAACTTCAGAGGTACCATTATTCATTATTATTATTTATTATACCGTCAAGCCAAATCCCTTCCGGGGTAAGTGTGACTCACTCGTTTCTAGTAGAGCACAGTGGGTGCAAGTACAAAATTATACATTCTAATCTAAACTTATTACTATAAAACTCAAAAATATCTTCAGAGGATAAATTATCTTTCTGATAAAAATAAACAATAACCTATTGTGTTTTTAGTGGTTAATCCGATAGAGTTTATTTATGAAGCAGTTTGAATGATTAATTTTTTTCTTTAGAGGCTTCACGAAAAGAAATGAAGCTACTCGATTAGATTTAAATGTAGATTTCAAAAAATTCAAAAGGATTTCCAAACGTTTGAAGAATTTTAAACGATTTCAAAAAGTGTAGGGTACACCAGATTTTAAAGATTGTAAAAAATTCAAAGATTTTATACAATTTCAAACTTTTTTAGAACCTTTCAAAATATTTTATAAAGATTTCAAAAATGCCAGTGATTTCAAACGAGTACAAAAGATTCCGGATAGATGTCACAAATATGTCAAAGAATTCACAAGGATTTCAGAAGATTTCAAAAGATTTCAAAGGTTTTCAACAATTTCAAAATTTTTCAGAATATCTTAAAAGATTTCAATGATTTCAAACAAATACAAAAAATTACAGAAAGATTTCACAAATATCTCAAAGAATTCATAAGGCTTTCAGAAGATTTCAAGAATTTTAAAAATTTTGAAAAGGGTACAGTATATCAGATTTCAAAGATTTCAAAACATTTAAAATATTTTCAACAATTTCAAAATTGTTATAACATCTCAAAAGATTTGGCAATGATTTTAAATATTTCAAGCGAATACAAAAAATTGCAGAAAGGTTTTACAAATATTTGAAAGAATTCATGAGGATTTCAAAAGATTTCACGAAATTCAAAAATTTCAAAAATGGTATATCAAACCAGACATTACCAATTTTAAAGATGTTAAACGATTTCAAACATTTTCGGAGTGTCTGAAAATATTTCAGAAATATTTTTAATATTTCAATAATTCCAAAAGAATACAAAAGATTTCAAAACGATTTCACAAATATTTCAAAGAATTCATAAACATTTCAAAATATTTCAAGAATTTTAAAGACTTCAAAATGGATACGGTGCACCAAATTTCAAAGATTTCTAAAAGAATAGAGTGCACCAAAATACAAAGATTTCAAAAGATTTCGAATATTTTAAACAATTTCAAAAGATTTCAAAACTTTTTATAATATTTCAAAAGATTTCATAAAGATTTCAAATATTCCAGTGACTTCAAACGAATACAAAAGATTAGAAAAGGCTTTCACAAGTATTTCAAAGAATTCATAAAGATTTCAGAAGATTTCAAGAATTTTAACGATTTTGAAAAGGGTACAGTATATCAGATTTCAAAGATTTCAAAACATTGAAAAGATTTTTAACAATTAAAAATTTTTTTCAGAATATATCAAAGATTTAGCAATGATTTTAAATATTTCAATGATTTAAAAAAAAATCCCTAAAAAATATGTCAGAAAAATTTCACAAGTATTTCAAGGCATTCATGAGGATTTCAAAAGATTTCAAATGTTTTTGAAAATGTACAATTTTTTTGAATATATTAAAAGATTTCAATGATTTAAACGAATACAAAAAATTACAGAAAGATTTCACAAATAATTCAAAGAATTCATGAGGATTTCAAAATATTTCAAGATTTTCAAAGATTTCAAAAGGTGTACTCCTTTTGCATTATCATTTTTTTTAGGCTTCACGAAGAGAAATGAAGCTACTCGATTAGGTTTGAAAAATATGAAATAACTTCAGAGGTACCATTATTTATTATTATTTATTATAACGTCCAGCCAAATCCCTTCCGGGGTAGGTGTGACTCACTCGATTCTAGTAGAGCACAGTGGGTGTAAGTACAGAATTATAAATTCCAACTTAAACCTTATTACTATGAAACTCAAAAATATCTTTAGAGAAGACAGTTCCGTTACTTTCTGATAAAAATAAACAAAAACTTATTGTGTTTTCAATGGACAATCCGATGAAGTTTACTTATAAAACAGTTTGATATGAATGATTAATTTTTTTTCTTCAGAGGCTTCACGAAGAGAAATGAAGCTACTCGATTAGACTTGAAAAATATAAAATAACTTCAGAGGCACAATTATTCATTAATATTTATTATACCTTCAAGACAAATCCCTTTCGGGGTAACCGTGACTCACTCCGTTCTCGTAGAGCACAGTGGGTGTAAGTACAGAATTATATATTCCAATCTACCTTAACCTTGTATAAATTTTATTTATAAGCCAGTTTGATGTAATAATTAATTTTTTCTGAAGCTTCACGAAGAAAATTAAGCTACTCGATTAGATTTGAAAAATAGATGATAACTTCAGATCTGCCATTATTTATTATTATTTATTATACCATCCAGGCGAATCCCTTTCGGGATAACCGTGACTCACCAGGTTCTAGTAGAGCACAGTGGGTGTAAGTACAGAATCATACATTCCAATCTACTTTATCCTTTAATAAAGTTTATTTATAAGCCAGTTTGATATAATAATTATTTTGTTCAGGGGCTTCACAAAGAGAAATGAAGCTACTCGATTAGGTTTGAAAAATAGATGATAACTTCAGAGCTACCATTATTTATTATTATTTATTATACCATCAAGGCGAATCCCTTTCGGGGTAACCGTGAATCACTCGATTCTTGTAGAACACAGTGGGTGTAAGTACAGAATTATAAATTCCAATCTACCTTATTGCTATAAAACTCAAAAATAGCTTTAAAGAAGACAGCTCCGTTACTTTCTGATAAAAATAAACAAAAAACTATAGTCCTTTTAGTGTATAATCTGATAGAGTATATTTATGAGCCAGTTTGATATAATAATTAATTTTTTTTCTCAGAAGCTTCACAAAGAAAATTAAGCTACTCGATTAGGTTTGAAAAATAGAAAATAACTTCAGAGGTACCATTACTTATTGTTATTTATTATATCATCAAGGCGAATCCATTTCGGGGTAAGCGTGACTCACTGGGTTCTAGTAGAGCACAGTGGGTGTATGTACAGAATTATAAATTCCAATCTACCTGATTACTATAAAACTCAAAATATAATCCGATGGAGTTTATTAATGAACAAGTTTGATATAATTGGTTAATTAATGTTTTTTATATTTTTTATGTAGCAAAAAGATTTTGGTGCATAAAAAGCCGTCCGTAAATTACGTTACCAATTTGAGGGGAGAAGGCTATCGGCCAAAATGTATGGTTGTTACCAGGGGTTGGAGGGGGGGGGGTAGTGATAGAAAGTTTACAAAATTAGATAACATTTTGATAACCTAATAAGTTTAAAAAGCACTTTCATGTTTTATACATCACAATCTTTCCCCTTTTCCCTCTTTTAACTTTTTTCAAAAAGAATTCTTCTTTTTCCTCCTTTTTTCAAGAGACCCATTTCCCCTTTTCTCATTTTTTCGGTTAAATTGAAACTAAACTAATGTAACTCAATTGAAAAATTTAACTATTTTTTGATTGAAAACGCTACTTTTATATTTTTGGTTTGGAATTCATCTCGTTAGAAATTTTAGGGTTTTGTAGAAAATTCGTCTTTCTGGCTTGAAAATTCAACAATTTTGTTGAAAATTCGTCTTTATTGGTGAAAAATTCATCTTTTCGGTTGAAAAGTTAACTATGTGGTTAAAAATTCATCGTTATTAAAAATTATTTTTTTCAAGATTCACCTCTAGTTGAAAATTCACATATTTTTTTCTAAATTCGTTTAATTTTTGTTTTAAAATTTAACTATTCCATTTTTAGGTGAAGATTTATCTCATTTAGTTCGAAGTTCAATTATATGGTTGAAAATTCAACTCTCTGGATAAATATTGAACTCTTCTCTTCAAAATTCTTCTTTTATTCATAATTTTATTTACAAAATCGTTTTTTTTTTCGTTCTTGTTCCCAATAATTTTTCCTTTTCCTCTTGTTTTTAAGAAACTTTCCGTTCTTCCTCTTTTTCACGTTTTTTTTTTTTGCATAAGTTCAAGCTGAATTAATGAAACCTAATAAGAAAATCCAACTATTTTTTATTAAAAAGTCTACTGTTATATTTTTGGTCCGAAATTTATCTCGTTTGGTTGAAAATTTAATTATTCCGTTTTCAGAAAATTAATCTTCTTGATTAAACAATCATCTTTTTGGTAGAATTTTGAACTTTTTTGTTCATAAATCATTTTTTTTGTGAATATTTATTATTTTTGTTTGAAATTCATCTCTTTGGTTGAAAATATAACTATTTTGCTGAAAATTTGTTTTTTTTAGCTCAAAATTAATTTTTTCAATTGAAGATTCAACTATTCCATTCTTGGTTGAGAATGGATTTTTTTTCTGGTTGAAAATTCAACTGTTTGTTTTAAAATTCATGTAATTTGTTAAAAATTCGTATTTTTGTAGAAAATTAATCTTCTTCGTTGAAAATTCATCCGTTTTGGTTAAAATATAAACTATTGCACATTTCGTTTGGAATTCAGCTTTTTTGATTGAAAATTGAACTATTCGGTTAAAAATTAAACTGTTCTTTATGAAAAGGGAACTGTTTGGTAGAAAGTTATTTTTTTGGTTGAAAAATAATATCTTTGAGTTGAAAATGCACCTGCTTTTTGAATAATTTATTTTTTTTTCGCTTCAAATTCAAACCATTTTTTTTCGCATAAATTTGAAATGAATAATTAAAACCCAATAAGAAACTCCAACTATTTTTGGTTGAAAATTCCACTATTTGGTTCAAAATTAAACTCTGTGTGAAAAAGTAACTATTTAGTAGAAAATTAATTTTTTGTTTGAAAAATAATATTTTTGAGTTGAAAATGCACCTGTTTTCTAAATAATTTATTTTTTGCTTTAAATTTAAACAATTTTTTGTAAATTCGTCTTTTTGGTAGAAAATTCACCTTTATTGTTCAAAATTTAACTATTCCTATTCTCTTCTAACCGTTTTTTAAAGATTTCATCTTTTTGGGTTGGAAATTTAATTTATTGTTTTCTTGTTTAAAAATTGAACTATTTGGTTAAAATCAAACTGTTTTTTTATGCAAAAGGAACTATTTGGTAGAAAATTAATTTTTTGGTTGGAAAATAATATCTTTGAGTTGAAAATGCACCTGTTTTGTAAATAATGTCTTTTTCGCTTCAAATTTGAACAATCTTTTTCGCATAGATTTGAAATGAATAATTAAAACCCAATAAGAAAATCCAACTATTTTTGGCTGCAAATTCCACTATTCGGTTAAAAATTAAACTTTGTTTTGAAAAGTAACTATTTCGTAGAAAATTAATTTTTGTGTTGAAAAAGAATATCTTTGGATTGAGAATTCACCGGTTTTGTATATAATTCCTTTTTTTGCATCAGAATTCAACAATTTTGTTAAAAATTCGTCTTTTCTTGTAGAAAATTAAACTCTTTGGTTGAAAACTTAACTATTTGGTTAAACATTCATCTTTATTAAAAATTAATTTTGTTAAGATTCACCTCTTTGGTAGAAAATTAAATTTTTTAGTGAAAAATTCGTTTCATTTCTAGTTAAAAACTTTTTTTTCAAACTGAAAATTTGACTATTTCATTTTTAGTTGAAAATTTATCTTTCTTAGTTTAAAATTTAACTACATGGCTGAAAATTCAAGTGCGTGTTTGATAATTCGTGTATTTTGTTGATAATTCATCTCTTTTGTAGATAATTAATCTTCTTGTTGAAAAAAAACTTTTCGGTTGTAAATTCAACTCTTTGGTTGAAGGTTGAACTCTTTTCGAAAAAATTGGTTTTTTTAATTTATAATTTTTGTTGAAAATTCGTTTTTTTGTTGCTTGAAACTTCATTTCTTTTAATTTAAAAGTCCCAGACGATTGGAGAAACGCGATTATCGTACCCATATACAAAAGGAAGGGAGATAAAAACAACTGCAATAAT